>CM067359.1:141817407-141847407 GCA_034401795.1 Chaetoderma sp. LZ-2023a
ATATTTGTAAAGATAACGAAACACTATACTTTATAGTAAATATAATTATTGTGTCCAATTCCTGTTTATTGCTGGACCATTCTATGCAGGTAGACAGCGCAATTAATGTCGCCCATCATAGGCTGTAATCGCTTAGATCACTGATATACAAGTGGTTGGATCAAGGACAGAGCTTATCTAGAAATTTGTCTTTCTATTTGAACGCGATGGTCTTAGGCCATGTTCATGTAACCCGCCAAAACGAATAATTGACAACAGATCAACTTTCCTCACTCACAATTGGTAAACACCATCTTTCAGGGGTTGGGTTTGGTAAAAGGTCATCACTCATGGTATGAAATTTATAAAATGCCATGTTTCAATGATCAGGATTGGCAATATATCATCCTTCAATGTTCAGAAGTTGTAACAAATCATGTTTCACTGTAGAAATATCATTCTTTCAGTGTCTTTCAGTGCTTACAATTGACGACAGATACCCCTCCAGGTAGATTACATTTAGGTGAAAGTGTATCAGGGTATGTAAGCACACATTAAATACTGTCGTGGTTCAAATTTGTTATGCCATTTAATGTTTGATTATGTTGTTATGTGTGGTCGTAGACCTGCTGCACTAGTTCATAAGAAGGGGCCCAAAGCCGCTTAATGTATTGCTTAAGATGTCATAATTGAAAAATAGATTTAATTCAGGAACGCTAAGTAAGCGATCAAGTTTAAAAAAAAGATATAGGGACGAATAAATGAAAAATAAGCGATTTAAATTCTGAGGTGAGTAGCGTAAGGGCGATGTACAGTTTCACCAAATCAGTAATAAGCGTGGTGCAAAGGAGTGCGGAGTTATAACAAATACAATTATATATTTCCCACCGTCAGAATTGGGTAGATTTTTTTAGTCATTTGCCATTGCTTCTTCGCCATAAATCTACTGACAGAAATTTTGTTGCAATTTTGCCGAGGTAATTTTTTAGATTGACTGGACTACTAGTGAGAACAACGACTTGGTTTCAGATGCTCTGTTCAAATGTTCCCATTTCCTGTACTGTGTCATAAATCGGTATATAGATGTAATCCTTGTAATACCGATAGAAACTTAGGAAAAGAAATCAATTCTCCAAATATCTACCGGGATGGGAAGTATGCAATCTGTCAGTGATTAAACTGTCTGATCTTCATGATAACCATTTACATCAATAACAGAAATCAATATGCTCAGACAGTTATCGCGTCAAACGCACCAAAATTGTCCCCAGAGTATGCTACATTGGGGTGGGGTGTGGTGGGGCGGGGTGGGGGTTGGAGGGGCGGGACGGGGAGGCGGGTGGTGTGTGTGTGGGGGGAGGGGGTTGTAGGGGTATTGGGGCGGTATGTGCGTGCGTGCGCGCGCGTGTGCGTGCGTACGTGCGTGCGTGCGTGCGTGCGTGCGTGCGTGTGTGTGTGTGTGTGTGTGTGTGTGAGTGTGAGTGAGAGAGAGAGAGAGAGAGAGAGAGAGAGAGAGAGAGAGAGAGAGAGAGAGAAGTCTGGTAGGCAATTTGAATCAGTGTTGTTGATGACAGTTTTTTGCTATTTTAAAGATAAGCTAGTAAATAGAGGGATCCATTCTATCCATGACCTCCCATTTCTAGCTACTCTCCACCCACTTTGTATGTGTAATTTAATCTGCTCGGAGCCAGGAGGTGTAGTAGTAGTAGTAGTAGTAGTAGTAGTAGTAGTAGTAGTAGTAGTAGTAGTAGTAGTAGTAGTAGTAGTAGTAGTAATAGTAGTAGTAGTAGTAGTAGTAGTAGTAGTAGTAGTAGTAGTAGTAGTAGTAGTAGTAGTAGTAGTAGTAGTAGTAGTAGTAGTAGTAGTAGTAGTAGTAGTAGTAGTAGTAGTAGTAGTAGTAGTAGTAGTAGTAATAGTAGTAGTAGTAGTAGTAGTAGTAGTAGTAGTAGTAGTAGTAGTAGTAGTAGCAGCAGCAGAGTTTTACTTTCGTGGCTGAAAAGCGTAAATACCCTGGCATCTTGGCACGGCTTTTGGTATCGAGCAATTAGCATTGAGAGGAAGTCTCATCATGTCATAAATCTTCTCTTCTCTACCAGTAATCTCAGGAAGAACTACTGCGGTTAAGTGCACCTGCCCGAAGAGGAAAGCAGGCAATAACTATATTCCTTGTAGTATACGTGTTCTTATGATTATTGCGCACAGAGCCCTGAGCTCTTCGATTGGTATTGAGGTCAACGTCTAAGATGGGATTTTAACCATATAGTAATATCCCATCGCGTTTGAGCCTTTTTTAAGCTACTGTTTCACGCTCTGTCATAGTGCTATGTAGTATTAACATTAGGTGTTACGTATTCAAATTTTAAGAATATGAATCATCAGGGTCATCAGGGATGTCGATTCATTCAAATTGCCATTGGTCTGTTATGGAACTATATTTCCAGGGTTTCTTGGTTAATTCTTTCTGTCCGTATACGTCTTTGACCACGTGGTCGTTAGCTCGTGAGCTTATGCCATGGCGACCGTCCGTCGTCTGTGTGGCGTCTGACTGTCCATCCGTCAACCTTTTTTATTTAAACAACTTCTCAAGAACCACTAGGCCGATTTCAATTATATTTGGCAAGACGTATCCTTAGGGCATAGCGATCCAAGTTTGTTCAAACGAAACCAATCGGCCAATTTGTCCTGTGGCCATCTTGGATTTCGGCCGATTTTAGGAAATGGCTTTAAAAATCTTCTCCGAAATCGCTTGGTGAATTGAAGCAAACCCCATGAAATATGATCTAGGGAAAGCGCTGAACGAATTTTGTTCAAGGGAACTTGATTGGTCAAATGGTTCAGCGCACATTTTGGTTGACCTGGTTTTAGCAAACACGACTTCTTCTCCAGAACCAATGAAGGGATCGGGCCAAAATTTGGCAGATATGATTAGGGACTAAGCGGCATTAAAGTTTGCTCAAGGAAACTTGATCCGTCAAAAAACATGGCCGCAGTGGGCCAATCAAAATACAGCCTGTTTGACGGCCATATTGGATTTTTTTATTTGATGGATTTTGAGGCTGAAATTGGTTTTATGTGTTTTTGGGTATTCTGATCACAAATTTGCAATTTTCAAAACTGTCGGATAAACGGTTTGCCGGCCATCTTGGATCATTTCCCCGCCAGAAGCGCCCATACTAATGCAATGGGAAATTTAAAATGTCTTTTTCTCGAGAACTGCGGGGCCGATTTCAATTATATTTGGCAGGAAGCATCGTTAGGGCGTAGAGATTCAAGGTTTTTTTAACGAAGCCGATCGGCTAATTTGTCAGGTGGCCATCGTGGATTTTGGCCGATTTTTAGAAACGTCTTTAAAAATCTTCTTCTCCGAAACTGCTTGGTGGATTGAAACAAACCCCATGAAATATGATCTAGGGAAAGAGCTGAACAAAGTTTGTTCAAGGGAACTTGATTGGTCCCATGGTTTGGCGGCCATCTTGGTTGACCTAGTTTTAGCGAAAACGACTTCTCCAGAACCACTGAAAGGATCGGGCCGAAATTTGGCAGATGTGGCTAGGGAGTAAGTGCCTTTAAACTGTGTTCAAGGTAAGTTAATCTGTCAAAAAAACATGGGCACCGTGGGCCAATTAAAATTTAGTGTGTTTGGCGGCCATATTGGGTTTTTTTTTATTTGATGGATTTTGAGGCTGAATTTGATTTTATGTGTTTTTGGGTATTCTGATCTCAAATTTGCAATTTTCGAAACTGTCGGATGAACGGTTTGGTGGCCATCTTGGATCAATTGCCCGCCAAAATCTCCCATGCTAAAGCAATGGGAAATTTAAAATGGTTTCTAGAACTACTGGGCCGATTTCAATTATATTTGGCAAGAAGCATCCTTAGCTTGTACAGATTCAAGTTTGTTCAAACGAAGCCTATTAGCCAATTTGTCCGGCGGCCATCTTGGATTTTGGCCGATTTTTAGAAATGTCTTTAAAAGTCTTCGCCGAAACTGAGCGATTAATTCAAAAGTCATAAAATATCATTTAGGGCACGAGCTGAACCAAGTTTGTTCAAGTGAAATTGTTTTTATGAAAGCAACTTCGTCTCCAGGGCCACTGAACGGATTGGGCCGAAATTTTGGAGATATGATGTTGATGACTAAGGGTCATTAAAGTTTGTTCAAGAGAAGTTGATACATAAAGAAACATGGCCTCTGTTTTCTTGTTACACGTCTGCTCAATTCATTAGAGTTTTACTTATTGTTAATTACCATTCTAGTTGAGATGCCTATGGTCCAGGTGAGCGATACAGGCCCCTTGGACCTCTTGTTATAGTCAGGATCCATGTGCTAATAAATCACAGCCTCGTTATCATCTGTGATAGTTGGTGATTAGCTACTTACAATTCACCTTTCCAGAGTTTGCACCCATCATATGACGTCATAATCATCTACGTGTTGTGTAGACTGACATCATAATGGATGACGTCGAAAACGCATATTTGAAGACGGTCTATGCGTTGTTGTACAAATTGTATGCCTTTACTATTTAATAAATATTCTGTTGAATATTTTGAAACTAATTTGACTGGGCGCTGTTGCTGCCATAGGCAGCAACAGCGCCCAGTCAAATTAGTTACAAAATATTCAACAGCTTCCCTGTGTAGTTTTCAGGAAATTGATAGCTAGGGCATTCAGGGATCGATCAACCCCAACACGGCGAGGTGTGGGTGGAGCTTAGCTAGTGATGGGCGGGGCATAGCTAAAATGGAAAGGTCCATTCTAGTGATACCAGACCACTGGCTCAATCGACACAGGACAGCTACTTTTACGAGGTCTGGGTTTGGCGTCGGCAATGTCAAGACTTAGTACGTTCAATATCCGATTTAAGTAAGTGAGTTATTGGCTCGATCTAAATATTGGATTGCTGTAGGACCTAACATAGAATATCGCACATCGTTACAGATTACATATTCATAGTAGGAAGTATATTTTCCGGTCGATTTTGTCACCTACGTATTTAAGCCCTTTATCTGTTTCGGTACAATACTACCGCCTCTGAATACTACCATTACTACCACTACCACCACCGCCGCCGCCGCCGTAGAGGCGTGTAACGGTAGGGACACTAACTGCAGCATTTGGTGTACATACTACGCTGCTAATGACAGTGGTCTCTGACACGGTGACACAACACGCGAGGATTGGAGAGCATTTTACATCCCTTCTTATGTATGGTTATCTCCACTGGAGATCATAAACGTTTGCTAAGCCTGTTCCCGTGCGTGGCGGGGTGGTGGGAAAGGGGTGGCTGTGGGGGCTGCATGCCCACCATTTTTATGAGTGTGGGGGCAGAGACCCCCTCATTAAAATGGTCTTGTACTGTAAAAAGTATAAGTGCTTCTTTACTCATCAGAACGCAGGAAACGGCTTCTCAGAACATCTAATTTTCACAATTATCTTGGGGATCCCGGCCCCTCATATTATTTAAAGTAAGGCCCCTTAGCGTTAATGGCCTACATGTAACCATTAGGAAATTAACACTAACCTGACTTAAGTGGCCAACTCCAACCTGATCCCCAGTGCCATGATCAATTGGTAGTGAAATATAAAAAAAACCATACAGTTAAAGCGGAATCTAAGTGCTTCTTTATTACTCAAAATGCAGGAAATGGCTTCTCAGGTCATCTAATTTTCAAAATTTTAGGGGGGAGAACCCCCAGACCCCCGCTCTATGGTCAGCCCTCACATCTTTAAAGCCCTTCCACCGCCCCTGTGTCATGTGGTGAATAACAGGCTTAGGCGCAAACACAGAATTTAGTGGTTGGTGATATAGTCATATACCCGCTCAAGTGTCTCATGTGCCATCTTATGCCTATAATTCGTCTTACCCCAGCTTTGTGCGGTCGACCTCAGCCGACCAGGCTGAAGGTAAAGATTGGTCTGTGCGATTTTCACCTCAGAACTTAGGTTACTACGCCTTTTACACAATGCTGCACTAGATGGGTAGGAACAGTTATACCTCATTCCAGATCGGCCCACACTAATGAGTTAAAATTGTACTATCCGGCATGGCTGTCTTAAGAAATGGTCTAACTCTTCAACTTTCCTGTTGTTAAATTAGGCAATGATACATCACTTAAATCCTTAAATCCTGGAGGCGTATACGGTGATGGTATTGCAGACCCCTAAAATAACACGCGTATATGGTGATAGCATTGCAGACCCTAAAATAACACGCGTATATGGTGATAGCATTGCAGACCCCTAAAATAACACTAATTAACAAGCTGGGTATATGGGGCATATTGGGCTGCTGTCTGCTGTCAAATTCAATATGCTGCTTCGTGTTATAGCCAGGCATCCTAAGACTGTCCATTGTGGAATAGGGTAGAAAGCTTTAAATAACTAACTGACCGACCGACCGACCGACCGACCGACGCCTAACTAACTAACTAACTAACTAACTAACTAACTAACTAACTAACTAACTAACTAACTAACTAACTAACTAACTAACTAACTAACTAACTCGCTCGCTCGCTCGCTCGCTCGCTCACTACCTAACTCACTAACTGGTGGATATGTTCGTTTATTGAGCGGCTATCCATCGCTAAAATGACTGCCTCCATTGAGTTGACGCACACACATAACTCACCACTACACCAATGTGTTCCACACGTATTCAGCTCATATTATCCGAAGCTGGTGTTTGATGGTTGTTCCAGTGGCCGTCGCTTCTGGGAGCAGCAAACACGTGCATGCAACTGATTAAATATCAGATCAAAAAGAATTTTTTAGGTCTCGGATATGTTTATGCTAGCCAATATACCGCAGAACGATTGACAGAGTAAACACCATGAAATAAGCGTTGGTGCTTAATGGAGAAATCCAGTTTTCGCTATACCCCTGCCAACTCTAGCTTAGCTACACCCACACCTCGCTCGTGTTGGGATTGATCAATCTGACCATCAATTTCCAGTTGAATATTTTGAAACTAATTTAACTGGGACAAATTAGTTTCAAAATATTCAGGAGCATGTTTATTAAATAGTAAATACATACACTACTTATAGCAAGGCTTAGTCCGTCATCAATTAAGCGTTCGTGACAAACTTATTTATGTCATTCATTACACTATTCATGACGTCTTTGATTAGGACGTCTTCATGCACGTAACATAGTTGATTATGACGTTATATGATTGATGGATAAGCTGGGATCGCTCATTGTGAAAACCAGTATTATTCGATACGGGCATCTTGTATTGTACTAAATATGCCATAGCCTAATATGCTGCTAGACATTCGCAATGTTTTATAATGTCTTAATTTTTCCACTAAAAAAGAGGCCCACAAGGTCAATCATTGTTACAGTTGTTCTAAATATGTGTGTTCTATTCTGTAGTTTTCCAATATAGGATATATTTATTATGGCTACCATATTCCAATAATATAGTTAGTTAGTAGAAAGACATTCTATGTCCCTTACAACGAACATTCTTTCACTCCAAATATGCACCATTGTGATTTCTTAGCTTGACAGTTCTTCTTGGTTTGCAGTGGCCATCTGATATACTGCACTCAAATAGTGTTATTGTGCTTATGTATGCCATTTCTGTAATGCACTGATCAGTTTTCTATTGATCATAAAGTATGGTATCATTCTCGTATAGTGGCATTGCAGCCATCTTGGAGTTTGCAGTCCAACAGTCTTGCTATGGATATTATTACCATTTCTAATAAGGTTGTAGCCAAATGTTTATTGATCATACATGGATTGTGTGGCCTTTAAATCAGGCATCTTGATACCAAAATTACATTTAAAATAAACAGTACACAATTACTGTCATATTTTCTTAAAGTCCATCGTGAATCTGACAATTGAAGCACTATTTTTCTTAATATACCAAAAGTAGTTAACGGCAGTTGTTCACACACACACTCTCCAAAACTACACAACTCTGCTTGATTGTGTATTTTGCTAACTATGTACACCACAATTACGTATTGCAGCTGTCATTTATTAAGAGGCCATTTGTCACTATGTTGAACTGACTAACAGAGCCTACGTGGCCAACATTTAGAAGCACAAATAATAGCATAGCTTCAACTAGCCTCAATTTACTCCTGAGACGCTCATCAAAGTGGCATTAATCATCGCATAACAGGAATAAATATGTGAGTTCACCTTCAGGTTCCTCGTGACTATGAGTAAGTGCGTTCTTGGGGACTTGAAGTCAAGCCAACAATGATTTTGATAATTAACTATGCGTAAGAAACCTCGGAAAATATGTCAGACCTCGCACACATCTCTACAATACAGCGCATAAATAACACCGCATGTTTCCACAACAAGATAGAAGATATGCCTACTGTTGAATATTCTGAACATAATTAGATTGGAAAAGATTACTGCAGACAGAAATGCTTTCCAATCCAAGTATTTCAAAATATTCAACAGAACATCTTTTTACATCGTGTTCAAAAAGTATTGTTTTGGAAACATTCTAACCTGTTTCTGAGGTGAAATTTCCTGACGAATCCTATCCATGATTTTCAGCCGAGAATCGTCAACGAACGAGAATCCGGGAGTATTGTTTAGAACTGTCGTAGCCACCGGTTCTATTGTTTAGTATTGGCAATTACTTTCAAAATGGCCCTTAATGATTCTGGTAACGAGAATTGTTTTTCAGCGATACTTTAGATTTGTATTTATTTTATTATCTGCTGTAACGATGCTGGTAAGTGGTAAACAGTATTGCTAAGGGAGCTTTCTAATTGGAATTAATTTTATTTTTAGAATCTGCTGGGGCGATTCTGGTTTAGAATTAGATATAATTATAAGCATTGTCAGTATGGTTCATCGATAAAACTTAAACTACGCGTACAGCGGTGATCCTTCATAGGGTGCTTATTCCTAAAAAAAAAAAAAAAGGAGTAAAATGACGGCATTGTCCGGAAAGCCCTTTTCAGCCTGACCAATCAGATGTCTGGGAATGCCGTAAATCCCTTATCTCCGCCAAAAAGACCGCCACGGAGAAGGACGTGCTTGCGAGCCTAAATACTATGTATGCATGATTCGCAACGCAGTTCTATGAATCGTTTCATGGGATCAGTCAGTCATGTTGGTTTTAAATAGAATTATAACTATTCAAGATGTGTCGTATTGTGTAGCCTACATTCACTCTACCTTACCACCTGCGACACCTTGTGGGTCTTGGCGCAGAAGGTTATTTCTGTGGACTTCTTCATGTTGTTTTCAGGAATTCAGGTGCCGTTATTTGGAGTGTTTTACATCCATATGCGCTCAGAGATAATATCACCAGTTGGCAATATTAAAAGCTTATATAGGATTAGCGATTCACGTTTCTTGCCAATACATACATACAAGTTCGATTTAGTTAAGAAGATATAGTTTGTATGATTAGACGATGATAATATCTACTCCGCTCGCGAAATTTGGCAGAATGTCAAACTTTTGACTATCAGGAACACTAAGAAGCTATTACATGCAATTTATCGTGGACAGGCAGAGCTAGTGAGAGAGTACTTGGTACTCATTGCTTTATCTCCTCTTGCCATTGCAAAAACATGCGACTTGAGGCATCTTAAGAGACAAGTCTTGTGCGTAGATGGACGACTTGGATCTCTATTAAACAGATAGCCAATTGAAAAGATAATTATCTTTTATTCAAGAATGTTATTTAGCCGATTTCTTTATCTTACATCACAGGACATGTTTGCCCATGAAATCTCTTAATCGTCTGACTACTGAGGTTTTGTAGATGACATATTCCAATGGTTATATCTCTGGACCTGTTAAATATTTTGAAAATAGTTTTACTGAAAGTTGTTGGCGGCTAACCCACCAACAACTTTCGGTCAAATTGTTTTCAAAATATTCAGCATGTCAAGAGTTTTTGCTCATTCAAATTATGTGTTCGCCGCCATTCTGTCTCCTCAAAAATAGTACGTGAATTACGTAGGAATATCATCTTGAATATTTTGAAACTGATTCGATGTGGATGTTGTTGCTTCTCAAGGAAGCAACAGTTTCCAATCACATTAATTTCAAAATATTCAGGCGCTTGCCTCTGTGGTTACTTTTACACTACCAAGCAAATGAGAGTGAGCGAACAAACCAAGGCTGACAGCCTCGCATCATCGGTTTTTCTGATTGGTTGAGAAGTACGCCATGGCAGCCCGTACAAACTATAGACCTGGCTCAACATTTGGCTACTAAAGTCTGAATATCGTTTGACGGGATTATAAAAAGCTTTAAAATGTCATGCACAGTTTATGTGTGGCAACTGGAGTAATCCAGTTTATCCATCAATCATATGGCGTCAACTAGATGATCTGTAGACCTACGTCATCATCAATTACACCATGAATGGCGTAGCTAAGTTCGTCACAAACGCTTAATTGATCACAGGCTAAGCGTTGTTGTACGAATTGTATGCCTTTACTATTTAATAAACATTTCGGTGACTAGTCTGAAACACAACAACAGCACCCAGTAATATTAGTTTCAAAATATTCAACAGCTTACATGTATAGTTTTCTGGAAACTGAGATTCAGAAAGTGCAGAGATCAATCAATTCCAACACGTGCAAAGCCTGAGTAGAGCTTAGCTAGAGTTGAGTGGGACATACCTAAAACTGGATTCCTCCATTGTATCACCTGATAGATGGTATATGATGAGGCGAGTTTGCCTTGCAGTAAATAACTAAAAACAATATGCAACTGAGACATTTGATGTGGAGATGAACGTGTCTGTTGTAGCATAATAGCTTGTGAAAATAAACATATGGATAGTTCTATAGTAAAAGCCATTGGAGTTCGTATGGAATATCAGCTTACTGGAATATTGCCATTGCTTTTCTAAGTCATATCGTAACATCAATAAACAATCCAGGGGAACGTTGTAAATGGATCATAGCATGTGTGCAAATCGAACAGACTTGTGTGTCTGGAGTGAAAGTTTCTGGTGTCTACCTTTGGAAATACGGACGAAGCGAACGAGTCAGATGCCGATAAAAGATTTAGGTCACTTCTGATCAACTGTGAGTTTCCACGGCGTAAGCTTTAGACACTGACTACACTTAGATGCACGTCTGCGAAATGAAAGGTTGATGACTGCTGACTGTATAACGACGACGTCCCTGAAGTCTTGCAGACTCTCTCATTCTGTTATCACTAAATGTCTCCATCACTTTTTCACTTTCGCCAATGCCAAATTTAGCATGGGTGTGTTCACCTTTGCAGTCTTCACTGGCAATGCAAGTCGCTGCACAGACATGAAACATTACACATAGCCCTTCCTTTGCAAATACACAATAAACTGTCAATTATCCCAGTCGTCATAGGGCGATCAAACTGAACTGCACAATACATACCCATTCCGGTGTCTAGCCATACTGCAGGGTAGAACGGAGTTGTTGATTTCCTAGATGGGATTGCATCCAAATGTGTATTAGCAACTTTGATCTCTTACATTTCTCCATGAAACTAGCTTCACATGGTGTCAATTTGGCAATACTCGTGTCTTTAGTTGCCATCCTATTCAAGTTTCGATGGTGTTTCCTTTCCTTATCAGTCAGCTCTCACAGTGAATATAATAAGGCCCTTGCTGCACATGTTGCAGATGATATACCTTCACCGCCAGGTTGCTGGAGTGACGCATTTGTTTGGACCTTTCTTGGCAAGATTAAACAGTGTGATTTTCCCCTTCGTGTAAAATGCTGCAGTTGTATCTCAGCCAGCAAGCGCGCGAACAGCATGTAATATCTGTCAGAATACTAAAGGAAACGTGCTACAGATATCATAGACAGGGAATATTGCCATTATTTTTATCGTCAAGGTTTGTCACTTGTCCAGTTTTGATCCACAGTTTGGCCATGCTGTTCAGGATTGGAAAGTGGTTAATAGTCAATACCAAAACGACTTCGCGCTGGATGATGACTCTTCCATTGACCCCTAAATTAACAAACACCCCCATCTGCTTGAAGGCAGTGAAATATCACGCGAGCGTCTGCCTCCTCATTGTTCCATTCTACGTCGTCTCTGTTTTCCAGTTTAACAGCACTGAGACATAAAGAATCATGTGTATTTTTAGGCAATTAGATTAACACACTTTTAAACATGGGAGTAAATTAAGCGTCTTGGGCAGCTCCTCGAACATGTGACTGCCTAAGAATTTAATGAGTCTTAACTTGTTTAAAGTGACATGTAAAAAGTAATTCCAGTCTGGCACTGGTCGCTGCTAGGTGAAATTCTCCTTTTCCCCACTCGTTATTTATCTTCTAGGTCGTTCTGCATTTTTTTAAAACATGTCAACATATTTATCAAAGACACAAATAGTGTGTCTTTTTGTGTTTTTACCTTTGCCCTTTTGTCCATGCCATCAAATATAAGAAGTCCAGATCTCTTTATACTAAAGTAATGCTTTCCCCCCTCCAGCTGAAAGGGTCGACTGTAGAAATGACGTCATCATTTCGCCCAGTTGCACCAATACCGAGTAAAAGAGTCCTGCTACGCTCCATTTGATGGAGTAAAACCATTTGATATTTCCAACAAGAACTCTGGATACCCATCTACATCAAATGGATTTGTCATATTAATATGGATGTAATAAACAATTAAATTGACATGCTTTTGTCATCATGCTTGAGACATGCAGGTTAACCATCTGTGGGACAACTTTTGTGACTGGACATCACGTTAAACAGTCTTTGAACAGAGGTCTTTCATGGCTGATGAATATTATTCTACTATGTGTCTTGATAAGCTCCATCTAGCAACTGCAGATTTATGTTGTTCTGCACCATTTAAGGAGAGTCCTGACTTGCTCTCAGCGTCTTCCATAACTGTTTTCTCTGTGGCCATGTCCCTTGGAATACCATTAAATCTCCATACCATTTCTATTAGACTGAACTCTCCTTGCTCAGACCTGGATTGAATTGTATCAGGCAGGTTACAAATTGACAATATATGTACAGGCTCCAACCGAGCATAACTTGAATGGTTTGACACAAAGAAATATGTAAACATAAGCCTTTGGTTGTTAATGTGAGTGGACCAATTCCCATCCCTATCAGATCTCATACATTCTAGCAGAATCCCAATGGTGCGTACACACTCACTCCAGTGCTGGAATATAACTGATTTCTTTCTTCCATAGACATAACAAAGCTCCACAAGTGAAAGTACTCATACTTCAACGAGATATTCACGATCCTTCATTGTGATTATAGAGTTTGCATTACCATCGTCCTTCAAAGAGTTCAGGGTTTCAACTAATTACTGAACTATCCCATACATGCCTGCATTAGAGACTCATAAACAAATGTAAGAGCCCTGATACATCTGTTGTACTGCTTGTCAAACGATATCTGGTTTGATGTGTCTGCCACCTAGATCCCTGAATCAACTAATAAAGATCTGAGGCCACCAGTGCGTTACAACATCTCTAGACCAGCTATAAAGGAACACTGTGTGAGAAATGCTCCAAGGCAAACAATGTTACTACTTAAATCCTTCGTTCTTGCCCACTTGTTCATGATTGCTATAGCATACATCTGTTGGTCCATGAATTATTCTGCCACATTTTGTCCGAGGAGTTTGGCTTCTTCTTTACTCTTTTTCATAGCAGTGTAAACAGTAGCCATGTCACTTTGTTTCGCATCTAAGACATGTGGGTATGCAAAAGCAGTAAAAGATACTTCTTTGCCATCGGGATTTATCATTCTGGTGAACCCAAAACAAAATGGGAAATAAACAAAACAGGCTATTGTATAAGTTATAGTTAACCAATGTAAGTTTAATATATTCTATATATATATTGTGATAATGATTCAAGTAATGGCAATCCTGTCCATACCGGATACTTACCTTTGTGGCCAAATATGACGGTTCTTTACGGATGATAGTAAGACAACTCGTCTTAATGAACGGATGACTCCAAAATATTTGTATTAAGCGACCGCCCATCTTTAGTGATAATGTTTTGATGGCGCATATAGTGTCCATTATACAGAGTTTTTACTATAATATGCATTTAAAAAGTCATCAAAAATAATCGTAAATGACCTAATGAGAATATAAACCACTCCTGTAGATCTGATTTGTTGTTGCACTGATGAAAAGTTTGGACGCCTGAAGTGTTTTCTAAAACCTGGCATTGATTTCACAAAAATATAGAATTTTTAATTACGTTTGCATAAGTATAGAGTTTTAAAGGTTACACAAAATTGCACCAATCTCCTGTTTCACAACATACATTTCCAAAAACTAAACACAATTTGTGAAAGAATGAGGTATGTTGTGAGCATAAGGCTCTCGGAAGACTAATGAGCAGAATCTAAAGCTATGTCTGCATGCCTTCGGTCCTATTGCAATGAAGAGTTTTGGAAGATTGCAGAAGTCAGCCAACACCATACATATTATTTAATACATCCGAAATGCTAGTAGTTGTGGGTGGAGTACTGAAGTTGGAGTTAAACACAAAGTATAAATGATGGTCACTTAGTTTTCATTGGACCATAAGATACACGGCAGTCATAAACTGAGAGTGGAACCTGAAAGTGCCGCAACTCTGCATGGTCAGCAAGTCTCAATGCAATGATCAAATGCTAGACTGTCGTTAGTTACACACCAAGTGTACCGTCCCGAGTACTGTTCTGTACCAATTACAGCAGGTAATCGATTATAGATACTGGTGGATAGCAGACTGATATCTATGTCCTGGACAGCAACGCCATGCAATACACCATGTTTCACGTATTTAAACAATCGTCATGATGGCACAGTGAAGCTACCATTCCTCGATATCCTCTGCACACTTGTTACTTTGCTGGCACTGGCTTCGTTTTCAGAGATACTAGTTCCCAGCACAACTCCCTGACTTTCTAACCATCTTAGAACTACTCCAGTTGGCTCATTGCCCTGTCATTAACATGCCTCCAGTTTGGCAAGACAGTACTCAGCTCGCCAGGAAATGAATGTCTGAACTGACTTGCTGACCGCGATCACTCCCATAGACGCAATTGATTACGTTTGTTCTTGATTTGATTACTTTGGATACAAGAAAGTCTCAAGAGAGAGGGGGGACATTTATCAGCGATAATATTATAAGTTGCCAAGCCATCTCTTAACGGAGGAAATTGGTTTGTAGTGGCTGAATATTGAGTTCATTCTTGCGGTGTTCACTTGACGGCTGAGACGATGGCGTATATTATTTTACTTTAATAATGAGAATATACCAATGAAACGATGAGAAAATCAATCTAAGGAGAGTGGTGGGTGGGTGAATTGATGAAGGGATGAAATAATGGACGCCTAATTCACGTGTTGATTGGCATGGCATTTAATGTTGATCTACTCATTATTGGGAATCTAATATGCCTTAATAAGTAACGTGCAAACGGTTAAGTGCTCAGCGGTTATGATTCCTTTCACGAGCAGCCTCACAAGCAGTCGACTACTGTCTTGGCCTTGAACAGCATCAAAACAGCAACAACAGCAGCAACATCAATAACACAGCAGCAGCCACAGCAGCAGCAGCAGCAGCCGCCGCCGCAGTAGTTGTAGTTGTAGTAGTAGTAGTAGTAGTAGTAGTAGTAGTAGTAGTAGTAGTAGTAGTAGTAGTAGTAGTAGTAGTAGTAGTAGTAGTAGTAGTAGTAGTAGTAATAGCAGCAGCAGCAGCAGCAGCACCAACAGTAGCAGCAGCAGCAGCAGCAGCAGAAGTAGTAGCAAGAGGCGGCGGAGGAGGGGTATGTGAGGAGCATGAGGGGGAGGACGGGAAGTCAAGGGTGTGTGACGAGGAGGAGGAGGAGGAGAAGGAGGCAGCAGCAGCAGCAGCAGCAGCAGCAGCAGCAGCGGTAGCAGTAGTGACAGCAGCAGTAATAGTTGTTGTAGTCTATGTCCATTCTACACATTTCGGCATGACTGGCAGACTCAGCATCCAGAAGTAAACATCATTAGTTACTCCATGGTCAAAGGGTAAACATTAGAACCCCAGATAAACTCTGAACCTGTGGTTTACTCGAGAACCGAAGACACGGTCTTTCGGGGAGAAGCTGGCTTACCTCGAGTTGGATATACTATCAGCTGATTTATTTAGCAAGCGAATCTTGATACGGAATGGTAATCGGTTTTCACGCCAAAGGATATAAGCAAAGTGTCTGAACACGGGAGCCTAATGTGCTCGAAGATGGTCTTCACTGGAGAGACCATCTGGACGGATATGCGAAACCTACTTTAGGTGACCACTTTATGGAGCCATCTGATGTACTCACTATAAACGGGTCGTCACTTAATACACATGACTCAATATAGACTATGTCCTTTGGAGCCAAATGATGTTTGGTCATTAAGACAGGTGGGCCTTAGACCACCTGTCTTAAAGAACCACCATCTTTTGGCTCCAAATGTTAGGTGGGCTCTCCAGCAGGTTTGACTCTATAATGCGGAATAAGCGTTTGTTTCCGCTTTATGCCATTATATGTACACGTGTGCGCCGTGGTACTATAGATTTTCAAACATCTAACTATATCCCCTATTTCCATTACTGTACATGAAATATTATTGTTGTTATTAAACATTGGAAGCACCTATTTTCCAGAAAGCCAAGAAACAGAAAATATAAATTCTCAGCTTGTGTGGGTGTGGAGATGGGGTTTGGGGAGGGGTTGCTAGCGCACAACAAGGACCCCAGGCTATGCGCTTGGAAGATTTTTGGGGGTGGGTCTGGTGATTCAGACTCTTTGAGAGGACATTCCCTGCATTTAAAAAATAAAGTGATCTTACAAACAATAATAATAATATTAATAATAATAATAATAATAATAATAATAATAATAATAATAATAACAGCCCCCCCCCCACTCCACCCCTTGATATTTAGTGCATATTTAGGATTTTCACAAACATGACCCGGATTGTCATGGCGAGGGTGGGGGCGGTGGTGGGGTGGTGCTGTGAAACTGCACCGTCGAATTGATGGGCTGGCATACAGTCGCTGATAAACTCCTCTGTTTAATATTCCTTTGCTTATGCTTTGTATTGTACTTTATTCCAAGGACAACGAGTTACTTTTGTAATTGGCCCAACGTCTAAAACGTCAATTTGATCTCGGGTTAAAGACTGACGCTTTGTGCAAAAAGAAAAAAACATGACGTCTTTTGAAATGAAATCTGTCTGTATTTATTGATACGTGGTTTTCTAAATGTTTTATTTATCGAGTCTTGCATTCACTCAAGTTTCACTTAGTACTTCTTATCCGTGTGAAATCGGAATGTAGGGAAGTAATATACGATATCGAGGAAATTCTTGTGAAACCTTCTGTTGACAACTTACATGTAGATAAATTGTATACTGCTTAGACTAAGTGACATGACTTTAATTGCAATAAGTCGACTGTATACTTGTTGTCAATTCCGAAGTGTTTCTGAATTGTGTGTGATACAGTACCAAAGACAGCGGCGACTTACAAATACCATGTTTAAATATGAACACCAGTTAAAGAATGAAAGATAAATTAAAACAACCAGGCTGAAATTAAGAAATAAAACTGTTGAACTCGATATCTGCTTCCTTCATTGGTCCAGAACACACATGGAACTACATTAGCAGCTTATGAAGATAAATAAGATATATAAACAGATTTGTCAAGCCAATGCGTTCCAGATTCACCAGTCAAAAGTATGATGATTACAATATGGCTACGACTTTAACGAAGATATGGCAACTCACAGGAATAAAGCAAACATTGGTAATCTTTCAATAGCAGACTATTGAATGTATGCAATCGTATACTCGTTTATGTCTGAGAATTTGATGGGTTTGTTAGAGAAATTATAAAAATTGGGTAATTAAGATGACAATTAATACGAAGGGATGTAGTGTAGTGAGATTATCCCTTTAACACTCAACTGATTCTAGCTGGCCAAAAACCGGCCTCTGCAGTGATCTTGAGAAATGCCCATTTGCATGTCAAGATTTTTGAAACTGTATCGCTGAAATGACTGGCTCAATAACCGAAGCATTTCTGCGAGTATTGAAATTTTCTTGAACAAATTTGAGAATTTACGGAGTAATTGAATGTCATATATTAAATTGACCTTTCCGGTTTTGGCTATTCCCCGCCCATCTCTAGCTAGGCTCCACCCACACCTTGCTCGTGTTGGGGTCGATCGATCTCTGAACATCCTGACCATCAATTTCCAAAAACAGCAACAGCGCCCAGTCAAACTAGTTTCAAAATATTCAGCAGCATGTTTATTAAATAGCGGAGAATTACAAAGACATACAATTCATACAACGTGTCGGACTATTTGAGATTTGATGACAGTCTATATGGAACCCTTTGTGACGTAATAATTGTGACGTCATCATGCACGCGCTGAGCGAGATCAGATGATGGATGGATATTCTGGAAAGGTGAATTGAAGACCTGCTCTCCTGTCAGCAGTTGGATTCTACGTGTGCTGAATTTGCAGTAAAGTTCCATCGAGTAATGCATCACACAAATGACCTATTTTAAAATGTGTTTGCGCGAGATACTTATTTTTGTGCGCAATGAGTGTTACGATATCGTTAGTCAGAACCAATAATATCCAATGTACACACATTCTCGCGCAATGCATACTTGAGGTATACAAGCCCCTATAACACGTCAAATTTTGAAGGCGTGAAAGTAAGAATGTTGTCAGTGTGTCAGGCGGTCTGACATACTGCGGTATGTAGACACCCTGAACAGGTGCACCTCACTGTCGTACCAGATATTCATAGGTTAAACCCCTCCATACCTTGAGCACCTCAAACTCAACACAACATTCCTGCTAAATATTTTCCTGCGCGTCTTCTTACTTTGCTGAGTTCTTTGCAGATGTATGCTGGAATAACTGTCTATCAAGTTATCCCTCAAAACGTCCAATTAGGACGAGAGATTGGAGATTGCGTAATAAATGTATCCGATCTGTCATTCAAGTACCTGCCGTCATAATCAATTACATCACATATTAGCTGACGTCACAATCAAAATGAAATTCAGCTCTTCATCATGAAACTCGAAAAGTTCATCATATGTACGAATTATATTTTTTGCCAGGTTTACAATTTCATAAACATTCTGTTGAATATTTTGAGTTTGACTGAGAACTGTTCTTATCGTAGGCACCATGCCATAGGCAGCAACAGTCCCCAGTCAAATTACTTTCAAGATATCCAATAGCTTACATGTATAGTTGCCTTGAATTTGGGATTCTGGTAATTTCAGGGTTCAAAGTATATAAATCGATCGTAAACACGCGCGAGAAGTGGGCGGAGCTTATCTTGAAATGGGCAGGGCATAGCTAGAAATAGATCCAGCTAAATTAAGCCTCTGACAATTTTGTGCATTGAACTGAGATAAGGTGTGCTATATTTCTTCACGTCAGCTGCAGCACTAGAAAACATTCGTATCAAGATCATTGCATATTTCTGCGTGAATGGACGCAATCAGTCCTTCAGCTACGGATAGATTCTCTCGAGAAAATATCCTTCTTCAAAGATATTTTTTTCAAATGTCACGATCGTTGTTGGAATTGACACGTGAAGACCGCGCATCGTCAGGTGCACCCGTCTGGCAATAACCCGGCACTGTGCCAGCGCAATCCTCGCCAGAATCATCAGAGCAAATATATTGGATGGTTGGTAAATTAGAGCTTCTATCCGTGGCAAGGGTCCAAATATTATTTATTCCAGTAAACATTTACTTAGCTGTCTTCTTTAGGGGGTTGCACATTGCAGGGTTCGTTGTTAGGCGTGTGTTGGGGTCCGTGTGTGTGTGTGTGTGTGCGTGTGTGCGTGCGTGCGTGCGTGCGTGCGTGCGTGCGTGCGTGCGTGCGTGCGTGCGTGCGCGGTCGTGCGTGCGTGCGTGCGTGTGTGTTGGTGGGGTAATGGTTTCATAGGGTTGCCATATCGTTTTTAGACTGTCTGTCTATTCAATTGAGCAGATCAGTCAGTTCTTCGAAGTGGAACGTGGATTAGTTTGTTTTTCTTCAGGTTTCTTATTTTCAAACCAAACTTACAGGCTGTTATAAAACTGATTTGACTTGAAGTTGTTGCTGTCCTAGACGACAACAGTTTCCAGGCAAATAAATTCAAAATATTATCAACAGACTATTATATTTTACAAAGAAGTTGCCGATCTTGCTGTCTTGTTTTAAACTGCTTAGTATTTTCGAAAGTGTTCAATACAGTGCGATGCATGTTGGGTAATTTGAGAAGAATTTGATTGAACGCCGCTGCAGCTACTTTCTGTCGAAGGGACCTTTATCCAGTTTATCCATCCATTATATGACGTCCTAATCAACTACGCGAAGTGTAGGATGACGTCATAATCAATGATGTCATGAATGACGTAGATAAGTACGTCACTAATGGTTAATTGAAGACGGATTAAGCGTTGTTGTACGAATTGTATGTCGTTACTATTTAATAAACATGCTGTTAAATATTTTGAAACTAATTTGACTGGGCGTTGTTGCTGCCATAGGCAGCAACAGCACCCAGTCAAATTAGTTTCAAGATATTCAACAGCTTACCTGGACCCATGTTCCTGAAGCTCGCGTTATGTTAGCGATATCGTAACGCCATACTAAAGCAATGGGCGTAGCGATATCGCTAGCTAACCATAGCTTCGGGAACATGGGCCCTGCATAGTTTTATGAAAATTGATAGTCAGTGAGTTCAGAGATCGATCGATCCCAACACGAGCGAGGTGTGTATGGAACTTAGCTAGAAATGGGCGTGGTATAGCTAAGACAGGAAAGGTCCATTTGACTGGACACCCTTGCAGCTACCTTCTGTCGAATTCTTTCCAGAATAAACAGCGACACGAATTCCTCTCCAAGACAACATCATTTAATTATAATATATGTGCCCATATCTATGCCATGATCATAACATTAATCTGCTGCACCGAGGAAGATAGTAAACAGATCGCAAACACCGTTACCTATATAAAAAGATCGTCGAATGAGATATTTTGGATTTTTGTCAGATTTTTAAAATAATTTTCATAAAATATGAAACCGTGTATCTCTGGATAATGGTGAGATTATTAACAGTCAATGTTCGGTGAGTCTCGTTGGTTGAATCATGGACATTCTCTTACGATGGGTGGCGATAATATTCCTATATCTCTATTTCAAGACATCCATACAGGAAAGACATTGAATTTTAAAATCGAATTTGACTGGATTTGCTGCCATAAGCTCCCAGAATACTAGGCCTACTTATACAAAAAATAATTTGTCGGTTCTTTTGGTATATGGACGTTAAATGGTTAACTCTTGGCAAGAGAATGTTAGTTCTGTATAGATCTTTAGGTTTCACAGTCTCAAATTCGCAAAGATACATGTTAAAACTGCATGATCAAAGCAATGAGGGTCTGGAGCTGTTTTTGTGTTTGCTAAAACTTACCCGAAACTAATTCATAATAAATCTTTCCAGTTTTAGCTATTCCCCGCCCACCTCTAGCTAAGCTCCACCCACTCTTCAACGTGCTGGGATTGATAGATCCCCGAGTGCCCTGACTATCAATTTCCTGAAAACTATACAGGTAAGTTGTTGAATATTTTGTAACTAATCTGACTGGATGCTGTTGCTGCCTCTAGCAAAATATTCAACAAGATATTTATTAAATAGTAAAGGCATATAATTCATACAACAACGCATAGTCCGTTTTCAATTATGTGTTCGTGGCGTACTTATCTACGTCATAATGACGTCATTGATTGTGATGCCATCCTACACGTCAGGTAGCTGATTATGACGTCATATGGCGGATGGCTACAGTGGAAAAGTCCTTTGCATAAAAAAGGTTGGACAGTAGTTTACATTGTTTTGAAGGCTGTAAATTGTCCATAATTGATAATGACGTCATCGTCATGTAGCCGATTATGACGTCATATGGCGGATGGATACAGTGGAAAGGTTCATTGCATAAACAAGGTTGGACAGTAGTTTACATTGTTTTGGAGACTGTAAATTGTCCATAATTGATAATAATAATTATAAGTTGGGAAAATGTTTTGCTACATACTAAATCTTCCGAAAAGATAATTTCCCAAAAAAAATCCCAAAACATTCCATGATAACGCAGGTTACTGGCCCGTATTATCCCAATATTGGCCCAGGACCGACCCAGTCGCATGCGTTGTCAGGATTACTTGATATATGTTGAATACTTTGAGAAGCTAAGATCTTGAATTTTTTTTAAATTTTGGAAGCTTAGCGTGAGAGAGAGAGAGAGAGAGAGAGAGAGAGAGAGAGAGAGAGAGAGAGAATTTGTTCAACATTTCGCTAAACAGGGTTCCGAAACAGAGTTGCCAAACATTCGTAATGCATGCCCGCTTTGTCAGTAGCTGAGGAACACTACTTTCTGAAGCGGAAGATATGTTAAATGGGAACTGCGGTAACCATATCAGCTGCTTCAGAAATTAATGTTAGTGTGATGGGGCGGTTACGAACTGCAGTACAAGTCCCTTGCGTGTCTCGAGTGGGTGAGTGCGGGGTGAGACGGGTTGGTGTATTGCGTAATATACGCCTATTAGTGACCAGATGCTACAGCTTTCCACTTAGGTTCTGTCTGTCATAAGCGATGCCAGGCGTCAAACACATCAAGCATTCATTCTTGGACCGTAAAATTCGCCATTCAGAAATTTACAGTTAGTGGTGCTTCACAAATCTGGCAATCGTATCTTTATACTAACCAAGTTAAATCTAAATTTAAATATCCTAAGGAAGGCTAGTGTTCAATTTAAAACGATTCTGTTGACAAATATTGCTGTCTCGAACGAGCAACCGGTTTCAGCAATTCAGATCCCAAAGTAAACAACAGTCATTTCGATGTTGATTAAATAGTAGCGTGGTCAAATCTACAGTGAAATGGTTACAGCCATCTAATGGCAGTTAATGACCGGCAGATGTGTAGAGAAGCGAGTTTAATTCTTGCAGGAACGTCTGCTTTTACATAACATTTCCCGTCAAACACGATAGATTGGGAGGTTGGGGCGGCGGGGTACGTGAGTTTAATAAAAAGGCTGTGTGTGGTGGAGGTTGAATGGCGTTGGGTTGAGGTTGGGTGGGGTCTGTGGCAAGAGATAGTTCTGCTTTTACCTTTCTGTAAAATCTGCTGTGTTATTTAATAACTAACCCATTGCATTCCATGTTCATGCAGATATGATTGCTAAATCTTCCATAGGCCTAGTCAAGTATCACCGTAGCATATGCTGGATACAAAGAGAAAACCTTTGCTGAAACTAGTTGCTGACTAAGACATGCATAACGGTCAGGTCGGATGTTCTCTAAATAGTCAGCAGGTTTTCGTAGTGTGTAATAAACTTCATACGATATGGCCATGTGTTATGGAAATTGAATTTCACCAGTCCTAATGCGCAAACATGTCGGTGACTTGGATAACAAGCGAGAGTACGACGCCCGGTCGCGTGGTGCGAGCTTGTGTATGGTATCTCGTATACAATATAAGCTAATTATATAAACCGTTTTCACAAAATACCCACCACTCGTCACCACATCTATTCAATGGGCGTACATGAGGCTCTATCGCTGTTGATCTCTGAATGAACAGCCCTCATCTATAGGCCTAACGGTCATATCATGCATATGGTGTAAGTAGTTGACTGGAATACCTCTTGCAATGTTATCTTTGCGCCCCCCCCACCCACCTCTCTCTCTCTCTCTCTCTCTCTCTCTCTCTCTCGCTCTCTCTCTCTCTCTCTCTCTCTCTCTCTCTCTCTCTCTCTCTCACGCACGCACGCACGTATGCGGAGTTGCAATATGGCGGTTCGATACCCCGACCGGGAGATGGTGATCAACAAATTAAACTAATTGGTGCATGACTGTCGGCTGGATAGCATGTGGAAATTGAAGCCGCACGTTGCCAGTGCGTCAATAAAATAAAAAATACATATACTGCCAGAGCCGTGATGGAGTCAGAGTACAATAGGCTTAAATGCCAAGGATTGAATCGTGGCAGGTGCATCCACAGATAGTCCCATATGAATCGTCAGTGTGTCAGTATATTAGACATGTGAAAACCGGTCGGCCAAACCTAGACTTTTAGTCTTGGCGCGGTGGTCCAGTGGAAAGATGGCTGGTTGCTGATGCTATGCGGAGTTACAGTATGGCGGTTCGATCCCCCGATCGGGAGATGGAGATCAACAAATTAAACTAATGGGTGCATGACTGTCGGCTGGTTAGCACATGGAAATTGGAGCCGCACGTTGCCAGTGCGTCAATAAAATAAAAATACATATACTGCCAGAGCTGTGATGGGGTCAGAGTACAATAGGCTTAAATGCCAAGGATTGAATCGTGGCAGGTGCATCCACAGATAGTCCCATATGAATCGTCAGTGTGTCAGTATATCAGACATGTGAAAGCTGGTCTGCTACCCAGAGACTTTGTCTTGGCGCGGTGGTCCAGTGGAAAGATGTCTGGTTGCTGATGCTATGCGGAGTTGCAGTATGGCGGTTCGATCCCCCGATCGGGAGATGGAGATAAACAAATTAAACTAATGGGTGCATGACTGTCGGCTGGTTAGCACATGGAAATTGAAGCCGCACGTTGCCAGTGCGTCAATAAAATAAAAATACATACATACATACATACATACATACATACATAAATACATGCTATGCGGAGTTGCAGAATGGCGGTTCGATCCCCCCCCCCCCCCCCCCGACCGGGAGATGGTGATCAACAAATTAAACTAATGGGTGCATCACTGTCGACTAAGTTAGCACATGGAAATTGAAGCCGCACGTTGCCAGTGCGTCAATAAAATAAAAATACATATACTGCCAGAGCCGTGCTGGAGTCAGAGTACAATAGGCGTAAAAGCCTAGGATTGAATTGTGGCAGGTGCATCCACAGATAGTCCCATATGAATCGTCAGTGTGTCAGTATATCAGACATGTGAAAGCTGGTCGGCCAATCCTTGACTTTTTCTTGGCGCGGTGGTCCAGTGGAAAGATGTCTGGTTGCTGATGCTATGCGGAGTTGCAGAATGGCGGTTCGATCCCCCGACCGGGAGATGGTGATCAACAAATTAAACTAATGGGTACATCACTGTCGGCTAAGTTAGCACATGGAAATTGAAGCCGCACGTTGCCAGTGCGTCAATAAAATAAAAATACATACATACAGTTAACATAGAGTTAACCTCTCTGTCGTATGAAAACACTAATATTGCATATCACCTTCGGGCCATCGGTCTATAGAGACGTGACAACGACAGTCACAAATCAATAACTATTTCACCAACAAATAAAGAAAAATATTGATTATAACCTTCCACGCTATGAATCCCCGTATAAAAGCATGCCGCGGGGGACTCCGTCATCAGTGATCGATACCACGTTACTGATTTAGGGAGTCCAAGGTCGAAGATGAGGGAGAATAGGAAGACGATTATTATATATCCTACTTCGCCTTTCCTCAGGACGTGTTTCACATGCGTCGTGTAGGAGGTATATTCTTTTCATGGATCAGCGTTCGCGCAATTTGATTGGTCAATTATATTCTGTGAAAGTAATTTATCCAGTATAATTACGAATAAATGCTTTTAGAAGGAAACTCAAAACAGTGCAAGCAATACAGACCCCCCCCCCCCCCCTAGCAATTGCCACTTAGACTGCTGAAATAAGAAATAAATGGTCTGGGCTGTATCGTCCTCAAATAATGGTATTCAGCGACCATACGTTGCACCAAATATGAAATATTCACGAACGTTAAAGGAATTCGAACTTGACCACAACCGTTATAATATACGGGTATAATTTGATTTCTATTTAGGGATTCCGAGAGATAGATAGGAAAATGACTGATAGAGAATGTGTGGCGGGAGGGTGGGTGTGTGAGACAGTGTGAATGGCGGGAGTGGGGGTGAATGGTGGGGGTGAGGGGGAGGGGGTGGGGTGGTTGAGAGAGAGAGAGAGAGAGAGAGAGAGAGAGAGAGAGAGAGAGAGAGAGAGAGAGAGAGAGAGAGAGAGAGAGAGAGAGAGAGAGAGAGAGAGAGATGAGTTATAATACATGACAAATCGATTAATTTCAAGAACAAATCATATGCGAGGAGACACTTGGATGAATATGATCTACTCCTCCAGTCTGGACTGTAATCATCAGTGTCGTCGTCGTCGCAGCTGCCGCGGCCGCGACCGTGGTCATCGCCGCCGCCGCCGCCTCCGCCAACCGCCATCACCAGCTTGGCCAGTCGAAATATTAAAAAATGAAACAGGTGGTTAGTTTGTTTTGAATGATTCGACTGTTGCCTCATCTGGTATTATGACTGGCAGTAGCAGTGTGTTTAAACAATCTCCACGGGCCAAAGCTTTCAAAACCTATTTACCATTACCTGTGCATAAAGCAATTAAATTAAACGTCTAGTGTTGCCCATTGTTTTTAATGAATTTTAATTGATTTAAATTTATTGTTTTCTCACAGATTTCTGGAACAGCTTTTTCATGGAGGAGGCATCAGATTGCCGTCTGCGCGTATCACCGGAAGTTATTTCCGTTACAGAAGGGGACTTCCTGCGGATTACGTGTGACGCACGCTGTACAGGATCCGGAAGTACGCCCCTGTTACAATGGTTCACTCCAGATAATCGTCCAGTGCCGCGGAATATTACAGGGTGGTATGCTAAATGTTGGCCTGCGAGTTTGGCTAACCTATTTTTCTTATTTTTACTTGTATTACTAATCTTCTTTTACCGTCGTTGTGCTTATTCTTTATTCAGTCCGTTGATATATTATACCGACTCTAACACTCTAGAGCCTGCTTTTAAAGAGTAAAATTGGGGCCGATGGTTCTTTAAGGCATCTGATTGACAGAACATGTCTTAAGGAACCAGCATCTGGTGCCCACACACGTGGCTGCCTATGGCTATCGACTGCCTTAATAACGTTGGGCACATTAGTGCGATTTCTCCGACTCCACCATATTGGCAGCTGGCCTAAAAAGAGATTTTAGATGGCATTTTTTGTTACGAGTAGCTACCCTTGCTAGAGGGTATTATGATACTGCATCACGTTTTCGCACGTGAGTTGCTATCACCTCTGGATTTCAACGTTGACGGTAAAAAAAAGGTCAAACGTTCAAGTAAAATTCGAAGTTAAAGTTTTCCCTCCAAATCATCTATGAGTTATGCACTTTCAATAACCATTAGACCTTTACACTTTATCCCGCCATCATATGACGTC
The DNA here is from genome assembly GCA_034401795.1 of Chaetoderma sp. LZ-2023a. Taxonomy (NCBI): domain Eukaryota; kingdom Metazoa; phylum Mollusca; class Caudofoveata; order Chaetodermatida; family Chaetodermatidae; genus Chaetoderma; species Chaetoderma sp. LZ-2023a. The sequence continues at coordinate 141,844,639 of CM067359.1, forward strand.
ATAATTAACGTCGTGACGTATAATCAATGACGCCATTATGACGTCATGAATGACGTAGATAAGCGCTTCGCGAACGCATAATTGAAGATGTGCGCATGCGTTCTCAGTCAAGTTCCTACAGAGATGTTGTACTCAGGCATTCTTCCGCACCACACCGCAAGCTGGTGTGCAGCTCTGCCTGTCTTGTTGAACTTGGATGCTGCTGTTTTACACTGTGTGACTTGTCGCACAGCCACATGAAATCAGTTCAATGCACATATTTGGCACAGACAGTATTCTGGTCCACGTGATCTTGATGCCGCCATCTGTTTCAACCCAATCATCAGTTGATTATGGTTTGTCTAAGACCACGCAAAACATACATAGTTCCCAACCAACTTACAAAGACTTCTTTATACTTTGACGAAATGATACTGATGAACCACCTGCCCCGCCTCCTCATGAATTGGGCTCATCTTCTCCACTATTACATTTCGTACCTAACCGTTTCAACGTGCTCTCACAAGTGAGGGTACAATAGCACGTTGTGCCCCACTTCATTTCAACATTACTCCAATCATGTCAGACATACTCTCGCCTCAAATGATTACCGACAAAAAAATCACTGTCCTTTATATTTTTCCGTTCTCCTTCAGTATTACAGATCCTTTTCCTATTTCCATCTCTTCCAGCTCGTGATTCACAATACTGACCTATTTTTAAAGGCTCGTGACATGCCAATGCCCATTTTGTGGACATCCCAGTGTTTGGACATAACTACCGATACAAGCATGCGTTGAGCCCATACAATGTCTGCGCAGCTGCGTCCACGTTTAAGCCACTTTGACATGATCCGGTGAAGTCGTCGATCTTGTCTCGGATGCGGCATAGAGCAACATTGGATAGGATTTTCCATATGCTGTTTAGGAGCCCAATGGGCTGCACCGATTGGGCGGGGGTGGGTGGGGGTGAGGTGCAGGTGCAGGTGGCTTCTTGGGCTTGGGTAGCGCGATAAGGGTGCCTTGGCGCACAGCGTCGATGGGGAGGTAGTGCATAAAAGCTGAATTAATTAGGTGCGTGATCAGTTTTGAGATAATGTCACTTGCATATTTGAATATTTCATTGCTCATGTCATCAGGTCCAGAAGCACGTACATTTTCAGGACTTTAAGTGCCTTCTCAACTTCTGCTGTTTTAATTGGTGTTATTAATGGCCAGGTGTCTCCTGAGAACGGGTGCAATGGCTCATCATCGTTGTCAATAAACTGTTTCTTGAACCATTCTAGAATCGCCTCGGCTTTGCCCTGGTCAGTCCAGATTAAGTGTTCTTCAGAGTTATGTACAGTGAGTGGTGGTGTGTAGTCAGTAACTCGGGCTGCCAGAAACATATTGTGACAGTCATCCGTAGCAGTGATTTCATCTGCTATGGATCTGCTTGTTGAATAGCAAGATCTTTTAAGCCTTCACTAATGTGGCGCAGAATGTTATTGCGTTCCCAGCGTAGTTTGGTATGGTCTTCACTTTGGTAGATGCGCAGCCATAACGCTTTCTGCTCTGCTGACAGTTTTACCACTAGTGGGTCGTCAGTATACCTACTTTGGTTGTTTTTAAGAACACCCAGGGTGCTGGTAGCTGATGATTCCATAGATTTCAGTATTTTGGTTATGGCTTCGTTCGGATCGGAGATGACGTCGATGTTAACTATCTGCTCCCCGAGGGACATTTTGTATGATATTAGAGTGTCAGTGTCGCTGATGAGCTTGGGTAGGTTGTCGGTGACTCTACCCTCTTGTCTGGTATTGCGTTTACACATTAGGTAGAGATCGTTTATCTGAAGACGTGTAATGACTGACTTATGGTCAGAATTCTGTGTCTGTGCCTCCATATGAAGGAGCATTCCGAAGTAGGGGTTTTACTTCTGTCTTGCATAGTGTGAAGTCTATTTGGTTGAAGACACCTGTTGTAGCCTTAGAACCTTTTTGGGCTTTGCGATTAGCAATGTGTCTAGACCGTGTTGCCCGTTGACAGCATGGGTCTTTGGAGTTGTGGCAAATACGCCATTGGAACTAAGGAATGCCACCAGTGCATCACCTTTGCTGTCGCATGTGCCCTCTCCATACAATCCCATGCATAAGCCAAGTCCTGAGCTTTTGTCCCAAATGCCGAGTTTACACAGCTTGTAGTTGAAATCTCCACACACGAACAGTTGGAATATAGCTGGGATCGTAAAGGCGGAGCTCAGTTCTGCATAGAAGGAGTCCAATATTGCTGGATTCTCTTTGGCCTTTTCGGTAGTTGGGCCATATGCGCTGACTATGCGACACTTAGTGGTGGTACATTTTCGCGTTGGCATAGCCAGGTCGATGAATGCAACGCGATCTTGTTTGAAGAAGGTTAGACATAATCAGAGTTGCCTCTGTATTCGGATGGCAGCCCGCAATCCTTGATGACTTAGTTTCCCAACAAAGTTGGTATTTACGGAGGAGACCGGCGTGGAGGTGTCATCTTTCACCCCATTTCCATCAATGGTGCCACGTTAAGGCAGGAGAATTGTGTTTGTTTGTGTCTTTCACTTCTACACCAATGTTTTAGCCATAATGTACAGTTTGCAAAGATATATTTTGCACTGGCGTTGCTTGATATAGAAAGTACAACACTTATAGATGAGTAGGGTAAAACTTAGACCTTTCTTTGACATCTTGCCCTACCTTTTTACAATCCAAAATGGTATCCACCAATATCTGAAAGCTTGATGTATTGCGATACTTTCTACGATGGAGACCAACATGTA
>CM067359.1:141849907-141854135 GCA_034401795.1 Chaetoderma sp. LZ-2023a
CTACACGCAGCTTAGCTGATTATGACGTCATATGACGTCAACTCATCGATGTATAGTCTGGAAAGGTGAATTGTAGGCCTAAGGTAGCCAACATTAATAACAAAAGGAGTCCAGCGAATAATAATAGCATTTGTGATGTCATCCGGTTACGAGGTAGTCACAACCCCAAATGAGTTTTTACTTGTTAGGAAAATGTATTTGTTATGATTAGGACAATGGGTAGAATTGACCAATGTGACATCATCACATTCATCAGTATTTAACATGTATTTTCTATACTCCTTGCTACCCACACCAAAAGTTGTCTATACGTGCACGGGGCCATGCGTGCGCGTGTGTATGCGCGCATACGTGTGCGTTTGTGCGTGTGTGTGTATGTGTGTGCGCGTGCGTGAGTGCGTGCGTGTGCGCGTGCTTGTATTTGCGCGCGTTCGTGCATGCTTGGGTACCTACATGCCTATGTAAGTACCTTCATGCAAGTGTGCGTGAACTTATGTGTGAACGTATGCAACTGTGGCGTGTGACCATGCGTGCACTGGCAGATTGTATTCAATCCAAACGATAAAGGTGGCAGAGACGTTCTACTGAGGTAAATGGAATATATTGGTGCTTCAAATGTCTGTAATCTGTGTTATTTATATTTCAGTTAGAAAACCCACACCGGCAGTTCAAACTACCACGACCACTCCGGCTCCAATTACTACCACAACGAGCACAACACCACCACCACCAACAACATCAACGACGACGACAACAACAGTGACTACAGAAACGACGACGATGACGACTACAGCTGTGCCTACCACAAAAATTGAAACGACGACAACAAGTCGGCCAGTAGAGCCTAGCACATCAGCAAACATGCCACAATCATCAAATACACCAGATGCACCATCCACCCAACAACAGACCAATACTACAACAGCTTCCCTATCAACAACTGCCACACCAGCTGATGGCATCGAACACAGCTCTCCTACAACAACCAGCGTGCCAGAAATATCTTCATCTGGCACAGCAAGCGACGCTGTTGTTTCATTTAGTTCTACGGGTAGTGATGGTACGACCGTAATGGCAACAACAACAACACCAATAATAATAGCAGGTGCGTCATCAATAACAACAGCAGCGACAGCACAACCACCTGCATTGACAACAGAAACGCCTAGAACAGTGTCAGAATCTACAACAACCCTGTCTTCAACACCATCCCAATACGATCCGGTAATTACGATAGAAACAACTGCACCACCATTAAACGAAAGTAGTTCATTGTCAAGCCCAAGTCTTTCAACACAGTCTACTGCTGTTACATCAGCATCGTTTTCAAATACATCACTGGCGAGTTCGTCAACACTACCAACAACAACAGCAGCATCAGAATCGCCAGACGAGCCAGGTGACATACCGGTGTCACGTGACCATGGCGACGTCATCAGTGGAAATAATATACCTAACCCAGTACTAAATGAAGATGGTTATATTTCAGACTCCCATAATGGGACATTAGAGAATAATACGACTAATACCGAGATAGAAATGACTGTACAAACAATAGTAGAAAGTGGTGATGTTATTGTAGTAAATGAGACTGAAAATGAAATTGAAGGATTTATAAACGGGTTACCGCCACAACTTCGAGTGCCATAACAATAACCGGAGAAACATACACACAGCCGTCCGTGGTTCTTGGACATAGTGACAATGCACATGTGATTTCGGTGATGCAGATAGATAATGATGCCGATTCCTTCGAACATGCGAATGATTACGCAGTCGCTGATACAAATGTTTATGGAATTAACATGCATAGACGCAAACGTCAGATTGCAGTAAACAATACGTCTTCCACACCAGGAACTGGTACTCCTAGTTCAAAGTCGAATCTTGGAACATCTTTACCTTCGTCTGCAAATACAGACAGTGCAAATGCATCTCTATCATCAACGGGTTCTACAAAACCACAAACATCTAAGCAAAGCACAGACACTTCGAAACCACACACATCTAAGCAAAGCACAGACACTTCGAAACCACATACATCTAAGCAAAGCACAGACACTTCGAAACCACGTACATCTAAGCAAAGCACAGACACTTCGAAATCTACTTTGCGTCCAAGTTCTAAATCTGGTTCAAAATCTACGACAAAAAATAAAAACTCGAGTAGTCGAACGAGTGTGTCTGATCGCGCGAGTACAAATCCCGGAAAAAAAGAAAAGGAAAGAAATCAAAATCTAAAAAGTTCAGAAAAGATCACAGCATGACGTCAGACCAACAATCAAGTCCAACAAAGCCACCACCTGCCGATGCTACAGCTAAAACTTCGGATAAGCTGGCAAAGGTCAAGGACACAACTAATCCCAACTCTACTGACCCTACAAACAGCGCGACGTTAGCCACCCTATATATCCATCCAAAAGAAACTAAGTGCTCCGGATTCGGAGCCGCAGCCATAGGAGTTATTGCTATCCTAGGGGCGATTGCTTTTCTGTTGCTATACGCGGTGCTGCTTCTTCTGTGCATGCCAAGATATTATAAACGACGGAAGTTAATCCAGGAAAAACGAAAGCACGTGTCGATGCTGAGAAAGGCGATACCAACATGGAAGAAACCAAACTCCTAGGAAATGATGACACGGTCGATAGCAACGGTCCAATTCTGAGTGGTGATGAAATTGGTTTTACCACCATTGACCTGGACGACTCCCGCGATACTAACCGCTCATCGAATCAAGGCGATCCCCGAAAACTGCCATATGAACAGGATATGAAACATGCAGAAAATGATTCACCTCCATACCCAGTGACGTCACATGTGGTCGCCGTAGAAATGGATTCTGCACCACATGTTGATGACAGCGCTGATGCGGAGGAGGAGGAGGATGGGGAGGAGGGGGAGAACATAAATATGCGATACGTGGACGATTCACTAGATGATTTAGACAGGTAAGTACAAACTGAATCATCATGAATAAGCTTCAGTGGAACTTTCAAGAGTATCCAGCTATCATATGACGTCATAATCAGATAAGCGGTTTGTAGGATGACGTCATAATCACTACGTCATAAAGGATTCTATTTGGCCCGTCTTTAACTCTTAATAGTCTGACACGAATTGTATGGCTTTACTATTTAAGAAACATGCTGTTGAATATTTTGAAACCAATTTCACTGGATGCTGTTGCTGCCTTAGGCCGCTGTTGGCAGCAACAGCGCTCGGTAAAATTAGTTCCAAAATAGTCAACAGTTTAACTATATAGTTTTCTGGAAATTAATAGTCAGGGAGTTCAGAGATCGATCGATCCCAACACGAGAGTGGTGTGTGTGTGTGGAACTTAGATAGAGATGGACGGGCCATAGCTAAAACTGGAAAGGCCATTAACATAATATAGATCATTGATTCCAAAACACCATCTATCAACAATTTCCACGAACTCCAACTTTTTACTTGGTGGTCATGTGGTTGGTTGCCATCTTGTGTCTATTACAAACCAAGAGAATGATCGGGGGGTGTCACCAGGATTGAAAATTAGGGAAGGGCCCCTCCCCTAATTCTCAATCCTGATGATTCTCTTGGTATGTAATAGACACAAGATGGCAATGTCATACGTCAGACCAACAGGCAAGTCAACAATCTTTACCCTCCTTACACCAGCGTGGGTGGGGTGTGTGTGGGGGGGGGGGGGGGCGGGCGGGGGCAAACATGAACATTTTGTAAAAGGTAAAATTGTATTACAACAGATTGTACTGTCTGCATGTGTATGCATAGACCACGTTACATATACCAAATATTAAATTGAATTGATAAATGTAATTCACATGGATTCATAAGTCATATTATGTCTGGGGTGTTTTTTTACAATGTTATGAGGAGCATGCCATCACACACACGCACGCACGCACGCACGCACGCACGCACGCACGCACGCACTCACGCACATACGCGCGTGTGTGTGTGTGTGTGTGTGTGTGTGTGTGTGTGTGTGTGTGTGTGTGTGTGTGTGTGTGTGTGTGTGTGTGTGTGTGTGTGTGATGGCATATATATATATATATATATATATATATATATATATATATATATATATATATATATATATATATATATATATATATATATATATATATATATATATGCATTATTACATCATGTTATGTCATGCCATCAGTAATTGGCGAAATGGTACAATGATGTATGCATGGGGTAGTAATGTCCACGCGCCCTGACC
>CM067359.1:141857135-142304635 GCA_034401795.1 Chaetoderma sp. LZ-2023a
ACAACCCCAAATGAGTTTTTACTTGTTAGGAAAATGTATTTGTTATGATTAGGACAATGGGTAGAATTGACCAATGTGACATCATCACATTCATCAGTATTTAACATGTATTTTCTATACTCCTTGCTACCCACACCAAAAGTTGTCTATACGTGCACGGGGCCATGCGTGCGCGTGTGTATGCGCGCATACGTGTGCGTTTGTGCGTGTGTGTGTATGTGTGTGCGCGTGCGTGAGTGCGTGCGTGTGCGCGTGCTTGTATTTGCGCGCGTTCGTGCATGCTTGGGTACCTACATGCCTATGTAAGTACCTTCATGCAAGTGTGCGTGAACTTATGTGTGAACGTATGCAACTGTGGCGTGTGACCATGCGTGCACTGGCAGATTGTATTCAATCCAAACGATAAAGGTGGCAGAGACGTTCTACTGAGGTAAATGGAATATATTGGTGCTTCAAATGTCTGTAATCTGTGTTATTTATATTTCAGTTAGAAAACCCACACCGGCAGTTCAAACTACCACGACCACTCCGGCTCCAATTACTACCACAACGAGCACAACACCACCACCACCAACAACATCAACGACGACGACAACAACAGTGACTACAGAAACGACGACGATGACGACTACAGCTGTGCCTACCACAAAAATTGAAACGACGACAACAAGTCGGCCAGTAGAGCCTAGCACATCAGCAAACATGCCACAATCATCAAATACACCAGATGCACCATCCACCCAACAACAGACCAATACTACAACAGCTTCCCTATCAACAACTGCCACACCAGCTGATGGCATCGAACACAGCTCTCCTACAACAACCAGCGTGCCAGAAATATCTTCATCTGGCACAGCAAGCGACGCTGTTGTTTCATTTAGTTCTACGGGTAGTGATGGTACGACCGTAATGGCAACAACAACAACACCAATAATAATAGCAGGTGCGTCATCAATAACAACAGCAGCGACAGCACAACCACCTGCATTGACAACAGAAACGCCTAGAACAGTGTCAGAATCTACAACAACCCTGTCTTCAACACCATCCCAATACGATCCGGTAATTACGATAGAAACAACTGCACCACCATTAAACGAAAGTAGTTCATTGTCAAGCCCAAGTCTTTCAACACAGTCTACTGCTGTTACATCAGCATCGTTTTCAAATACATCACTGGCGAGTTCGTCAACACTACCAACAACAACAGCAGCATCAGAATCGCCAGACGAGCCAGGTGACATACCGGTGTCACGTGACCATGGCGACGTCATCAGTGGAAATAATATACCTAACCCAGTACTAAATGAAGATGGTTATATTTCAGACTCCCATAATGGGACATTAGAGAATAATACGACTAATACCGAGATAGAAATGACTGTACAAACAATAGTAGAAAGTGGTGATGTTATTGTAGTAAATGAGACTGAAAATGAAATTGAAGGATTTATAAACGGGGTTACCGCCACAACTTCGAGTGCCATAACAATAACCGGAGAAACATACACACAGCCGTCCGTGGTTCTTGGACATAGTGACAATGCACATGTGATTTCGGTGATGCAGATAGATAATGATGCCGATTCCTTCGAACATGCGAATGATTACGCAGTCGCTGATACAAATGTTTATGGAATTAACATGCATAGACGCAAACGTCAGATTGCAGTAAACAATACGTCTTCCACACCAGGAACTGGTACTCCTAGTTCAAAGTCGAATCTTGGAACATCTTTACCTTCGTCTGCAAATACAGACAGTGCAAATGCATCTCTATCATCAACGGGTTCTACAAAACCACAAACATCTAAGCAAAGCACAGACACTTCGAAACCACACACATCTAAGCAAAGCACAGACACTTCGAAACCACATACATCTAAGCAAAGCACAGACACTTCGAAACCACGTACATCTAAGCAAAGCACAGACACTTCGAAATCTACTTTGCGTCCAAGTTCTAAATCTGGTTCAAAATCTACGACAAAAAATAAAAACTCGAGTAGTCGAACGAGTGTGTCTGATCGCGCGAGTACAAATCCCGGGAAAAAAAGAAAAGGAAAGAAATCAAAATCTAAAAAGTTCAGAAAAGATCACAGCATGACGTCAGACCAACAATCAAGTCCAACAAAGCCACCACCTGCCGATGCTACAGCTAAAACTTCGGATAAGCTGGCAAAGGTCAAGGACACAACTAATCCCAACTCTACTGACCCTACAAACAGCGCGACGTTAGCCACCCTATATATCCATCCAAAAGAAACTAAGTGCTCCGGATTCGGAGCCGCAGCCATAGGAGTTATTGCTATCCTAGGGGCGATTGCTTTTCTGTTGCTATACGCGGTGCTGCTTCTTCTGTGCATGCCAAGATATTATAAACGACGGAAGTTAATCCAGGAAAAACGAAAAGCACGTGTCGATGCTGAGAAAGGCGATACCAACATGGAAGAAACCAAACTCCTAGGAAATGATGACACGGTCGATAGCAACGGTCCAATTCTGAGTGGTGATGAAATTGGTTTTACCACCATTGACCTGGACGACTCCCGCGATACTAACCGCTCATCGAATCAAGGCGATCCCCGAAAACTGCCATATGAACAGGATATGAAACATGCAGAAAATGATTCACCTCCATACCCAGTGACGTCACATGTGGTCGCCGTAGAAATGGATTCTGCACCACATGTTGATGACAGCGCTGATGCGGAGGAGGAGGAGGATGGGGAGGAGGGGGAGAACATAAATATGCGATACGTGGACGATTCACTAGATGATTTAGACAGGTAAGTACAAACTGAATCATCATGAATAAGCTTCAGTGGAACTTTCAAGAGTATCCAGCTATCATATGACGTCATAATCAGATAAGCGGTTTGTAGGATGACGTCATAATCACTACGTCATAAAGGATTCTATTTGGCCCGTCTTTAACTCTTAATAGTCTGACACGAATTGTATGGCTTTACTATTTAAGAAACATGCTGTTGAATATTTTGAAACCAATTTCACTGGATGCTGTTGCTGCCTTAGGCCGCTGTTGGCAGCAACAGCGCTCGGTAAAATTAGTTCCAAAATAGTCAACAGTTTAACTATATAGTTTTCTGGAAATTAATAGTCAGGGAGTTCAGAGATCGATCGATCCCAACACGAGAGTGGTGTGTGTGTGTGGAACTTAGATAGAGATGGACGGGCCATAGCTAAAACTGGAAAGGCCATTAACATAATATAGATCATTGATTCCAAAACACCATCTATCAACAATTTCCACGAACTCCAACTTTTTACTTGGTGGTCATGTGGTTGGTTGCCATCTTGTGTCTATTACAAACCAAGAGAATGATCGGGGGGTGTCACCAGGATTGAAAATTAGGGAAGGGCCCCTCCCCTAATTCTCAATCCTGATGATTCTCTTGGTATGTAATAGACACAAGATGGCAATGTCATACGTCAGACCAACAGGCAAGTCAACAATCTTTACCCTCCTTACACCAGCGTGGGTGGGGTGTGTGTGGGGGGGGGGGGGGGCGGGCGGGGGCAAACATGAACATTTTGTAAAAGGTAAAATTGTATTACAACAGATTGTACTGTCTGCATGTGTATGCATAGACCACGTTACATATACCAAATATTAAATTGAATTGATAAATGTAATTCACATGGATTCATAAGTCATATTATGTCTGGGGTGTTTTTTTACAATGTTATGAGGAGCATGCCATCACACACACGCACGCACGCACGCACGCACGCACGCACGCACGCACGCACTCACGCACATACGCGCGTGTGTGTGTGTGTGTGTGTGTGTGTGTGTGTGTGTGTGTGTGTGTGTGTGTGTGTGTGTGTGTGTGTGTGTGTGTGTGTGTGTGATGGCATATATATATATATATATATATATATATATATATATATATATATATATATATATATATATATATATATATATATATATATATATATATATATATATGCATTATTACATCATGTTATGTCATGCCATCAGTAATTGGCGAAATGGTACAATGATGTATGCATGGGGTAGTAATGTCCACGCGCCCTGACCTTTTGCAACATTCAAACATGTATTTGATTGCTGAGCTATGCCACGCCCATTTTAAAGCTAAACTCCGCCCACTTTGTACATGCGTTTGTATAGATTATTTTAACCCTTTGAACCATGAATTCCCAGGTAAGCTCTTGAATATTTTGAAACTAATTTGACTGGGAGCTGTGACTTTTGGCTTCAAAATAGGGAACAGCGTGTTTATTATATTGCTAATTAACAAAAGGCACACTTCAGATGGTTACTATGCGCCTTTGCCTGTTCCGCGTTGGTCCTGTATCATTGTATTGCGACGTCAACTAATGGATGAACAGTTTTAGCTATGCCCAACCCATCTCTAACTAAAGGACAATTCCGGGATGATAAAAAGTGTACTTTATTTGACAGATTATTATATGTTTAATGAAATTCCGCCAGAATAATAACCAGATAGAAATAGCGTAACCAACTATCGCGAGATAAAGTCGGTAAAATTGTCAATTTTTCGCACATCGGGGCGCTGCCATTTCATCGCGTCTAGCGACTACAGCTCCGCATCACCGCTATTGCTATGACTGGAAGAGCGAGGCCAATAGACGTTGGTATATATTTTAAGGAAGTATACGTAAATGATAACAGCAAACGAACCGCTGAAGCGATTCCAATGATTCCAGGATCTCTAAATTGGTGCCGACCTCGGGATTAATATGATATAATGGATGTTAATATCGGACAAGAGGTTCAAAAAAAATTATTCATCTAAGATTCGATCTGAGAATATGTTATCCTTTTTTTGGTAAAATTCAGCATGAGATGGTTTTTGTCTCGCAGACTTTATCTTTGCGTATTGTCATTAAATTGGAGTGTGCTTATAGCTGATAGGAAATGGCTATTTGTCTGACCAATTATAATTTTGCTCACGTGAATATTGCCAGAGATATCACCAAATGAATTTCAATTTTGACATAAAATCTGGGAATTTTCATCGCCGATCAATATTGCTGGGCAAGCTGTAGTAATTTCAATAATTAAGATATTTTTGATGGAATCTTTCCAGTTAAGTGATAACATTGTAAAGCTTCGGCACAGCAAATTCTGTCAATGTAGCTGTAATACTCATTCTGATATGGGATGATGGATAGAGCGCATCCTGAAAAACAATTTTGAAATTTTGCTGGCTTAGTTTTTCCCGCAGAGTGTATATTTTGAACCACTAGGCCGATTCTAACATCCCTGGCATTGGATAAATCTTCGAATTGGCAGCTACAGGTAGGTATCAGAATTATTACAATCGGTTCTGTGGTTCCGGCAATATTATCATATGTTTTCTTGGAATATATATTTACACTTTCTGCGACACACGCTATAACAGTATCTTGAGTCGGCTGAGTAAGATCTCGTGAAATATCGCTCTCGTTGCAAGAAAATGCCGCCGCCCGGGAGATAAAATAATCCCATGTTTACGATGGTATAATTACTCGTATTATGTGTCTATTGTTTTTATTTAGGATCCAATATGTTAGTCATATAATAGTCTTTCAAATAAAGTACACTTTTACCAATCCCGTAATTGTCCTTAAGCTCTACCCACGATTTGCCCGTGTTGTGATCGATCCCTGCATTCCCTGAATCTTAGTTTCCAGAAATTATACATGTAAGCTGTTGACTATTTTGAAACTAATTTGACCGGGTGCTGTTGCTATGGCAGCGGCAACGCCAAGTCAAATTAGTTTCAAAATATTCAAGATAATGTTAATTAAATAGGTAAAGACATACAATTCGTACAACTTGACGGACTATTAAGCATGTGTGACGGACTATATTGCATCATTCCTGACGTAATTAATTATGACGTCAGCCTACATGCGACGTAGTTCATTATGACGTCATATGATTGACTGAGAAACTGGATTCCTCAATTACTTATGTATTTTGATTAGGGCGTCAGATACTTGAGTGACAGATCGGACCTCAGTCTCTCTCTCTCTCTCTCTCTCTCTCTCTCTCTCTCTCTCTCTCGCACGCACGCACGCACGCACGCACGCACGCACGCACGCACGCACGCACGCACGCACGCTGGATAATACATGCACTATCAGGTCATGTCACCATTAGCACGGTATAATAATGTATTTATGACGCACACATTCCCTCACGCGCAATAAAGGTTAGCGTATGCATGAAGAACGCAATCGTTGCAGACAAAGGTCATGTGCAGCTGTGCCGTAAGAAATGAAATAGCACAACCCGAGGGAACACAAATCTACTGTTCATCTCGTCAGATACGCGTATGGTTTTTCATTATGACAAGATTAAGCTGACTCTCAAGCTATTCATGCAACCGTCTGGAATCCTTCCAAAAGCACAAGATTGGACATAATTTTCATCTCTTGACTTTACTTTCCTCATCTATGCTTTTTCCCTCTACAAAGATAAATTCAATGTACGTAATATCAAAAGTTCATAATCTTTTCTCATGGGAAAGCTTTTCTGATTACAGCATGTGACATCGTATGGCGATTTGTCTTATGGTTCCTTTCTAATGCATTGTTGGTCTACGGCTGTTGGCTTATTTCTGAAGCATGTTTCGCAATAATTTAAAGCATATTGGGAATGGTGAATAACCATACATATACAATCATGTGACCATATGCCCTATACACAATGCATGCACCTTTAAATGTTAATCATAATTTTGTCTGCGCCCTAAAACTGCATTATATACATACACCAATGAATGATGCGTGGTGAAGCTAGTTAAATATCATATTCTCTTGTATTCTGAGGCTTAGTTACGCTTTTGGTATTCATGACAATTGCCTTTGAATTTGATAGCTTGAATCTATATCTTTATTATAAAAATTAACATTAGTATAAGTGAATGGAAGAAATTGAGCTACAGCTTGGAATATCTGCAAATTCTATACCTTGCAACTAATCTCTTCAGAAATGCAATCATTGCAATTCGACTGAGAATGAATGAATTTTGTGCCCAGTTAAATTGCCTGGAGCGATAAAACTTCGTCACTAAGGACAAATATCGTTTACTACGATTAGGTCAACATTTGGATTTAAAATATGGTGGTTCTTTAAGGGATGAGTCTTACCCCCATCTTGTGTCAAAAGTGCCTCAAAGCGCTCAAAATGCCACTTTTATCAATTAACACTTTCATTTGTCAAGATTTTTAAAGACTTCAAATATTTGCTCAGTGAATGACCATTTGCTGGACAAGAGAACTGGGGTTTTCTTTATAAATTTACCACTGGAATTTAGGAAAATATTTTTTTAAGAGTTGGTCTTTTGACCGGCTTGGCGATTATAGGATTAATCGTCCAGAAAATCTAAATATTTGCTTAGTCAGTTTCCATTTGCAGGCCAAGAGACGATTATTTTTGAAAATTTACAGAGCCAGTCATTCGAGTGGTAAAATTTTCAAAAATAGTGTTCTCTTGATCTGCAAATAGACATACCTCAAGACTACTGCAGATGCGGTGTTACCATTATAATGACAAGTTGGCACAGGATGATGTTAAAGGACCACGATCTTCTGGTCTCTAGGGGATTGTGGTCGCTTAAGTTGAGCACATTTGGCGTATTAATAAAGGTGATACAGAAATCCCTGAATTTGATAGTATAAGATATCTCCGGTGGCTGTTCCATAATGCATTGTCCTATATCATTACTCGACATTTTCTAACACGCTAACATGCTAGTTAATCAATTACAATTTGAATAGTCTCAAAACATGCTTTCAAATGACTAGAGAATTAAACTTGTTGAATATTTTGAAAATAAGTTGCCTGAAGGTTCTTGTTACAAACAGTAACCATAGCTTGCAGTAAATTTCTTTCTAAAATAATCAACATGATAGATTAGGCCTACATCAACTTTAAATACACCGTCCAGCATGAATAAAAATTATTTACCCAGGCAGCATGTTGCTTAAGCACGAAACTAACCCATAAATCCGCCCTTTTCTCTTCTCTCTTAAGCAGGCCTGGTATGAGAGAGTCGGCAGTGGATGACGACGATGATGACGTCACACCTGTTTCTCCCCCTCATCTTGATCCTGTCGTATACCCACCTGGATACAGCAACGAAGATCAGGAGGTCATGGTGCATGCACAACAGTCACCTGCACACTACCCACAAGTTGTACCTGTTCCGGAAGAAAGTAACCACGGTGAACAGGATGTGCAAGATCAGCAAGATCCAGAAAATCGGCACCAACCGATTTTAGAAGAGCATGAAGAGGTGTTTGACCACCCTCATCCAATACCTCCATACATGGTGGAAGAACCACTGGTTGATTATGATGACAATGGACCACTGATTGATCTTAGACAGGAGAAGAAATCACCGTCTCCACTTCCGCCAGTTGATGTCGATCAGCACGAAGACTCAGAAGTAGATGAAGATAGCTTTCAACCTGAAGATAGAAATCCAGAAACTGTTCCACTTATGAATCGGAATCCATCTCCAGTAGTTGACTCTGACCAGGACATGGTGGAATCAGATGCCACCGAACATGCGCACATGCTGCACAGTCATCACCCGGAAGAGCCGGCCCCATTCGAGGAGAGTCCAGAGGCGAGGGAGGAGCATATTCCCCAGGAAAAGAGTCCTCACGAGGAGCAACCGAATCTATTGGAGGTCGATATTCATCCTGATCAGCCAAACGAAATGAACGGTCCTGTTCATCCACTTACACAATCATCTCCTGACGCGCACAGATACGATCTCGTAAATGGTGAGATTTCAAACGGTAACTTCACAGATTCGCCATCAGGGCAACACCCAGCTTATGAGAATCTACCACCGCACCACGAAGCAGAGTAAGATAATGGGCTCGTTCTTTTGTTTCTTATTATCTCTTCTGAAAAAAATATATTTCTCTTATTCTCATTGGTCAAGTATTTTTAGTAGGCCTAATAATACTTGAATAATGAAATAGCAGGGAACTAGTCCTTCGAAGAGGAGGAAGGGACCAATGGAACGTACCGTTTGTGTGACGTCCTGTGATGTTTTTCAAAATTATTTATCTCTTTAGCTCTCACAGACCAGAAACGAAAAATTCTGTATGATCTACAGAAAATTATATTGAATATTTTGAAACTAATTTGACTACGACCTGTTGAGGTAGCAGCATGCTTCAGTCAAATTAGATTCAAACTATTCAACGACCTCCCTGCATAGTTGTCTTAAGATTGAGACATAAAATTGAGACACTGGACTTTCAAGGGTTGAAAGATGTAGACACACGAACACACTTGTTGAATGTGTGATACGATATGTATATTATGTGTTTCATTATACTGCTTTCTATTTTAAAAAAGTTCATAAAAGTTTGCAATTCATTTTCATTTACCGCCAAGTATTTTGAAATATAGCGCCAGATGGAGAGATCTATTTTTACTTATCCCCGCCTATTTCTACCTATGCTCTGCCCACTCTTTCACGCGTGTTTGTAATCAATTTATACACTTTGAATCCTACATTCCGAGAATCCCTAATTCAAGGTAACTATACAGGTACAGGTAACCTGTTGAATATTTTGAAACTAATTTGACTGTGTGTTGTTGTTCGATTTGTCAATAGTCATGACGTAGATAGATACGTCATAATGCTTGTCACGTCAGCTCACTAGTGACGTAATTGGTTTTGACGTCAGATACGTGAGTGACATATCGGATCCTCCATTGTTTGAGTTTCCAATAGTTTACCCTTTATCAGACAATTTAAGAACTTGCATCATAGGATGCTCTTAGTGTACACGTGTATCAGTTTAAGGTTACGATTAAAATGAAGAATTCTGCTATTTATTTATTGTAGCCTAACTGAGATGTTCTTGGCAGTTTTATGCGGAGAAAAAATTCTATGCATCTTTTTCAGTTCCTCTTCATCATTATCTGTTATTGTTATGCAAATTTCAGATTCCATTGGTATGACAACTGATGTTTATTCTAAAAACTATTTTGTTTTAAGCTGTTGCTGTCTAAGACATCAATATCTTACATACGTAATGATGCTTATAGTGAAAATTGATCAAAGTGTTACACCATCATACCTTTACAACATGCTTTCAACCGTACTCGTAATGGATCTTTCCGGTTTTAGCTATGCCCGCCCATCTCTATCTAAGCTCCACCCACACCTCTCCGTGTTGGGATCGATCGATCCCCGAATGCCCTAACTATCAATTTCCTGAAAACTATACAGGGAAGCTGTAGAATATTTTGCAACTGATCTGACTGGGTGCTGTTTCTGCCTATGGCAGAAACAGCGCCCAATCAAATTAGGTTCAAAA
The DNA here is from genome assembly GCA_034401795.1 of Chaetoderma sp. LZ-2023a. NCBI lineage: Eukaryota > Metazoa > Mollusca > Caudofoveata > Chaetodermatida > Chaetodermatidae > Chaetoderma > Chaetoderma sp. LZ-2023a. Next base: position 141,867,495 of record CM067359.1, read on the forward strand.
TATTCAACAGAATATTTATTAAATAGTAAAGACATACAATTTGTGCAACAACGCATAGACCGTCTTCAAATATGCGTCCGTGACGTACTTATCGACGTCATTCGTGATGCGATTCATTATGATGTCATTCTACACATCACGTGGTTGATTATGACGTCATATGATGGAGGGATACGCTGGAAAGGTTCATTATGTTAGGTCATCTCGATTTATTCTTTTGTTTTACAAAACCTCCTAACTTAATTTTTCCATATCTGGAAAAAAAATTATGTTGGAATTTCAAGTCATTATTTTCAACATGATTTCCCATCTAGCAATTATTCGCAGACAAATTCTTATCATTCGAAATTCCTCAGAGTTTACTGTAACCTTTCTGTTCTCTGTAGCTTTGTTAACCCTTTAATGTTCAAGGCGCTCAAAATTACTTTGCAGGCGTCATGAGAAAGGACCATTTGCTGGCATAAAGAAGACTATTTTTGAAAATGTGCCACTGGAATTCCATTGGTCAAATTTCAAAAATAGGCTTCTCTTGGCCTGTAAATGGACACTCACAGAGAAAACTGTTTGGGATTTTCTTGATCAATCTTGACAATTAACATGATGAAAGAATTAATACGGTAATAGCTTAAACCTTCTGAGGTTGAAATTGTGCATTATTTTCCCCCATCTCCGATCGTGTCTTTGGATGGGAATTTTCGTAAAACAAAGCATTAAATTGGTCTGACCTTACATTGTATTTCTTAGTGGTCATTGTTGTTCATATTAATTTTCATACCTTGTCACTATCAAATCAAATGCTGCCCAGATAATGCAGTTTACTGGGCCAATGTTGGGCCGATCATGTGCGGTGTCGGCCCGGTATCGGCCCAGTAAGCTGTATTATCATGCTGACATACAGCCATCGCCCTTTTCTTTTCCAGTTACCCGAACATAAGAACGGCGGCATTTGAATCTGGAGAGGCAGCGCACGTGCCGCAGAAACAAGCACCTGATGTCGTACCGGCGTCTTTAGCAACCGATGTGTGAACCATGTCACGTGATTAACAATGTGTATATGTGTATATATAACTCCAAGTGCCAAGAAAATTCTAAATTGTGACGTATCACTCTTAGTATGAAACAATATCTTGGCTGTTGCTAAGTCATAGCGTGGTCTCATCAATGGAATTCGAAATGTAACATTGGCGCTACAGCCAGGACTATAGTCAGTCACCCACTGTATAATCATTACGTCATACATTTTTTTTATTTTGGACAGTCTTTAACGCTTAATAGTCCGACACGCTGTACGAATTGTATGTCTCTACTATTTAATAAACATGCTGTTGAATATTTTGAAACTAATTTGACTGGACCTGTTATTGCCGTAGGCTGCCATAGGCAGTAGCATCGCCCAGTCAAAATAGCTCCAGAATATCTCATAGCTTACCTGTAGAGTCTTCCGGAAATTGATAGTCAGAGTGTTAAGAGATCGATCGATCGCAACAGGAGTGAGGTGTGAGTGGAGCTTAGCTAGAGATGGGCGGGGCATAGGAAGAAATGGAAAGGTTCATTAGTTGAATTCTGTTCTTTGGAGTATTGTAAATGAAATCATCTGAGCACTGTGTTGGTGAAAGATGTTGCTGGTTGGCACAGCAACAGTCCTGCCTTCATCATACAATATCTATGATTGGTTCTAATGCAATGCACCTTTTCAATTTATCCATCCGTCATATGTCGTCATATGACGTCATAGTCAATTAAGTGACGTTTAGTATGACGCCGTATTTAATTATGGCATGAATGGCTCGATTTAGTCTGTTAGTCCGACACGTTGTACGAATTGTGTCTTTACCTTTTAATAAACACGATGCCATAGGCAGCAACATCACCCAGTTAAATTAGTTTCAAAATAGTTTACGTGCATAGTTTTCTGGAAATGGATAGTCAGTGAGTACAGGGATCGATCGATCCCAACACGAGCGAGTTGTTGGTGGAGCTTAGCTAGAGATTAGTGGGTGCATGGCTAAAACTTGAACGGTCCATAGTCAGATGGCTTAGTAATATTGTGACATACCTGAATAAAAAAGAGCAATGTTGTACAAATATCTACATTATAAAGATCAGTGACTGCCAAGTGTCTACCTGACTACATCAACTGATCCTAGTCCAATATAGTGTCAAAATGGCTGCTAAAACTGATCTTATAACGCAGGAGGTTAATTCTCTGTTGCTTCTATATATGTTTTGCCAATGGCCACAAATATTCAATATCACCACAACCAGATTTATCCAACACTATCAAACTCTCCAAACACCGTTTACCAATGCACAACTATTAACTAGAATGACATCGTTCACGCGCTGATGCCCGGCCGGAAACAGTATTACACATACTTTAAGTGTTGGCATTGTAGTATGTCCTTTACGCATGCGAGGAGCGCTGACCAAATGCAATCGCAACAGCTACTCAGTCACCAACCCATTCTGACTGCAATGGTTAGATGTCTCTGCCCCCCCCCACCCCAACCCTTAGTGGGTTCCTATACTGCGTATCGCAGCTGCTGAATAGCCGACTGAATCTGACAAACTGTCACGATCTTGATTAGTTGTGGTGATAGGTTCAAAGGACATTATTTTCCTCGGCATTCGTCAAGTAGCTACGTTAGATTTGTTGTCTCCCTCTGATTAATTCTGTAAATTTATTAATAGGATTTGTTGAACTTTCTGAACGGCTTAGATCGTGCGATGGTGTGTTCCAATTCCTGTTCGTATTGGGAATAAAGCTGGATTTAAAGAAGCTGTTGCTTCTATATCCATAGAGTAAGTGTTGCTGTTCTGACGTCCCAAATTGTATTTGTATGGAAACAACGCTCCAACATTTTTGTGACAATCTAGGCAAAGGAAAATCATAGGAATATGTCTGGCTAAGCATGTATTGACGTTGGAATTATTTGAGACAGAAATAATATAGAAGGCCAATCTTCTAGGAATTCCTGCAGGTCCTGTGTGAAAATCACATGTTATCAGCCTATCACTACTATAGTACGAAGAAGCTGACACTGGCAATGTTATATACGTATATTTTCCCTGTCATGTCATTTCTAGTTCCTTTGCCATATCTAAATCTCAACATGTGTTAATTCCATGTTCACAGTGATGATTAATCAGATGGACCTTTCCGGTTTTAGCTATGCCCCACCCATCACTGGGTAAACTCCACCCACACCTCGCTCGTGTTGGGATCGATCGATCCCTGAAGTCCCTGATTATTAATTTCCAGAAAACTATGCAGGTAACCTGTTAAATATATTGAAACTAATTTAACTGGGCATGGTTGCTGCCTATGGCAGCAACAGCCCCCACTCAAATTAGTTTCAAAATATTCAACAAGATATTTATTGACTGGTAAACCACATACAATTCGTACAACGTGTCGGACTATTAAGCGCTAAAGACGGACTATTTCGAATCATTCATGACATCATGATTATGACGTCATTCTACACGTCACGTAGTTGATTATGACGTCAGAAGATGGTGGATACACGTGGAAAGGTCCATTCCATGTTCAGAGTGATGGTTGATCAAATGGAACTTTCCAGTTTATCCATCCATCATATGACGTCATAATAAACTATGTGACGTGTGACGATGCCATAATCAATGACATCATGAATGGCGTAGATAAGTGATAATTGGTGACGGGCTATGCGTTGTTGTACCAATTGTATGTCTTTACTATTTAGTAAACATGCTGTTGAATATTTTGAATCTAATTTGACTGGGCGCTGTTGTTGCCATAGGCAGCAACAGCACCCAGTTAAATTAGTTTCAAAATATTTAACAGCTTGTATGTATAGTTTTCTGGAAATCGATATTCAGGCAGTTCAGGGATCGATCGATCCCAACACGAGCGAGGTGTGGGTGGAACTTAGCTTGAGATGGGTGGGACAGAGCTAAAACTGTAACGGTGCATTCATGGTTCATCTACAAGCATGAATGGTCACACCAGGTTATACATGAAGAACTAGCACAAGAACTTGTGTTGACTCTTTTCTATTCCTTTCGCCCATGCTTTGCCAGTTTTGATAGTGTTGGAATCGATCGACCCCTAAACACCCTAAACCTCATTTTCCAGAAAACTATACTGGTAAGCTGTTGAATATTAGCAACTACGCCCAGTCTATGGCATTATCCTACGTAGTTGATTATGACGTCATATGATGGACCAATAGACCGGATTCCTCTATAGGTATCTATGAGTATCCGCGTCTAATTGGGTTCTCATGTACTATTAGTGGCAAAGGAGCATTTCTTTAGCTTTCAAAATTTCTTATTTGGCAATTGACTCTTGACAGTACCTCAATTTCACAGTAATTAGCTATTTAATAGTTTGAAAATAATTCGACTTGAAGCGTTTGCTGCCTTAGAAAGCAACGATTTCGAGTCAAATTAAATTCAAATTATTCCACGAAATATTTCCTTGCGCTTTTTCGTATCTGTTAATGTGAATGTTGCATTGAAACCGTAAAAATTATCAAAAGCTATATAAATTTCTTGAAACAATAAGGGATGACCTATGCCCCTTAACTAGCTGACTGCTACAAGCCACCAGACAATAATTTCAATGGGCAATAACTATGAACCTGCATACTATTTTTAAAGCAATTTTACTGAAAGTTGTTGGCCACCAACACATTTCAGTCAAATTGTTTTCAACGTATTCAACATATCCAGAGATAAGTCCCATGGAAAATGTATTCCGCAGGAAATTCAGCAGGCTAAGTTACATCGACGCCTGTTCTTTGCTTTCTTCTCATAGTTGTCGTCCATCAGTTGATCTGTAGCTATGCACCTCTGTGAGTAACCTAAGTAAATAGTAGCCTCATCACACGCGTAAGATTATCATTTTGAAAAGCATCGCTCTAAAAAAAACTTGTAGCTCTCGGCGAGACATTCCTTCTGAGAGTTGGGCTGTAAGGTTACTGAACGCTTGAAGAATTGCCAAATATTTCTTTACACACGATGATTGTGGAATCTTCATCATTTATAGAGCTGATGACTTGGCGTGTGTGACTGGTTTTAGACATGCTGCATCCCATCTGGAAATAGCAAAAAATGGTGTTCGTCAAGTCTGTTTGTTCACGAATGCTACATCTCTGAAAGTAATCAATGCGCTAGGTCTTTAGATTGTGTGGTATAATGGTGGAAATAGGTTTTTTCTTACATGAGACGTATAGATACAGCAGTTTAACACAGTAACACGCATATCAGCAAAAACGGCTTCTGCTGTTGTCTTAAGAAATGCCTATTTGAAGACCAAGAGACCATTTTTAAAACTACCACTGGAATGACTGGCTCGATAACCGAGGGTTAACGGGTTAAAACGCATATTTAGATATGTCTTTGCATTTGATTTCGTCTTAGCTAAGGAAGTATTCCTTGAACTTTCGAAATCTCACAATGGACCTTTCCATTTTTAGCTATGCCCCGCCCATCACTAGCTAAGCTCCACCCGCACCTCGCCGTGTTTGGATTGATCGATCCCCGAATTCCCTAGCTATCAATTTCCTGAACACTATACAGGGAAGCTGTTGAATATTTTGTAACTAATTTGACTGGGTGCTGTTGCTGCCTATGGCAGCAACAGCGCCTAGTCAAATTAGTTTCAAAACATTCAACAGAATATTTATTCAATAGTAAAAGCAAACAATTTGTACAACAAGGCATAGGCCGTCTTCAAATATGCGTTCGTGACGTACTTATCGACATCATTCATGACGTCAACCATTATGATGTCATTCTACACACCGCGTAGATGATTATGACGTCATATGATGGGTACATACTCTGGAAAAGTGAATTCAAGATAACTGTCCAGGAAATATCACAGGTAGCAACAGTTCCCATCAAATTAGTCTCAGACTGGGCTGAGCATCAACAGGCCCTATGACAGACATTTGGACAAACAGACGGCCGCCCATCCGCCTGTTCTAGTATCTCGCATAATGCCGGTTATGGCTACCATCAAATTAACGGGCCTTTCCAGTTTATCCATACATCATATAACGTCCTAAACAACTACGTGACGTGTAGGATGACGTCATAATAAACGTTGTCATGAATGGCGTAGCTACGTTCGTCACGAACGAAGAATTGGTGACGGACTAAGCGTTGTTGTACGAATTGTCTATAATTTAATAAACATGCTTTTGAATATTTTGAAACTAATTTGACCCAGTCAAATTAGTTTCAAAATATTCAACAGCTTGCCCGTATGGTTTTCTGGAAATTAGGGATTTCAGCGATCGATCGACCCCTAGCAGGAGCAAGGTGTGTGTGGAGCTTAGTTAGAGATGGGCGTGGCATAGATAAACCTGGAAGGCCCATTGCAAACTATTGAACCGCACATTTAGTCTATTATGAGTAATGTGTCATCTCGTGACTGTAAGAGTTAAATGGTTAAATGATATTTAACCTTATGCCACAGAATCTCATCTGCAATCTTTGGCTAGTATAGCTGTGTGGGATCTCCTCTGGAATCTGTGGCTAGCATAGCTGGGTGAGTTATGTCTGTAGACATCTGTTTGATCTTATCAGCATTGAAAATGACGAATGCGTGTAGTAGACATTTAAAGATCAGTTTCGGAAAAATTCAATACTGATTCTTGCTTGATGCTTATTTCTGAACGTATTCTTAAAGGATAACTAGCCTCGTCTCTTGATAGCTATTCAGGTGATCTAATATGTCACTCATAAACTATGCAGGTAATTATAAGCCTTTCGTCATGCCGCTAAAAAAAATCTTCAGGCTTTAGTAGCTAAATGCTGATACATTTATTGAGCCTATGATGGCTGTCAAGATTTACTTTTCAACCAATCAGAAAAAACCCCAGTGTGTCTGCTCGGTAAATACCCTCATTCATAGAGGTGCAATCTATAGTTTGACAATGTGGTGTAAAAGCAACCATACAGGTAAGCTGTTGGATATTTTGAAACTAATCTGACGGGAAGTTGTTGCTGCCTTAGGCAACAACAACTTCCAGTCAAATTAGTTTCAAAATATTCAAAAGGATGAGTGTTACATAATAAAGAAAGTAATGCATTGGCACTTACATGGCATCACACATTATCGCTTGAGGAGACAAAATGGTGGCGTTCACTGTTCAACATTTACTCGATATTACAAAGCAGACAATTGTGATAGAGATATGGGAATGCGACATGCTATGAATGATATGGCATCTATAAACCATATGCTACCGGTGCTAAACAGCATTTGAGATAAGAGTAGCGTCCCTTTAACTTCTCTTGAAGCATGTAGTCTCAATATGCATGCTTGGAATTGTTGATAAGCAGAAGCACAATGAGTTTGATTGACGATTGACTTAGTCTCACGAAAATGCAATAATTCAATATTGCGTGATAACAACGTAGTCAGAAAATTTAAAACCAAAAGATAGGTTATAAAGCCTGACGCTTGGATGCGTTGTGAATCCAAAAATTTGAATGGTCAGAACCAAAATCATCGCCAATTGTCAAACTAGAAACATAGTCTACCTACTGACATGCTCCAAATGCAAGAAACAGTGTGTGGGAGAAACTACGCACTTTTAAAATTCGCATCCAGGAGCACCTACGCTCCATCACTAATCTCTACCAAAACGAGAGATATGATACCCCTGTTTCAAGGCATTTCAATAGATCTGGACATTCCAGAATAGACATGCAATTCAGAATAATCCCGGTCCTATCCTCAGATCCTGAGGATGAAGCCTCCACTAAATGGAGGAGACAGAAGGAATGCCATTGGGTCTACCAGCTCCACACAACGGAACCAATATGTGTTAACCTAGCAGGGTAAGGGTCACCGGCTTCCCTGGGTCAACTCGCATGAAATAAGCGGACAGACCCAGTACGTTGTTATCACTCCCAATAATTCAATATTAACAATCGATGTCAGTCGCCATTTTGGATCGCATATTGGATTTAACAGGAGTAGTATTACAATTTGCAATAGATGTACCTTAATTACTGATGTTAAATTGTTGTTCCAAAAAGTCTGGCAACAGTTAAAAAATCAGCCTCCTAAGTGTTAATTCGTTTGCGGTAACCAAGTTAATATTTTGAAATAGGCTAGCTTATTTAACTTTATTCTATGCCTACTCAAATTATTTTATCGATAGTATTACTAAAAATTATAACTTGTTTTCATTAATTAGATAGAGTAATTTATTTGGCCTATCAATTCACTTTAGCAGCCATCTTTGATGCCAGCGATGTTGTGTAGGCACGTGGTTTATATTACAGTAGAACTGGTTAAGGTGGTTATCCACGGATGTGGGCAAAGGATACTCGTTCAGATTTGACAGTACTTTATAGGAAGACCTATATTCTGGAATATTACCTTACTGCGTCGTGATCATTTAACGTAACTCTATGTCACTAAGCCATCCAATAAAAGGAAATTTCTAATGCTGAAATTGCATTGCCTAATTTTCAATGCAGCCATACACAGCAGTTGAGTATGTGAAATTAATTTGACTAGAATCTGTTGGCAGCAACAAATAATTATAAATTCCAGTATAATTAGTTTCAGAATATTCAACAGATTATTTCAGAATATTCACCAGACTATGTTTCGCGTTCTTGAGGGTTTATCGCATCTGATCTATGAGGATGAATGAAGTGTGAATGTTTAATTTGATATGACGTAATCAACCAGGACATTATTTCGATGATGGGTCAAATTTCATTAAATATTTTAACCCTTTAATAGTCCAATTTAGTCAAGAAAATTTAAATATCTGCTTATTGAATGTTCAGTTACACAGGTCAAGAGAATACAATTTTTGAAAATGTATCACTGGAATGACCGACTCGGTTATTGAGCCAGTCATTTCAGTGGTAAATTTGAAAAATTGTATTTCTTGATCTGTAAATGGGCATTCCACAGGACCATAACAGAGGCCGGGTTTGGCCAGTATGACCATAAAAGTATGGAAGTATGAATCTTTATTTTGATTTGACGTAATCGTATTTCCTAATATGTAGCCTTAGTCAGCGAGAAAGGTATTCTATTCATCTTGATGTCGATGCTATAGTAGCATTTCTAGAGCACATACCTTTCATAATAACTCGTTCAGTGACCGCTATCAATGCTACCAAAACTAAGTAACCGCATGGCGACCATTCAGCAATAGATCTTATAAAATTTTGCATTTTTGATTAAGTTCCAGCGAAGTAAGTTTATTAAATGTATGACGTATTTTTGTATTGTATCTATATGTCTGTAGGAGACACGGTTATTAAGACATGTATGTCCTATCCCGCTCGAATTTAGACAGAAATAAATGCGCTAAAATCTGTATAATGTAATATAAAAAATGTAATTCGCTAACTTTCAATACAAATCAATGGCGTATATCTTTGTTATGCCACTGTTTGGTCTACGGGTGGGGTCAAATTACTTACATTGAAAATGTGCACGAGAGACCACCGCTTGTAGCAGCAGACATTGCTGTGTAAAGCAATGGTTTCCGAATACACGTAAACTCTGGTCACAAGGACGCCATATTGTGGCCAGAGTTCACCAGAAGGTATTCAGTTTCAGACATATATTCTCTTACTATGTTGCATATATTTATATTCTGAAACATAAAGTCATAGACCTATATAAGCACCTGTTTCCGATTTACAGAGTAAAATTACGGAAACATGCGATGGGTTTAAACTGTGTAGGATGATATGATATATATATATATATATATATATATATATATATATATATATATATATATATATATATATATATATATATATATATATATATATATATATATATATATATATATATATATATATATACATGTACACACACACACACATCATATAAAACGATATATTATATATATATATTATATATATATATATATATATATATATATATATATATATATATATATATATATATATATATATATATATATATATATATATATATATATATATATATATATATATATATATAATATCGTTTTATATGATGTGTGTGTACATGTATGTATATATAGGTCCATTAGAAGTTATATTCATTTGGTGCTAAATACATATGATAAAATTGTGATTATAGAATTGAAAATAATTAGTATGGATATTATTCATTTGTATAATTTAAGTTTTTTTTTAATACTTTATTAATCCATACGTATTATCATGTGTGTAGTGTAAAATGGATGGTTCGAGTTTAGAGTGCCCATAAATCTGCTCAAATTCTCAATCATACGTAAATCCCCAGCTCAGATTCTTGTCACGGATCATACATGTACATAGACAGCTTTGTATAAGCGCTACATAATCGTGTGAACCACATATGTTAACTTTAAACATAGTCAGTCTAGGTAGGATGGTATAAACGAAGCTCAATAAATGAATGAAAGTAGATTTACATGTATTACTGTACAATCAAACCGAATTACTAACAGAGGACATGGCAGTGATAGATTGAGAGATATGTAGATAAGGGGGACCATGGGTGGGCAAGCGGTCAAATAGGGGTGGGGGGGGGGGTATTCATACAGAAGGATACTGTCATAGCGAGATGTCCAGACAGACTTGAAAATACCAAGCCAGTAGCTGAAGACAAAGCAAAGAACATCAAAACGTGTGTTAACAAATTTGTGGATACGTTCACCCAGACAGACTTCAATGACATTACTAGCATGTGGTCATCGTTTAAGAAGTTATGTCATGATACCATTGAAAACCATGTGCCCTCAAAATATAACTGCAAACCGACACCCCAGTCCTTGGATTAACTGTGACATCAACCATCGTATCCGCAGAAAGCAGAGAGCTCAGATCAAAGAGCTAAAATTAAGTCTTCCGCACACCCTCGGCACTGAAAGCAATACAGAGAGAAACAAGAAAAACTCACGCTTCTTACGTCAATGACCTGATCTGTGGTGACATCATGCAGGATCTCAATAACTTACGGTCTTATCTTAAGGGAAGAAACAAGATTCAAGTGGAGTGGCGCCAGTCAAACATCAAGATGGCTTCACATACAGTGATTCCTCAACGAAAGCAGAGATACTGAACAACCAATTCCACTCTGCCTACACCCAAAAGGTCCAAAAAGCATACCAAATAAAGGCCCTAGTCCATATGCAAGCATGCCAACAATAACTGTCACTGACAGTCAGTAAGAAGGGCGTCCATAAATTTCTGACCGAACTTAAACTAGATTTAAAGGTACATGGCCTGACAATGACCCAGCCAGGTTACTCAAAGAATATGCTAACGAATTTGCTCCTGCGCTGACCAAAACTTTCCAGTACTCCGTAGACTGCGGTACGTACCAGATGGTTGGAAAGAAGCCAACATTCTTCCAAACTTTAAGAAGGGAGATCAACATTTGGCATCTAACTATCATCGACCGGTGTCTCTAACATCATCAGCCGATGACTGATGTATAAACTCGACTACTATGGCGTAAGACGAACCAACTGGAAATGGATTAAAGACTTCCTAACAGACAACCGAATGCAATCCGCCATTCTAGAGAGTAAGCAGTCCAGTACTGCTGATATCATCTCATGCGTTCCTCATCGAACAGTACTTGATCTGCTCATATTCCTTGCATTCATAAATGATATGCCTGAAGTAACACAATCTCACGTCTGGTCATTCGCAGATGACTCATTACTTTTTCGAACCATCACCAAACCAGCAGATTATGTTATGCTATAGCAAGATCTTTTAGCTCTGGAATGTTGGGAAAACAGACTGGCAAATGGCATTTAATCCTGACAAATATGCTTTCCTACACATAAGTAACCGCCGCCCCAAAACCACCTTAGACTACCAACTATATGGACACATACTCCAAAAAGAGGCAAGCAGCGAGTACCTTAGCGTCACCATCAGCCATGACTTACGATGGAATGACTATCTAAATAGCATCACCAGCAAAGCTAGCAGATCCTTTGGATAAATCAAGCGTAATCTGTGTGGCACTAAGCATAACATCAGAATAACAGCCTACCACCCACTGCCAGACCATCACTTGAATATGCCTCTACTGTATGGGACCCACATAACAAGAACTACATCACATCCACCGAATGTGTTCAACGGATAGCAACGTGATTCCTCAATAACAGCTACTATGACTTCTCAACGGGCCGCTTTACCAAGATGATTATTGACCGAAACTGGGAGCTCCTAGAACATCGGAAGAAGAGGAATCACCTTACAATGATGTGCAAAACAATCAATAACCTGATTGATATACCAGCCGACCAACATGTGCATGCTGGTGACCGAGGGGCTCACAAACTAAAACAGAGCTATACCAACAAGGACTGTTACAAGTTTTCTCCTCCCCCCCCCCCCCCCACACCCCGAGAACAATAAATCAGCGGAACTTGCTGATAAAGCTGCAGAGGCTGACACACTTGACAGCTTTAAGAGCATGCTTGTCAGATTACCAGCTGAGCATCGTGTCTTCATGTAAAGAAAGAGCGGAGCACTGTACATAATATTAACTTGAATCAGCCACACACTGCCGGAGTAATTTACGCTCTCTTAAGAGGCTTTCTCATTATTTTGGAATACACAGTGCTCTTTCAGATATCATCATTTTATTTTACATAGCCATAGATTCGTGTCCGTCTATCATACCTTTTGAAACAGGAGTTTTAGTAAAAGTCAACGTACAGTCAAATAAGGCATTTTCGAGGCGTTTAAGCTTTCAGTGTAGATGACGTTGGTGAATATGAACGGATTCCGCCGAAACGAAATCATGGCACATGTAATATATCCACCGAAACAAATTGTAATCATAAGTTCAAAACTCTTCGAAATATGGCCCGGACACGAAAAGGACAGATGAGCAGACAGACGACGAGCGCCATCACATACTATACGCCCCTTATTCGTTATGGGTGTATTGCGGGTAGGAAGACATGGGTCTATTTTTTAGATGGAGGCATGTGTTCTGTGTAATTCTGAGATTAAGCTCACCCAGTATGGAAGGATAAAATTCATAATGCAGAAATGTTAACTATAATATGTACTACATCTTTTATACATAGGCTATATTTCACGGAGTTGAATAACCGAAATATGGTGGTACGCGTACAGAGCCGAGTAAAATGCATGACAAACAGAGAAAATGCCCCTTGGATGCAAGTTTTGCAAGGGCCCAAAGGTTATTCAGGTGATACAGTGTCGGGTTATTGCTAAAATAGGGATGCGAGAGATGTATTCTTTCTCAAAACATCACATTTTAACAAATTCCCAATGGGGTTGGGTGGGGGGGGGGGGGTGTTGCGTTACAATTTGTTGTACCGTATAACACCTCCCCCGAATCGATACACGTGATTGAGTTCAAGAGTATCATTTTAATAGAGAAAAGTTAAATTCATTCATATCAACTCACTGAGGCCTATAACTGTATACAGGCTATGTTTTATAATCACGTGTGTGTGTGTGTGTGCGAGCGTGTGCGTGCGTGCGTGCGTGCGTGCGTGCGTGCGTGTGAGTGTGTGTGTGTGTATGTGTGTGTGTACAATACTCTTGAGTGTGTATCTAGTTGATAACTTGTACAGACTGTATTGTCGCTTTAATTACAAGAAACCCCTGTCTATAATGGACACTGTATGGTCGATCAAGGAGTGGTCACTAAAGACAGGTGGTCACTTATTACAACATATATTATGTTACGTAGCTTTTGCCAGTGAAAAGATGGTGGGTCATTATGACGGGTGGTCATATGACCACCCATCTTAAAGAACCACCATTTTGGCTCCAAGATAGAGTGCCCATTATGGACAGATTTAACTGTACGTAATAATTGTCTACTAATCTAATGGACCATATATGTATTATATTTAATAATTATTATTAATATTTATATATTACTCTCATTGAACTGTGTCTCAATTAAATGTAAAAATGTGGTAGCTGTATGCTGTAAGATGTGGTTAATATTAAGTTTAATTAATTAATTAATTAATTAATTACTAGTTAATAAAATCTTTTATGTTGCATAGCCTTTTGATCATCTTGGAACAATTTTAATGAAAGTTTTTTCCTATGGCAGCAACCGCACGCAGTCAAATTAGTTTCGAAATATTCAAATGAATGTTTATCAAAAACACTTTAACACTCATATCAGCCAAAAACAGCGTCTGCAGTGGTCTTGAGAAATGCCCATCTACAGAACAAGAGAACATATTTTTTCAAAATTTACGACTGGAATGACTGGCTCGATAACCGAGCCAGTCATTCCACTGGTAAAAGCGGTCAAGAACAAACTAGATATCTACTTCAAAGAATGAACTATTGAATTTGACTGAGCATGCCATATGATATTGTTTGAAAAAACCCCAGATGCAATAACAAGACAATGAATGATGATGGTGGTAGTGGTGGTAATGCTGCCGTGGATGCTGCTGCTGCTGCTGATGATGACGATGATGATGGACATCTTCACTATATTGATTAAAACTATATTTTTACGTAATCAAGATGGCTCCCATATGCTGACTGAAAAATCACGTTTTCTGTCAGAAACGAAAAAATACTCAAACAGAACGGTGATGATGTAAATAAATTTGAAAACAGAACAATGCTGATGTCAAAATATTCAGAATGCCTAGTCAGGGCGCATAGACTGTACTTCTTCGGGCCGAATGTGAGGAAAGAACACAGCCGCCTAGTTAGCCTAGACGCCGTGTTTCTCAAGGCATCTACATTTGGGAGGCCCCAGGGACCACACACCGCGAAATGTGTAGCTCCCTACCTCAAACCTGTAATTCCAAATTGAAATCTGATGTTCCCAAGCAGTATTTCTCATCCATGATAAAATTATAGGGTACCATAGACACACGACTATGAATTGTGGAGGTACCGTGCTAGATTGTGTAGGTATTTTTGTGCAAAACCTATAAAACTACTTAGATACAAGATTTTTAGGGGCCCCATGGGACACACTACCACTAGATTTTTTGGGGGTCTCAAGCTGCATTTTGGAGGTATATACAATGGACCTTTCCATTTTTAGCTATGCCCCACCCATCACTAGCTAAGCTCCACCCACACCTCGCCGTGTTGGGATTAATCGATCCCCGAATGCCCTAGCTATCAATTTCCTGAAAACTATACAGGGAAGCTGTAGAATATTTTGTAACTAATTTGACTGGGCGCTGTTGCTGCCTATGGCAGCAACAGCGCCCAGTCAAATTAGTTTCAAAATATTCAACAGAATATTTTTTAAATAGTAAAAGCAAACAATTTGTACAACAACGCATAGACCGTCTTCAAATATGCGTTCGTGACGTACTTATCGACGTCATTCATGTCGTCATTCATTATGATGTCATTCTACACATCACACAGTTCATTATGACGTCATATGATGGATGGTTACTCTGGAAAGGTGAATTAGAAGGACCCTTATGAGAATCTTTGCCAAGAGGGGGCCATAAATGACAAGAAAAACTTTGGTGAATATCACATTGTTATCATGATGACACAGTGATGTCATCATTAACTAAACGTAACAAGTTTGAAGTGCCTTGCAAACTCGTCTTCAAGACATAGCAACGGCCTCTGGTTTAGTTGCGTATCAAAATGATAAAACCAACTGCCCGATCACAATTAACACACAATGGTAATTTTATTGGCATTATATATTCACGTTAAAACTTTTGCAATAAGATCAATAAATGAGCTTAGGATGCTGGCAAATGGGACACATGGAGAAGACAGAGACATCATCATCATCGACATGATGATGATGATGATCATCATCATCATCATCATCACCACCACCACCACCACCACCACCACCACCACCCCCACCATCATCATCATCATGGAGTCCCTGTTTCTAACTCTTTCAGCCATATACCTAATATTTCTGACAGACATATCGAATAATTCTGGATTATTTTGAAAATAATTTTGATTGGGGTTTTTTTTGCATTAACTGGGAATCAATCACACGATGTTAAATATAAATTCATTTCTGATGACTAAAGGAAATAGCGTCATTCATAATCAGAAATCGTATTAATCCTTTTAGCCCCACAAACCAGGAAAACAGATCCTTTATGATGTCGAGAATATTCTGTTGAATACTTTGAAAATAAGTTTGCCTTGGAGCTGTTACTGCCTATGGCTGCAACAGAGCCCAGTCAAATTTGTTTCAAAATCCTCAATAGCTTTCTTGTATAGTTGTCTTGAGAGTGAAATACTCGAGTTACAACAGTTAAAGGGTTTAGAGATTCCTGACTTTCGGGAGACTTTGTAACATTTCATCATCAATTCTAGAAACTGTTCTCAATGGCTCGTACATGTATTATAATACCCATTATGACTCAAATATTATTATTATTATTATTATTATTATTATTATTATTATTATTATTATTATTATTTATTATTATTTTTATTATTATTATTATTATTATTATTATTATTATTATT
The DNA here is from genome assembly GCA_034401795.1 of Chaetoderma sp. LZ-2023a. Taxonomy (NCBI): domain Eukaryota; kingdom Metazoa; phylum Mollusca; class Caudofoveata; order Chaetodermatida; family Chaetodermatidae; genus Chaetoderma; species Chaetoderma sp. LZ-2023a. The sequence goes on from CM067359.1 coordinate 141,883,974, forward strand.
ATTATTATTATTATATTGTACAGTTTGATCTAAAAGTATGTGCCAAAGTATTACTTTTTGTAGAATTTATTAAAAAATATTGCAATTTCCGAAACTGTTTTCTTAATTTGTATGCATGGAACTGCTCTATCACGGCTCTGATTTTCTTTCCCAGCAGCCTCTCCCTATTTGCCAACAGACACAGACAGACAGACAGACAGACAGACAGACAGACAGACAGACAGACATACAGACAGACAGACAGACAGGCAGGCAGGCAGGCAGACAGACAGCATCACAAATAGACAGCATGACCGACAGACAGACAGGCAGGCAGACAGACAGACAGACAGAGAGGTGAAACACGTTATAATTGTCACTTAGGCATCTTTGTCAGAAATGTCAAAGATTTGACAGGCAGGCAGATAGACAGACGGAGGACAGACAAACTGGTGTATACTTGTTGCAGGTAACAACTAAACAAGTGTGAGACATAATCGAGTTGTGACTTATGCAGCTTGCTCAGAAATGTCATAAACTTGAAAGACAAGCAGACAGCAACAGACAAACTTATGCTAGTTGTGAGGTGCGACTAAAATGCATTGTGCAACCAGCAGATGTGTGCGCCAACAATGTGTGTTATTGACAACCATTTTGCATTACATCGTGTATTTCCAATTCATGAATCCATTTCCTCAGTCAATCACATGACGTCATATTCAACTAAGCGACGCGTAGGATGACGTCATAATCATTACGTCATGAATGACTCGATTTAGTCCGTCTTAAACGCTTATAGTCCATAAGGATGTATAAATTGTATGTCTTTACTATTTAATAAACATTAATAAATTAATTTGACTGGGCGCTGTTACTGCCATTGGTTGCAACAGCACCTAGCTAAATTAGTTTCAAAATATTCAACAGCTTACCTGTATAGTTTTATGGAAATTGATAGTCTGGTAGTTCAGGGATCAACCGATCCCGACACGGGGGAAGCATGGGTGGAGCTTAACTAGGGATGGTGGGGCATAGCTAAAAATGGAAAGGTTCATTGGCATTTCTTGAATGGTATCTGAAACGGTTGTTCTTGTTCTTATTTTTATTAGGCATATGAAAAAATAATTAGGCACACATGCTGTAGCGGTATATTGAATATTCAACATGGGGTATGGGGGATATAGACTATTCAAAACTGATGTAGCTAGATATTGAATATTCAACATGCTATAATTAGATACTGAATATTCAACATTGATGTAGTGGGATATTGAATATACAACATTGATACATGTGGAAATTAAATATTCAATATGATATCGTAGGATATTGAATATTCAACATTGATGTAGAACTAGATATTGAGTATTCAAGTGACATAGTGAGATATTGAATATTCAATAGTGATATAGTGGGATATCGAATATTCAATAGTAATATAGTGGGATATTGAATATTCAATAGTGAAATAGTGGGATATTGAATATTCAACATTGATGTAGAACTAGATATTGAGTATTCAATAGTGATATAGTGGGATAATGAATACTCAATGGTGATATAGTGGGATAATGACTATTCAATAGTGATATCGTAGGATATTGAATGTTCAATATTGATGTAGAACTATATATTGAGTATTCAATTGTGATATAATGCGATATTGAATATTCAATGGTGATATAGTGGGATATTGACTATTCAACATTGATGTAGAACTAGATATTGAGTATTCAATAGTGATGTAGTGAGATATTAAATATTCAATAGTGATATAGTGAGATATTGAATATTCAATAGTGATATAGTGGGATATTGACTATTCAACATTGATGTATAACTAGATATTGAGTATTGAATAGTGATATAGTGGGATATTGAATATTCAATAGTGATATAGTGAGATATTGAATATTCAATAGTGATATAGTGGGATATTGAATATTCAATAGTGATATAGTGGGATATTGATTATTCAACATTGATGTAGAACTAGATATTGAGTATTCAATAGTGATATAGTGAGATATTCAATATTCAATTGTGATATAGTGAGATATTGAATATTCAATAGTGGTATAGTAAGATATTGAATATTCAATTGTGATATAGTGGGATATTGAATATTCAATAGTGACATAGTGGGATAGTGAATATTCAACACTGATGTAGAACTAGATATTGAGTATTCAATAGTGATATAGTGGGATATTGAATATTCAACATGCTGTAGAAGGAAGTTGAAGTGGAAAGGTACTAGTCTCAACAGTATAAAACATGCTTAAACCAGAAAACCCCTGATGATATCATGTTAGCTCAGCTGACTTGTCAGTGAGCTGATGTATAGCAATGGACCCCGTGGCAATTGATTTCTGGACATATTGACACGACATTGGTCACAATTTTAGTGTCGACATCTAATATCTGAGTTGCGAAAATGAAACTGATGCATCGTCAAACACCAGATTTATCGCCACTTATATATTACTATATATTCAGTAGTAAAATGTCACTTTCATGGGGGAAATAACACAGGTTTTCCCCCACCCTCCAATTCACCTTTCCAGAGTACCCACCCATCATATGACGTCATAATGAACTGCGTGGTGTGTACGATGACATCATAATGAATGACGTCATGAATGACGTCGATAAGTACGTCACGAACGCATATTTGATGACGGTCTATGGGCTGTTGTACAAATTGTTTGCTTTTACTATTTAATAAATATTCTGTTGAATATTTTGAAACTAATTTGACTGGGCGCTGTTGCTGCCTATGGCAGCAACAGCACCCAGTCTAATTAGTTACAAAATATTCAACAGCTTCCCTGTATAGTTTTCAGGAAATTGATAGCTAGGGCATTTGAGGATCGATCAATCCAAACACGGCGGGGTGTGGGTGGAGCTTAGCTAGTGATGGGCGGGGCATAGCTAAAAATGGAAAGGTCCATTCAGTGTTGCCCACAGCATCTGATTTTTGGGGGTCCCAAGGACCCCACACTCTCAGATTTGGGGGTCCCACTGTAAAATCTGGGGGTCCCATTTTTCTTAAAATAAACACAACACATTGATCTAATTATAAAGCACTTTATTAAACATGTTGAAAGCACTAGTTATGACATTGTAAATACTGTTAATGTATATATATAGAGAATATTAACTATGCATAGTTTATTAACCTTTAGCACTTAACACTTTTGGCCACCATTGTAGATCACCAAAATACCCATTTTTGAAAGTTTAACACTTGAATGACTGGCTCTAAACAGCGCCAGTCATTCCAGTGGTAAATTTTCAGAAATACTGGGACGAGTTTGCTCAAGGACGACTTGACCTACTTCGGTATAATGCGGGCGTATTTTTTATAATGTAACTGGAATGACTAAATATAGTGGAATACATAGGCTAACATAGGCTAAGATCAGACAAAACAATATTTTATCAAAAATAATCTGTATAAATCAGATTAAACTGCGTAATTAGTGAAAATATATCAGCCGGATATGTCTAATTCATAGGGAGTAACTATGTAACGCGATTGCTGATTGGCTGAAGCATAGATAACGCATTAGCGTGTATCCAATAAGGACTCTTGTATCGGGGAACTTTGAGCTATACGCTGTTTGGAAAAAATCAATATTTTAACGTACGCCTACCTGTAGATCGACGATGTCGTTGAACATCGCTGCTGGGATGAGCTTTTTACTCATCATATATACCGTCCTGATCTGGGCCTCATGGCTCTTCTTGTCCCGGCATAACTGACGATCGAACTCTTCATTTGATGCGGCCACTGATTTTTCTAATCGAATCCGTAGTACCGAAGCAGTCTCTGCCTCCTTGTGGTCTTGCGATGCAATATGTCGGTCTAACGCGGATTTCTGATAATTTGTACTACCGCTTACGAAATTATTAGCCTTCTTCGCACTGCTACAAAACGTACACTTCATTTTACCATCCAGAACCTCAAGTCATTTACTATACGCCGGTGTTTTTAACCAAACGTCACTGAATTTCCTAGACTTCACTTGCTTTACTTTAACCACATTTTCACAAATTTTCGCACTGGTGTCGCAAGACTCGCTACAAGTTTTGCTACGCTTTGCCATACTTTCATCGTTATCATCACTATCAGCACATGTAGAATCTAGAGGTCGCTTAACGCCAAACTGAAACAGGCTTCGTTGCATTTTGACTAATTTAATGAAGTCAAGATTGCTCTCGTATATATACACAGATAAATCAAGTCTAATACTCGGCATGATTTGCTCAATTATTGTCTTAAATTCAAAGAGAATGACTAAGCGGACAGATTCTATTCATATCAATTTAGTTGAGAAATTGGGAAAACCTAACGATCGAGTATTGTTAAACATTATAAACACTAATCCATCAGTCAATCAATCAGCCGCTATTGCTAAATAAAAGACGGCTTATAGCGCGCAGTGATACCGTTATTCAAACAGCAATACAAAGACACCGCCGCTAATCCGTCAAATGACCATTCAAATGTAAAAGATATCACAATATTTTCCATATATTCCTTCATCCATTTAGATATTTTGATAATTAAATAGAAAAAAATATTTTGCCTGTAAGTTAGGCAAGTAGGCATGCACAAATTAATTTCAAAATATTCAGCAGATTAGTGATAACAACTTTGTGATCTGTCCTATGTTCTGAGCTGTGAAAGGGTTAAGACGCCCAAACACGCGTGTATACGCTTGATCAGTTGTATTGGATTTCTCAAGCGTGAGTTCTTCTAAGGGAGATTCCGCTGTTATCCAATCAAATACTGACACGTCACACTGACGTTTAGCACAACAGACAGAAACATGGCGGGTATTTTTGCAATTTGTAGGCCAAACAAGGCGACTAACATCGGGCTTGTAAACTCATTATTTATAAAAATTAGAGCAAATGGAATACTAAGGATGATTTGGGGATTGTGTTTACAATTAAATGTGGTAGTTGAATCTGATTTATGGGCATTAACAACTTTGGGTTGTGCAAGAAAACATACAACAAATAATAGTCTTAAACAACGCAGTAAGTTCGTTTTTATTGAACACACAAGGCATTAGGTATATTTTTTAAAGTAAAAACATGCACAAATAAATATACACACACGATAATATAATCGCTAATTAAGCACACGCAAAGTTACCAGTTTCCGTTACTCTTTTCACTGCGTCCCTTGTGCGTCCTCAGGGACGCAGAGGGTTAATTTGTATGCGTCCCTCTGCCATTTTTATGCGTATATACGCGCAAAAGGACGCATATGGGCAACTCTGGGTCCATTGATTCATCACACTGATTATCTTGACTGGTTTTATTGCCAAAGAAGATAAAAAAAACACCTTCAATTACTACATTAACCCTTCTCAGTTGCTGCCTAAATATTTAACCTATTTATTATGCACTATGACATCTATAATGTTAAATGTTTTGAAACGTACTTGAGTGATTGACTGTTGTTGCTGCCTAGGGTAGAAATTTACTTTCGGTCGAATTATTTTGTAAATGTACATATTAAGTTGTCCTATTAGCCAGCCAAGACTAAAAGCTGAATTAAATGTACATGCCTCCATTAACACCTTTATTGCTGGATTACAAACTTACATTACTTTTTTCACTGCCGAATGACAAGCTTCCATTAACCCGTTTGCTGCATAATGGCATAAAGTCTCCATTAATCCTTTTAATGCTAAAACACAACCTTTGCCCATTTTACCTCTGAAGGACTATTCCAATTACCCTTTTTAATGCATAATTGCAAGTACCAATTAACCATTTTTCTGCTGAATTACAAGCCTCCATCTACCCCTATACTGTTGGATTATAAACCTCCATTAACCTTTTTACTGGTGAATATGCAGGTCTCACTGGCAAGCTGCAAGATACAATTTACCATTTTGTTGCTGATATGCAAGTATAATTGTATCCTACTGAATCATAAGCCTCCATTAAACCTTTCACGGCTGAATAGCAAGTTTCCATTAACACTTTTACTACCAACTGGCAAATTGCCATTAAGCATTTTACTGCCAAATGGCTAGTCTCGCTTACTCATTTGACTACTGCTGAATTGTCAGCCTCCATTAAGCCTTTTAAAACAGAATGGCAACTTTCCATTAATGCTGAATTAAGGCCCTTGGGCCTCTTGTTAATTTGAAAATTAAGTCCAGCTAAACACAAAGTCCCTATAATGGAAATACAGGTGAAAACGATACGACTGCACTGTAGTATTGATATAGAAGCAGTAATCAAGCTATATATAACATGTGGTGACCGTGGGCCCGATCGTTTAAACTGAGAAGAGCTTCACGCAAACCTTAACCTATCATGACACTATGCACAAAGTCCAGCGAAATGCAAAACTTAACCTGAAATTACAGTCCTTAAGCTGACAAACATAGGCAAGAACAGTATAAATACATTGTAGTATAGATAGATATGCTGTAATAAGGCTATATATGAAGTGGGTTACAAATGGCTTCATAGTCTAGCCATAACGGAGCTAAATGCAAACTTTAGCCAAGATGGATGCCACCACCACCACCAATGCCGCCGGCATACATGCCATGGGCACATCCCATAAGCTCTTTTTACTTCGTAAAGGCGACCTAAACAGAATGGAAGGCACTAAGTCAAACTTAATAGTTACGGCCCTTTCCTCTGCGTCTAAGCATTGCAGGAGTATATATGATGCTCATGAACTGAACATCTGCAACAAAATTATTCTGTTATAATTTATTGTCGTCTAGATACATTTTTAAATATTTGTGACAGCAAAACATGTGTCATATATTGCATTTTGAAGCATGCATCACAATATGGAGGTGAACAATGGTGATCAATATTGTCCAGGGTGAATTGTGATTAGTGAAAAAATTTTCCAATGCCACTGGGATAGGCTTTGATTTAAGTCCAATCCAGTTTAATCACTGATTACATATTTTAAGTATCGTGCCACCAGTCAATGAATGAAAGAAAGCTATAAATCGATAAACAGGTGTCAGTATTGTAGCAATCAGGGATGTACTTCAGTTCATTTACATTAAGTCAAAGTTTATCACTGTCCATATGAGAATATTGAATACTATGGACCATGCAACATGCTAACTAGTAAGACAAGAGGCCCAAGGGGCATGTATCGCTCACCTGGCACATATGCATGTCAACTAGAAAGGCCATCGGCTATAAACATAACCCTAAGGAGATGACGAGAATTGTAACAGGAACACAGCGTCCATGATTCTTCACGTATCAACTTCCCTTGAACAAATTTTAATGGTCCTTAGTCCCTAATTATATCTCGCAAATTGCAGCCCGGCCCGTTCAGAGGTTCTGGAAAATAAACAAAATCACAGATTTCGTTTTTCACAAGAGAACTGACACTTACCTCCATAGCACGCTTTGATATTTCTAAATATCGACCTTCACTCGATAAAGCTCAGATTTAAAAAGTTGGGTGACCCTACTGGGCATGGAGTCAGTTGGCAGCCCGGCGGATGCTAGCCCCAACCTCGCGCATACGCCGGCTGTCACTTCCTCGTACTAGTACTATGGGCCGACATAATGTGACTTACACGCCTGAAGACCGAGCCTCTGTGGGGCGGAGATACCGGAACCGTGTTAATGAGGTAAGTATCAACTCTCTCGTGACAAAAGGAATCTGTGATTTCGTTTATTTCACTTCAAGAGTATACTTACCTCCGTAACACTCTTTGATAGTGCTGGAATTCGTCAGTGAATTTGGCGGGAGAGAGGCGAGGTCCAAAGACCAGCTCATCCCTAGAAGAGCCAAGCTCTTTTGCGTTTGAAACACAAACATTTGGAAATGATTTGAACATCAGATAACACAAACGATGGTTAAGAGTAATGACTATTTGGCATATGCGCTCCCACACCACCACCACCCCCACCCCCACATACCCACCTTTTAAGAAAGGAGGAGCTATGACCTCAATGCACCACATGTACTAGTGCTAATGTACTATAGGACATCGAACGAAAGGCTTCATTTTCGCATACTCTTATGTGATAACCACATTAAAACATGAACCCTCACCATATAAGAACGGGTAACGTAACATAAAAAACGAAGCAACACAACATAAGACTTACCATGTAAATCTTTGCCTGGACATCGTCTCCGCCCTTGCTGAAGAGCGATGCAGTGTGGAAAAGTGGTTGTTTCTCATAATTAAACGTGCTGTTTGGAGACAGTGAGAAAACCTTATCTACACCATATACACATGTTAATTTTTTCAGAATCGATAAGGTGAGAGAGTTGGATGTGTCACAGAGATAATGGTCTGTGAAACTTGACTCACAGTGCCACTGGACTACCGACATAATGTCATCTGCCGGGACCCCGCTAAACAGGGCGGTGAAAATCACTTCGCCACAGACACGGCGAGCCTTGGCCATGTCAACTTGTTTACCATTGGCAGATTTGTGGCAAAATTGGATATATTCCACAATCCACCTGGAAATGGTATCTTTTGATGCCCTGTCCAATATACGACCACCATAATGAATTTGGGTCTGTCCGCCAGTCCTGGGTATGTTGCTTGTACCGGTTTAATGCACAGACTGGACAGCATGCTTTTGGATTAGGATCAAATCTAGTCAAGACTGGTAAAATAATAGGTGACTGACTGATTCTTAGCCATGAAATTAGTCCTAGGTAGAAGCCTATGGCCCGACTCGGCAGATAAGGGATGAATGTCGCTTCTCCGCCTTGCAGAGGCTGCAGGACTTAGAAATACTTTTAAGTCTCAACAACTTCATTGAAATGGAACTTAGTGGTTCAAAGGGTTTATCAGCTAGTACTTGAAGCACTAGAGACAAACTGCAAGACTGGATTGCTGGTTAAATTCTCGGTCTTTTATTACCCATGCCTTTAATTAAAGTATATACTTTTCACTTCCCCTATTAGCCAGGCAAGGGGTAACATGCATTATTGCTGATTTATATCCAGCAATAGAATTAGGTTTACGGCTGTAGGCATCATACATGTGACCGAGGAAATCGGCTATTACTTGAACAGATGAATCCATTGGATTAATACATCTTTTTTAGCACCATTCTGCAAATCTGTTGATTTTATAATTATATGCTCTGGAAGTTGAACCCTCTTCTGGCTTTTGCCATGAAAATGGCTGCTTGCTCAGAAAAGCCCTCCTTAATTGCGGATTTCTTGACAACACCCATGCAGTCAATTGGGACATTGGCGGCTTGCTGTGAATGTCCTTGCCCTGGAAGATAATATTGTCCATCAGAGGCAGAGGAACAGGATTGCAGACCAGAAGGTCCAGCAGATCTGTATATCTAGATCGGTTTGGCCAAGTTGGGGTGATCAGAAGCACTTGGCACTCCTCGTCTGATTTTCTGAAGAAGTTTTGGAATCAGGATTGCTGGCGGGTATGCGTATGCATACATTCCCTCCCAGCTGATAGCTGGCACATCTGTTGCGATATCGCTCGGACCTGTAATCGGAGAAACGTACGTCATCATCTTCGCATTCTTCTTCATTGTGAATAAATCTGTTGGGCCTTCTCCAGTGGTTAAACATATGGTCAGCCACATATTGATTCAGTTGCCATTCCATAGGCAATACACTCATCCTTCGGCTCAATGAGTCTGGTAACAGACTCAGCCTTTCCGGAATATGAACTGCTTTCAAGATGATCAGATGATCTAGACACCAGCAAAGCAGTTTCCATGTCATCATACAGCGACTGGGCGATTCTTTCTGCCCTGGCGGTTTATGCAAGTCAATACTGTTGAATTGTCTAATCGAACCAGAACTATCTTGCCCTGAACTTTTTCTAAGAAATGTTTCAGGCCTAAGTGTACTGCTCGTAATTCTAGCAGGTTGATATGTTCTAGTGACTGATCCAGATTCCAAAGCCCTGAGACTTTGGATTCTTCCAGACAAGCTCCCCATCCCTCCATTGATGCATCCGTGTACAACGTTATATGAGGGTGGGGAGGGGTAAGCATCATCCCCCCAGGAGATTTCCCCCCTTCGTCCACCATTGGTGGTGGTGAATAAGAGGTTCCAACACTGACACGTTTGTGTCCAGTGATCCTGTACTCTGGGTCCACCGTGTCATGAGAAATAACTCAATAGGCCGCCTGGCCAAGCTTGTCTGTGGAATGACTGGTTCCAGAGAAACCATCAACCCCAGCATTCTCAAGTAAGCCCGTGCCAGCACATAGCGACTGTTGCACACTGACTGTATGACAGATGAGTATGTGTACTCTCTTCTGAGACATATCCTATCTCCAGATCGAAGAACATGCCCAGGCAAACAAACTTCTGGGATGGAGCTCTGATTTCTGAAAGTTTTCAAAACTATCTCCAGATTCCTGATAGACTGTCCTGATTGTGTGCTTTTAATAGGCAGTCGTCTATGTAGGTGTGGACTGCTATGGTTCTCCTGCGTAGGTATACTGTGATAGCAAGGACCATCCTGGTGAAGATCCAAATGGAAGTACTTTGAATTCCCACTGTCGGCCCTGAAGTCCAAATCGCAGGAACCGATGAAAACTACTCGCAAATGGAATTTGGAAATAAGCATCCTTCAGATCTATTGACGCTGTCCACATTCCCTTCTCCAACACCGCCAACACCGTTTTGAGGTTTCCATCTTGAAAGTTCTGTCTATGAACTTGTTCAATGGCTTGAGGTTGGGAATTGGTCTCCACCCTCTGTTTTTCATTACCAGAAACACAGTTGACTAGAAGCACGGCTAATTTTGTGCCAGTTGAATTGCGCCTTTTCGTATGAGGGATTTTATTTCCACCTCCATACACAACCATTGATCTGGGTCTCTTGGATTTTAAGTCCAGCTTGGAACCAGAGACAGTAGCGATGGCGGACTTATTATCCAGGCGGGATGGTAACTGACTGAAAGCCTCCGCAAGACTGAGCAGTCCTGAGTCACCTGCTCCCACTCTTGCTTGTGGAAGGCCACCTGGGGAGAGAGGTTGACACGAGAAATGTAAGAGTGGTACTGTCTCTGGCTCTAATAGCACCAGTGTGGTGGTTGTGGCGACTACCCCATCAGGTACGGTTACCCGCGCCCCTGACTGGCGGGCTGCTCTAAAGGAGCCTGCCACCAACCACACCCACACACACACACACACCCACCCACCCACCCACACACACACACACGCGCGCGCATAGGCACAACACCATACTACTGGTACTGCCCAGCCCACGATGTGACAGTGTCTCACCACCTCGCGTGGGGCCTTTGCCGCTAAGAACATAACAAGGATATGCATGAAGGCATGGCACTCATCACCGGCTTTCCCACCAACCTTGGGCGCTGGTCCCGCTGGGAAGCCGGTGGGTCCATGTTGTGTTCTCGTCTAACACCTACCAGCCATGGACAGGCATCAAACCAGTCCTCTTCAGTGGCCACCTGTGAGTGCTCGACTAGGCACGGGTCTTCATCAACCTCAACAGAACTCGTAAGCAGATACCCCCGGCAAGCCAGATTAACCTCACGAACCGGCATGGTTTGAGCCATAGCTAAACCAGGAGCCGGAGCCATGGTATCATGGGGTTATATTGCACAGCACCATGGTCCGAGCCTACCATTGCAAACCCATCGCCAAGCTGTGGGATGCGGTACATGTGGACATCGGCTCCAACCCGGGCAACCCACTCGGCTGTGGACGCGCCCCCTGCAGTAGTAGTACCATGGAAAAGTCTCTCTGTGCTCCCCGCGAACGTTCGCCCATTTCCATGGCCACGGTCTCGTCAGGTGACTCCAGCAGATAGTCCTCATCTTCCTGGCCAGAAAGATTAGACTCCGGGTTAGCAAAGAATGCTAACCCAGACTACCATGAAAGGTACCGTAGGAGGATACAGTACTGTGAGTAGGAGGCTGCTCCCTGGAACCCATAAAGCTGGAACTGGAGGCCATCACTCTCGGTCCTTGATCTACTGGCAAGGCGTGTCTCAAGCCGGGATCAACTGTAGCCACCTCTAAATCTGAAGCGAAAACTGGTAAACCCCTATCATAGAAGTCAGATTGAGAGGCAGGTACTCTGCCCAGTGGTAAATGAAGAAGGCAACAAATTACCTGGTCCAGGGAGCATGCTGCGAAGCAACTCTGGTACCAGGTCCTTAATTGTCTTCTTCATCTCCCCCATCATCTCAAGATGGAAGTCCTCCATGTCAGTGGACGTGGTGCCCTTCCTCTTACCATTTCCACCACTTACATCATTGCGCTCCTTCTCGACATGCTTCTCCTCCTCACTCGCCCTGTCCTTCGTCTGCTATTTAAGGGTATGAGAAGTCACCACCACCATCCCCACCCCCTTCTGTTTACAAACATCACATTTAAGAATGAGACCACACGTACTGCATTTAGTGCAGACGTGGGGGGGGGGGGTGTCTTGAGGAATCTTCCACAAGAGAAACAACCAGACGATTTCTGAAAGACCATAAGACGAAGACAATGAGTTTGTAATCGTTAGTAAACTAAAAAATAAATAAACAGGGAAGCAACAAACTTAAAACCTTGATAAGGGTAGTTGCTTAGAACAAATCAGCCAGGACATAATGAATTGTTAATAATAACAAAGGGCTGATTATAATGTCATATCTCCAATATATCCAAGGGAGACAATCGGCATTTGACCCATCATCCAGGGGTAAGGCGAATTGTATCTAACACTCAAGAGCATAAAATCATTAGTGATGAATAAATTAATTACCTATGCACACCCATCAAAGAAAACAAAAACGATTTTGGCAGACTTTATTTTGTAAAAGTTTCAAAAATATTAGAGTGCCAGTCTTCATAACTCTAGAATACCTGAACCTTTAGCATAGGCATACTACCATCCCAGACGCTCTTCAGTAGACCACCATTTCACCATGCCTCTCCACCATAATACTATTGAGACCACGGGGTAGAATGAGAAGCTCTACTCCTTATCGCAACCTCAAGTCACTCTAGGCATAGAATTTTTGCTAACAAAAAACAAAGTAAGGGGACAATGGTGGAGAGAATTCCATCACAGCTATGTACCATATCCATGACAGGAACCTATGTATACAAAAACAAAATGTGATTAGAAATTCAAGGCGCCAAAATAATATTTTACCAGTTTACAAGGTGCTTATCTCGTCTAAATTGTGTCACATAACAATACGCATTAACCGCAAAATTTAGACAAAAATATAATTGAGTGCACCCGATGGCTTGGTCCCGGCATGGCCTCTGGCGATCGCGCTTGATCAGACATCTTTCAATCACTAAATTATCCAGTATTGGGCTACCTTATTCTCACCCCTTGCGAAAATTCTCTGATTTAATTTTACGGATTTCTTCGTATGGCCAAAAAAGCATCATAGAAGCATTGCCTTAGTTAGTAAAATGTTGTAGAAATTGAAAACAGTATACATAATTTTATTTATAGTGTTTAAACCAGATTTCGTGGCAAACCGAAATCGCATAGTAAACCTATGGCAGGGGTTAGAATCAAGATATAGCCGTCAGAGGAAGTGACAGTCATGCGTATACTCTCAGTAAATGAACCACATAATAAACACGTACCATCACCATTTTAATAATAACGGGTAAAGACGTGAGAATAATATTATGTAACAAGAAGATGCAGGACTTACCGTAAGCATATAAGCCGTGTCCATCCAGTTCCCTTTGGTGAAGAACAATGATACACGTCTCTGCGGTTGTTACCATAATTAAAATGTACTGTCGGAAGACAGTGAGCGCAATTTATCTACACTATATACACTGATCATCTTTTGAGAATCGATAAGGCAAGAGGATTAGTGGTGTAAAGGAGGTTATGGTCGGTAAAACTTGACTCACAGTGCCACTGATCTACCGACATAATGTCATCCACCGGCACCCCGTTAATAAGAGCAGTGGACGCCACTACGCCACGGACACTGTGAGCCTTGGTTAAGTAAACTTGCTTATCAGTGGCAGATTTGTTGTAAAACTGGATACATTCAACAATCCACCTAAATAGTGTCTTTTGAAGTCCTGCTATGGGGTTCAACATATGACAACCACAACGAGGATGGGTCCATCCGCCAGTCTTGTGTACGTTGTTTGTACCTATTTAATACGCGGACTGGATGCCATGCCGTTGAGTTAGGATCAAATCTAGTCCAAGCTGGTAAAATAATTGATTGACATGGATATTTCAATGACTGGTTCTTAGCCATGAAATTAAGCCTAAAGCTTTCCCCTGTAACCAGAAAACGGCCTGCCTCGGCGGACAAAGCATGAATTTCGCTTCTCCGTCTTGCAGAGGTTGCAGTAATTAAAAATAGTTTTAAGTGTCAACATTTTCATTGAAATGGAACTTAGTGGCTCAAAGGGATTATTAGCTAGAACTTGAAGGACTAGAGATAAACTCCAAGACGGAATCGCTGGTGGATTAATTGGTCTTAGATTACCCATGCATTTTATTAGTGTTCAATGAACGTACTTCGTCACTTAGCCTATCAGCCAAGCAATGGATAATTGACATTAAAGCTGACTTGTAGCCAGCAATAGAGCTAGGCTTGAGACTATAGGCATCACACAGGTGACAGGTAAATTGGCTACCGCCTGAAATAGATGTATCCGTTGGATTAACATCTCTCTTTGAACACCATTCTGCAAAACTATTTATTTTAGTTATATGCTCTGGAGGTTGACCCCTTTTGGTATTTGCCATGAAAATGGCTGCTTGCTCAGAAAAGTCCTCCTTAATTGCGGATTCCTTGATAACATCCACGCAGTCAATTGGAACATTGACGGGTTGTTGTGAAGGGACTTGCCCTGGAAAATAATATTGTCCATCAGAGGCAGAGGAACCGGATTGCAGACCAGAAGGTCCAGCAGATCCATATACCATGACTGGCTTGGCCAATTCGGGGCGATCAGAAGCACTTGGCACTCCTGCCTGGTTTTTTGAAGAACTTTTGGAAGCAGGATTGCTGGTAAGAATGCGTATGCATACATTCCCTCCCAACTGATAGCTAGCACATCTGTTGCGATAGCGCTCGGATCTTGAATCAGAGAGACGGATGTCGTCATCTTCGCATTCTTCTTCATTGCGAATAAATCTACGTTGGGTGTCCCATAGTGGTTGAACAGACGATCTGCCACACATTGATTTAGTTGCCATTCCATGGGCAAAACACTCATCCTTCGGCTCAATGGGTCTGCAAGCAAATTTAGCCTTCCCGGAATGTGAACTGCCTTCAAGGTGATCATATGGTCTAAGCACCAGCAAAGCATTTTCCAAATCATCGTACAGAGACTGGGCGACTTCGTTCCACCCTGGTGGTTTATGTAAGTCATTAGTGTTGAGTTCTGATCGAACTAGAACTATTTTGCCACGAACCTTCTCCAAGAAATGTTCCAGTCCCAGTACTACAGCTCGTAATTCCAGTAGATTGATATGTTCTTGTGACTGATCCAGATTTCAAAGCCCTGATACTGTGGCTTCTTCCAGGCAAGCTCCCCATCACTCCATTGATGCATTCGTATAAAACGTTATATGAGGGTGGGAGGGGTGAGCATCACTCCCGCCAGGAGATTTTATCTCTTCATCCACCATTGAAGGAGGTGAATAAGAGGTTCCAACAAGAGTACTGTGGAATGACTGGTTTCAGAGAAACTATCAACCCCAGCATTCTCATGTAAACCCGTGTCAGGACATGACGACTGTTGCACACTGACTGTATTACTGAGATGAGTATTTCTACTCTCTCCTGAGTAGGATAGACATATCCTATCTCTAGATAGAAGAACGTGCCCATGTAAACAAACTTCTGGGATGGAGTCAGCTCTGATTTTTGAAAGTTGATTATCCAGCCTAAGTCTGTGAGTTTTCAAAACTATCTCCAGATTTGCTGATAGACTTTCGTGATTGTGTGCTTTTAACAGCCAGTCGTCTATGTAAGTGTGGACTGCTATGAATCTCCTGCAGAGGTATGCTGTTATTGCAAGAACCACCCTGGTGAAAACCCAACGAGCCATTGAAATTCCAAAAGGTAAAACCTTGAATTCCCACTGTCGGCCCTGGAATATGAATCTCAAGTACCGGTGAAAACGCCTCGCAATTGGAATGTGGAAATAAGCATCCTTCAGATCTATTGATGCTGTCCTTATTCCATTCTCCAACCCCACCAACACCGTTTTGATCGTTTCCATCATTGATATCTGCTGCATTCAAGAGACACACCTGCAAGAAGGAAAACCATTTAAGATCAGAGGTTACCAGATTTTCCGGTGTGATCGAAGAGGAAGAAAGAAAGGTGGGGTGATGACCTTGGTCCGAAACAGCGTGAACGCCAGCCAGATCAAAACCTTTATGGAAGAGGCAGAATATATCAAGATCAAGGTAACAACCAGCAACTCTGTGATTGAAATTGTCAATTATTACTGCCCTAATGACAAGAATCTCTCACTTGACACAATCCAGGTCCCGGACTGCCACTTCCTCATTGCGGGAGACTTTAATAGCCAGTCCCAGAGCTGGGGATACAGAACACTTGATAAACGAGGAGAAGACATTGAAGCATGGCAAGATGAAAAGCACCTTTTACTTGTCAACGATCCCACAGATCAGCCTACCTTCTACTCGCGCCGATGGCACTCGACAACAACGCCGGACTTGGCATTTTGTACAGAAGACATTCACAGAAACCTCAGTAGAGTGGTCGGATCGCAGTTAGGAGGAAGCGACCACCGCCCAGTCCTCCTCTCTCTTTCTGGAAGTATTTCGACCAGTTCACCTCAACATCCAAGGTGGAACTACAAAAAGGCAAATTGGAGTCTGTTCGGCATTCGTTCCAATGAGCTTACCCATAATATAGCAGTAGAAGGGAGAAACATCAACAATGTGGTCAAGGAATTTAATTCAAGTATCCTCAAGGCTGCCAATGAAGCGATTCCTCGAGGGTTCAGGAAAAACTACCGCCCCTACTGGACAACAGAACTGCAAGCAGCACATGATAAACTAGACAAGGCCAGAGAAGATGCAGAGGGTAATCCCTGTCATGAAAACCACTTCACGCTACAACAAACTAAAGCCAGGTATCTAAAGACCAAGCTGGAGGCCAAAAGAAGAAGCTGGAGGGAAAAGACGGCAGGGTTTAATTTAGAGAGAGACACCACAAAACTATGGAGACTGACTAAAGCACTCAATGATGAGGGTGTCAGGGGAGAGAAGATTACTCTTGAAGAAGATGGACAAACACTGACAGGAAAGATGGCAGCAGATGCCTTTGCGAAGGCATATGCAAAAGAAAGCAACATTTCTATACCACGAATGCGTCGAAGGGAGGTTAGAAAAGAGCAAAAGGAAAGAACAGACACCAACACTCACGATGCAATGAAAGTTGACATTAGTTTAGCAGAACTGAAGAAGGCTATCCGCCAACTGAAAAAGAAGAAATCTCCCGGGCCAGATGGCATTACGAATGAAATGATCCAACACCTTGGTAATGCATCTCTTCGCAAGTTGCTAGACATCTTTAATCTCAGTTGGACCAATGGAGAGGTTCCTCAGTGCTGGAAGGAAGCCAGAATGACTCCTATTCTGAAAAAAGGAAAGAACAAGACGAAAGTGCTGAGCTACCGTCCTATCAGTCTTACAAGCTGCATATGCAAGACCATGGAGCGCATCATCAACCAGCGGTTGCAGTGGTACCTGGAGTTCGAGAACATTATAGTTTCAGAGCAGGCCGGATTCAGAAGATACAGGAGCACAGAAGATCAAACAACACATCTTGCACAGGTCATAGAGGACACTTTTCAAGCCAAGAAGGTGATGCTAGCTGCCTTTATCGATCTGCAGAAAGCATTTGACAAGGTGTGGAAGGATGGCCTCCTCGTGAAGCTCCGGCGCACAGGCATCGGTGGCAACATGTTCCGATGGACCAAGTCATACCTACACAATCGCAGAGCTAGGGTGCTGGTGGATGGACAATCTGGACAGAATGTATTGCTGAGACAAGGGGTGCCACAAGGCGGAGTATTATCACCTACTCTGTTCATACTCTTCATCAATGACATTGTAGCAGAGCTGCCCAATGGGATCCAAGCAGCCCTCTATGCAGATGACCTCGTAATCTGGTGCACCGAGGAGTACACAACGACTGCCACGTACAGAATGCAGCTCGCCTTGGACAGAATTACAGCTTGGGCCAATCGCTGGTGTATTACCATCAACAAAGAAAAATCATCAGCCATGCTATTCACACTGTCCACCAAAACCAAGGTTGGCAATCTGACACTGGGCGGTACTCCACTCGAATACGAGGACCAGCAGACATACCTGGGAGTCACATATGACATAAGATTAACATGGAAGGAGCACATCCAGAATGCAGAGGCAAAGGCCAGAAGAAAGCTAAACATCATGAGGAAGCTGGCAGGAACAAAGTGGGGTGCCAATGAAAGGATCCTCAAGACCATCTACCTAGGTGCCGTACGCCCACACCTTGAGTATGAATCCAGCTCATGGATGACAACAGCTAAATCTCATCAACAGAACCTCGACAGAGTACAAAACCAGGCACTGCGCATCATCACTGGTGGAATGAGATCAACACCAATAGCAAAAATGGAGCAGACAGCAGGCATTCCCCCACTTAGCAAAGGAAGGGAATGCAAAGCACTGATCCAAGCTGCAAAGTTCAAATCGTTCAATAACCACCCGATGAAGATCAGGCAAGCACACCTGTCATCAGGAAGACTTAAAAGATCAAGTTTTGTGAAAGAGACAAAAGCACTTCAAAGGAAACACCAAGAGATGTTGCCAGCACAAATAGAAGACCCAAACCACACCCTTGATCCTCCACCCTGGGAAAACAAACTAGAGAGCATAGCTATTCGCACCACAGTACCTCATCTCACAACCAAAGATGAACACAGTGATGTGAGCAAGAAGGCCCTGACCCTAGCCATGCTGGAAGAAATGTACCCTCAGGAGACATGGATAAGGATCTACACAGATGGATCAGCCAAAGATGCAATTAGGAGCGGAGGTGCCGGACTGCACATACAGTATCCAAACGGACAACATGAGTCAGCTGCAATACCGACAGGCAAACACTGCACAAACTACAGAGCTGAAGTCGAAGCACTGGTTCATGCAGCTAATACCATCAGCAGAACAGCAGACCCTATTGCACAGATTGTCTTTTTATCTGATGCCCGCTCCGTCCTTGAGGCTATCACCAAAGGTAAGCTGCCACAACTTGAAGAAGCACTACAAACCATCAAATGCTTTCGGATAGCACTGCAGTGGATCCCCTCACACTGTGGAGTCCAAGGAAATGAGGAAGCAGACAAGATGGCAAAGGTGGGTGCAGAAGAGAATCAGACAGAAAACATGGTTACCCATACAGAGATGAAGACTATCATTAAGTCCCTCTATAGAACACCTCAATCAGAAGATGCCTACCATCATCTCTCGAGGCCAGAGCAAGTGACCATTTTTCGTCTCAGAACTGGACACAACAGACTAAACCAACACATGTACAGGCGGTTCCACCTTACGACATCGCCCGCTTGTCCTTGTGGAGAAGCAGAACAGACCACAGAGCACATACTTCAATGTTGCAGTACGTATCAGCTGCTGAGAGAAGAGATCTGGCCTTTGTCAACCTCTATTCTTGAAAAGCTGTATGGGCCTGTGGAAGAACTGCAGAAAACCACAGATTTCATCTTGAGAACGGCTCTCCAAGTGTGATACCAGCGATCGAAAAGAAGAAGAAGAAGAAGTTTCCATCTTGAAACTCGGTGTGTCTATGAACTTGTTCAAAGGCTTGAGGTTGAGAATTGGTCTCCACCCTCCAGTATTATTTGTTACTAGAAACACAGTTGAGTAGAATCCCAGGCAATTTTGTTCTGGTTGAATTGCTCCTTTTTGTATGAGGGAATTTATTTCTTCCTCTATACACAACCGTTGATCTGGATCTCTTGGAAGTTGAGTCCAGATCAGGACCAGAGACAAGTGCGATGGCGGGCCTTAATGATCAACGCAGCCAAAAAACGACAGCTCTATTACTACCATCGTCTTGAGGGATGTCCATTTGCAGGCCAATAGAAGACTGCATTTATTTGTTAATTTACCACTGGAATGGCTGGCTATGGTTGAATTCGGATATGTTGTCGCAGTACTCCGACCGGAAGTATCATTTGCTTGCATTCCCTGGTACCCAGATGAAAGCCACTGCAAGACTAACTGGGCCTGGGTTAACTGCTCCCACTCTTCTTATCGACCTCCCAAAGGTCCACCTAGGGAGAGCGGTAGATATAAGCAATGTAAGCGTGGGACTGTCTCTGGTTCTAGAAGCACTAGAGTGGTCCCTGTCATAACTGGCCCATCAGGCACGATTACCATGACCAGAATCTCACGCGCCACAGCCCATGTCGTGTGCACCTCAGTGCGCGGGCAGCTGCCTGGCTGGCTGGCTGCACTTGAGGAGCCTGCGATCCACCTCCACTCCCCAATGCAGGCCGGTGCTGGCGTGGCCATGGTCTACGCTGCGCCGGTGGCTGGCCTCTGACCTGACCAGCACCACTGCGGGCCTGCTGTGGATGGAACGCAGGGGGCACTGGGCAAACACACTCACTACGGAGCACCTCAAATTGCTCGCATAGTGCCCTCTGATTATTGACTAGGGTGACTGTCTCCTGGAGGTGTTTACATCCCTCACCCACAGAGACCAGGACCTGAAATAGGCATCCGCGGCAGCCTATTAAACAAGTCCTGAGACAGGCACAGATTGTCTAAGACAAAAGTGCACCTCGCTCGGACACTACTATTCACTGGACACGCCATGCAGTCCAGAGCCAGATTAATACCATCTTGAACGCCTCTCTGAACTAAAATGGTGCTTGCCTGGCACGAAGCAGATGCTGTTACTACACCCTGTAACAGTTGGGAGACATGCTAGAGCGCTGCTACGCCAAGCGAACATCGACGCTCTGCTTTGGCACCACACCATATTTCTGGTATTGACCAGCGACGATGCAACATCACTTTGCCACCTCGACGGGGGCCTTCGCAAGCTGTCCATTTGGTTTAATAGACATATCTGCCGGTGTGAACATATCCACGATATGCTCAGCTAGCAGCAGAGATGGCAGAGCGGCAACTATTGGCTTTCCAGACAGGCGCTAAACTTGCTGGCTAGCTGACTGATCCACGTTGAACTCTGGCCTGATGCTTACCAGCCATTGGCACGCGTCAGACCAGGCCTTCTCCATGGCCATCTGTGAGTGCTCGACTAGGCGCGGGCCTTCATCGTCCTCTACAGCACTCGCAGGTGTGAATGTGGCTGGAGCCGTCGATACTCCTGGCAAGCCGGTGACAGCATGCAGACCCGAGTGAGCAGGCATGTTTTGCTCCATGGCTAAACCAAGAGCCGGCGACATGGAAGCGTGAATGGTGTAATTCACCATGCCATGGCCCAGGACAGCTGCCGCCATACCATTGGCAAGCTGAGTTATGCAGTACAGACGGCCATCCGTTCCAACCCGGGCCACGCTTTGAGCCATGAAACCTACTCGTGTGGGATTAGTCCCATGGAAAAGTTTGCCCATGCTCCCCGCGACAGGTGCACGTTCGTCCACAGCATCAACGGGTGAACCCAGAAGAAAATCCTCTTCATCCTGGTCATGATAGATAGACTCAGGGTCAGCAAACAGCGCTAACCCAGCCTGGCTAGGGAAGGTACCGTAAGAGGTAGCAGTACCACAGGAGTCACTGTGGATCACGGTCCATCACTCCTGCCCCAAGCTCTACCGACGAGGCAAGCCTCCAGCCGGGATCATTTAGGGTCACTCCATTGGCAAGGCAGCAGGCCTTCCGAGATCTACTTGAGCCACAACTGATTCTCATACATTTTCGGACAACGGACCATGACGGACATCAGAATCAGCGGTGGAGATTTTCTGCCCGGGGGCAGATGAAGAAGACAATAAAACACCTGGCCCAGGGCGCATGCCACGAAGCAACTCTGGAACCAGATCTTTGATTGTCTTTTTCATTTCCCCACATCATTTCCAACCAGAGTCTCCATTCCCGAAGAAACGGAGGCCTTACCACTTACACTTTTTTTAACACTTTTGTCCTCCTCCAGCACCTTATCCTTAGACTGTAATAACAAGAATTCAGAGAATAAGTCACCCACCCACCCCAACCCCACTGTTTACAGACGTCACATTTTAACAATGGACCACAAGGTGAACATCTCACACACACATGGGGTGCAAACTTCAACTTAATAGAGCAGTTACAGACCACACAAGAAGGCTTCTGAAAAAGGGTATAAGACGAAAATAATGAGTTTTGTAGTTAATAAATCTAAAGCAACCAACCCATTTAAAGAGGAACAATAATTACAGCCCATTAAGGGACAGTTGTAAGAAAGATGAACAGTCTACACTCAATGTGGTTATTAATAATAACATGACTGATTATTGTCAAAAAATTTCCATAAAATGGAAACAGACGGACTAGAAACATTCTCCAGGTGTAAAGACGAATTGTATTCATAACACAAGAGCATGATCAACAATGAATGAACATAGCAAGAGCCCATGATAATGATACAGATAAACAGCATGATAAAAATATTGGCAGCAAATCATCATAAAAACTTTCAAATATATTAGTGCCATATAGCATAACTAGAGTACCTGCGTCTTTAGTAAAGGCATACTACCATGTCCAACGATCTTGATAACTCCACCATAAGTACCACGCCTCTCCACCATAATAAGAGACCAATTCTGGTCACACGTCCCCCGACCATGGCTTTTTAGTATGACAATTTTTTAAATCCAAATATTGCACACTTTTTCAAGAAATCAAGTGGGGTTACTCTGGTGATTACCGACAGATCTCAGCCAAATGGAATCCCAGTCAAGGTCTCATGAAGAGGGATGTGTTTTCGAAATTTGAATTGAATCCATCCAGGCTAACAGGTTATCAAATGGAAACCAAATATTTTGCGATTTTTCAAGAAATCAGAGGGATAACTCCCGTGTGTCTGGACACATTTCGCCGATATGCAATCCCCACCGAGGTCTTATCATAAGGTGATATTCCAAATTTGAAATGAATCCATTCAAGCTAACTTGAAGTTATCGAGCGGAAACCACATATTTTACGATTTTTCAAGAAATCAAGGGGGATAACTCTGGTGGGTTTGGATACATTTTGCCGATATGCAATCCCCACGAGGTGTTGTCATAAGGAGTTGACATACCAAATTTGAAATGAATCCATTCAAGCCCACTGAAGTTATCGAGCAGAAACGATATATTTTACGATTTTTCAAAGAAATAAAGGGGGATAACTGTGGTGGGTCTGGATACATTTCTCCGATATGCAATCCTCACCGAGATCTTGTCATAAGGAGTTGACATACCAAATTTGAAATGAATCTATTCAAGCCAACTGAAGTTATCGAGCGGAAACGATATATTTTACGATTTTTCAAGACTTAAAGGGGATAGATAACTCCGGTGGGTCTGGATACATTTCGCCGATATGCAATCCCCGCTGAGGTCTTGTCATAAGGCATTGACACACCAAATTTTAAATGAATCCATTCAAGCTAGCTGAAGTTATCGAGGCCAGAACGACAAGCTCTTTCTTAAGACAGCCTATATCATTCTGGGCATAGACGTTTTCCCTAATATTTTTTAGGGAAAAGGTGGAGACAAACCCTCCTAGATGTGCACAAACCTCATGACAGGAACCTGTGGACACAAACATAAGAGGGGTTAGTATTTCATAGCGCCAGATAATAATAAACAAGTTTTCTGGCCGCCAACACGTCTATACCATGTCACGGAAATAGGTGACACCGCATAATTAAGATAAATGAAATTGTAATAGAGATCACCTGGTAACTTGGTCCTGGCGAAGCCTCAGGCATTCCACAATGGTCAGACATGTCCAACACGCTCAAAACAATTCCAAAAAAGATAATGGAGCAAAACTGAGCAAGAACTGATTAGTAAACAAGCATGCATTCAGGCCAATGGTCAAGAATGAGGCAGTGTCATTCTGCGCACGCGCGATGTTGGGGCTGGCATCCGGCAGACTGACAGCTGATCCCATGCCCAGTAGGGGGACCTATCTTTTTTAATCTGGGGTTATTGAGTCTAGGTCGATATTTAGGAAATATCAGTGTTAAGGAGGTAAGTATATCTCTTGAAGGGAAAATCAGAATACCCATAAACCTATATAATACCAATTTCGACTTCAAAATCCATCAATTAGAAAAATCCAATATGGCCGCCAAACACGCCACATTTTGATTGATCCACGGCGGTCATGTTTTTTTACTTATCAACTTCCCTTAGCCCTAATGATATCTCCCAATTTTGGGCCCAATCCCGTTCAGCGTTTTTAGCGAAGTCTTTTTCGTGAAAACTAGGTCATCCAAGATGGCCGGCGAATAATTGGCCAATCAAGTTCCCTTGAACAAGCTTGGTTCAGGCTCTTGCACTAGATCATATGTCATGAGTTTTGAATCAATCGCTCAAATGGTTTCGGGGAAGATTTTAAAAGAAATTTCTAACCCACGGGCTCAGCTGGAACATAGGCATTTCAACTAGAAAGGCTATCGATTATAAGTAGAATGCTAAGGTTATGCTTTACTATGGGAGTTTTTGGCAGGAAAACATGCAAGATGGCCTCCAACTGGGACTGCTCTTTGCAGTTCAGCAGTAAAAGTGAAATTAGCCGTAAAATTGTTGAGCCTCGCAATTCAGCTGACAGCAGTAAAAGGGTTAATTAAGACAAGCAATTTAGCAGTAAACGGTTAATGGAAACTTGTTAAAATCGTAATTCAGTAGTAAAAGGGGTAATTGCGCTTTGCAATTCAGCAGTAAAATGGTTAATTGAGCATTGCAATTCTGCAGTAAAAGGGTTAATTGATTGTGCAGTAAAATGATAGTGGCACATTCGTAGCTGAATAAGATAGGGTTTTTTCCCTCACCATCAATTGATTAGTCATAATTACCCCTACAGCTCTTATCACCAAAGATAATAAAAACTCAATTACATGAGTAACAGTTTTCCTCTGCTGGCTAAATATATCTATGATATGTATTGTATGGTTTGACATCTATCACATTCAATATTTTTGAATTTATTTGACTCAAAGTTGTTGTTTTCTAAGGCAGCCATAATTTTAATCATTTCTCAAATTATTTTTAAAACAAGAGTCCCAAGGGGCCTGCGTCGCTCACCTGGTGCACCATAAATTTGTGTCAAAATTGTTGGTGGGTGGTTTAGCAGTCGTTTAAATGAGTTTGTGGACATTTTTGCAAGTGCAATATGGCCGCCAAACACACTACATTCTGATTGCCCCACGGTGTCCATGTTTTTTTGATGGATCAACTTCCCTTGAACAAATTTTAATGCCCCAAATTTCGGCCTGATCCCTTCAGTGGTTCTGGAAGTCATTTTCGTGAAAACCAGGTCATCCAAGATGGTCGCCGAACCATTTGGTCAATCAAGTCCTCTTGAACAAACTTGGCTTACCTGTTGGCCTAGATGAAGATTCCCCAAGTGATTTCGGAGAAGATTTTTAAAGACATTTCCTGAAATTGGACGAAATCCAAAATGGCTGCTGGGCAAATTGGCCGATTGGCTTCATTTGAACAAACTTGGATCCTTATGCCCTAAGGATGCTTCCTGCCAAATATAATTGAAATCGGCCTGGTAGTTCTCGAGAAGACATTTTAAATTTCCTATTGCTTTAGCATGGGAGCTTTTGATGAGAAATTTATCCAAGATGGCCGCCAAACCGTTTTCGGGAAAACTAGGTCTTCCAAGATGGCTGCCGAACCATTCGGTTCGTCTTGAACAAAATAGGTTTACCTCTTTGCCTAGATGAGGTTTCATAAGTTTTGAATCGATTCTCCAAGCCGTTTCAGAGAACGAGATTTTTAGACATTTCTAAAAATCGGCCGAAATCCAAGATGGCCACCGGAAAAATTGGCCGATTGACTTCGTTTGAACAAAATTAAATCTCTATGCCATAAGGATGCTTCCTGCCAAATATAATTCAAATCGACCCACTAGTTCTCGAGAAGACATTAAAAAATTTCCATTGCTTTAGTATGGGAGCTTTAGGCGGGAAAATGATCCAAGATGGCCGCCAAACCGTTTATCCGACAGTTTCGAAAATTGCAAATTTGAGATCAGAATACCCAAAAAACTATATAAAACGAATTTCGGCATCAAAATCCATCAAATAAAAAAATCGAATATGGCTGCCAAACACACTATATTTTGATTGGTCCACCGCAGCTATGTTTTTTTTACGAATCAACTTCTCTTGAACAAACATTAATCGCCCTTAGTTGCTAATTATATATCACACATTTCGGTCTGATCGCTTCCGCGGTTCTGGGGAAGAAGTCGTTTTTGCGAAAACTAGGTCATCCAAGATGGCCGCTGAACCATTTGGTCAATCAAGTTCCCTTGAACAAACTTGATTCAGCGCTTACCCTAGATCATATTTCGTGAGTTTTGAATCGATCCCTCAAATGGTTTGGGAGAGGATTTTTAAAAACATTTCTAAAAATTGGCCCAAAATCCAAGATGGTCGCCGGCCAAATTGGGCGATCGGGTTCGTTTGAACAAACTTGAATCTCTATGCCTTAAGGATGCTTCATGCCAAATATAATTGAAATCGGTCCAGCAGTTCTCAAGAAGATATTTTTAATTTCCCATTGCCTTAAGTATGGGAGCTTTTGGCGGGAAAATGATCAAAGATGGCTAAACCGTTTATCCAACAGTTTCAAAAATTGCAAATTTGAGATCAGAATACCCAAAAACCTATATAAAACCAATTTCGGCCTCAAAATCCAACAAATAAAATAATCCAATATGGCTGCCAAACATGCTATATTTTGATTGGCCCACGGCGGCCATGTTTTTTGGCAGATCAACTTCTCTTGAACAAACTTTACTGGCCCTTAGTCCTTAATCATATCTGCCAAATTTCGGCGTGATCCCTTCAGCGGTTCTGGAGAAGTTATTTTCGCTAAAAATAGGTCAACCAAGATGGCCGCCAAACTATTTGATCAATTAAGTTCTCTTGAACAAATATGTTTGAGCTCTTGCCCTAAATCATATTTCATGAGGTTTCCTTCAGTCCCTCATGCGGTTTCGGAGAAGATTTTAAGTTTCTAAAAATCTGTCAAAATCCAAGATGGCCGCCGGCCTAATTGGCCAATTGGCTTCATTTGAACAAACTTGGATCTCTATTCCCTAAGGATGCTTCCTGCCAAATATAATTGAAATTGGCCACGCAGTTCTTGAGAAATCGTTTAAAGGAAAAGTTGACGGATAGATGGACGACGGACAGTCGCCACGACATAAGCTCACGTGGCCTTTCAGGCCAGGTGAGCTAATAAACTTCAACTAACTCTTACGAAAAGCTGCAGCTCATTGAGCTTGGCCACTTAGCCAAAATGATTACCAGGATTGTACAATGCGGTTAAACCTGCTACGTGTACTGGATGACAATTTTACTACATGCCGCCAAACTGTTTATCTGATAGTTTCAGAAATGGCATACTTAAAATCGGCATGCCTAAAAACCTGTAAAAAACAATTTCGTCTTCAAAATCCATAAAATAAGAAATCCAGTATGGCCAACAAATAAGCAACACTTTGATTGGTCCATGGCAGCCTTTTTTTTTACCTATCAACTTCCCTTGAACAAACTGTAATGGCTCTTAATCCCCAATCATATCTCCCAAATTTGGCGAGATAAGTTCAGCGGTTCTGGAGATGTCGTTTTCGCGAAAACTAGGTCATCTAAGATGGCCACTAACCCACTTGGGCAATCAGGTTCCTTCAAACAAACTTGATTCAACCCTTGCCCTATATGATATTTCATGAGTTTTTAAATCAATCCTCTAAGTGGTTTCGGAGATTTTTAAAGAACTTTCTAAGAATCGGCCAAAATCAAAGATGGTCAACAGCTAAATGAGCCGATCAGCTTCCTTT
Organism: Chaetoderma sp. LZ-2023a; assembly: GCA_034401795.1. NCBI lineage: Eukaryota > Metazoa > Mollusca > Caudofoveata > Chaetodermatida > Chaetodermatidae > Chaetoderma > Chaetoderma sp. LZ-2023a. The sequence continues at coordinate 141,912,018 of CM067359.1, forward strand.
AAACAAACTTGGATCTCTATGCCCTAAGGATGCTTCCTGACAACTATAATTGAAATTGGCCCAGTGGTTCTTGAGAAGTCCTTTAAAGAAACAAGAATTTCGTGGAATTAAATGTCTCGCCTGTCTCCTCTTTGTCACAGTTACCTTTACCTTTAACTTTCTGCCCTCAATGTTATGAAATATCAATCCTGAAATATCTAAAAGCAAAAACTTAATGTTGAAAAAGCAGAGTTCTGTATCAAGTTCAAAGTGACCTTGACCTTTGACTTTGTTCCCCCAACATCATCATGCTGCTTCCTAACATTATAGGTAACCATGTATCCAAGTTCAGTTGCAATAGGCTTAACCAATCCTGAAATATAAGCTGAAGAGTTTTGCTAAACGCAAAAACTTAATGTTGAAATAACAGAATTCTATATCAAGGTCACAGTGACCTTTGACCTTGTGAAGCCAACATCATCATGCTGCTCCCTAGCATTATAGGTAACCATCTATCCAAGTTTGGTTCCAATTGGATCAGGCATTGCTGAGATATAAGGCAATAACCTTTGTTTAATGCAAAAACTTAACGTAAAATATTAACAAAGCTTATACCGTGACCGTTGACCCCATAACCGTGACCGCATGATGTCTGCATCAGCATGCTGCTTCCTTTTGATGTATATCACCATGCACCAAGTTTGGTTCCAATTGGATCAGGCAATAACTTTTGTTTAATGCAAAAACTTAACGTAAAATATTAACAAAGATTATACCGTGAACTTTGACCCCCATAACCTTGACCTCATGATGTCTACATCATCATGCTGTTTCTGTTAAATGTAACTCACCATGTACCCAAGTTTGGTTCCAATTGGATAAGGCATTGTTGAGATATAAGGCAATAACTTTTGTTTAACGCAAAAACTTAACATAAAATATTAACAAAGATTATACCATGAACTTTGACACCATAAAATTGACCTCATGATGCCTGCATCAGCGTGCTGCTTGCTTTCAATGTATATCTCCATGTACCCAAGTTTGGTTCCAATTGGATAAGGCATTGTTAAGATATAACACAATAACTTTTGTTTAATGCAAAAACTTAACGTAAAATATTAACAAAGATTATACCGTGACCTTTGACCCCATAACCTTGAAAGCATCATGCCTGCATCAACGTACTGCTTCCTTTCGATGTATATCTCCCGGTATCCAAGTTTGGTTCCAAATGGATCAGGCATTGCTGAGATATAAGACAATAACTTTTGTTTAACGCAAAAACTTAACATAAAATATTAACAAAGATTATACTGTAACATTTGACCGCTGTAACCTTGACATCATGGCCTTTTTATCGGCGGGCTGCTTCCTTTCGATGTATATTACCATGCACCCAAGTTTGGTTCCAATTGGATCAGGCATTGCTGAGATATAAACTTAACTTAAAAGTTTACGCAGCCAGCGCCGCCGCCGGAAAAGTGATACCTATGTCTCGGTCCTGCTGATGGACGGATGATGACAGTTGCCACGGTATAAGCTCAGTTGGCCATTCTGGCCAGGTCAGCTAAAAATTGGCCAAAATCCAAGATGCACCAACGAAGATGGCCGACAGTCAAAATGGCCGATAGGCTTCGTTTGAACAAACTTGGTTCCCTGTGCCGTAAGGATAATTCCTTCCAAATACACTTCAAACCGGCACAGTGCTTCTCGAGCAGACATTTTAAATTTCCCATTGCTTTATTAGGGGAGTTTTTGGTGGGAAACCGATCCAAGATGGCCACCAAACCGTTTATGTAACAGTTTCGAAAGTGGCAAATTTGAAATCAGCATACACAAATACCTATATAAAACCAATTTCCGCCAAATGCACTACATTTTGATTGGTCCACGGCGGAGATGGGTTTTTTACTGCCAATCACATTCCCTTGAACAAACTTGGTTCAGCTCTTGCTCTAGATGATATTTCATAAGTTTTGAATCAATCCCCAAAGAGGTTTCAGAGATTTTTAAAGACATTTATAAAAATCGGCGAAAATCCAAGTTGACCACTGGCTAAATTGGCTGATCAGCTTTGCTTGAACAAACTTGAATCTATATGCCGTAAGAATGCTTCCTGCCACATATAATTCAAATCGGCTCCGTAGATCTTGAGAAGCAGTCGTTTAAAGGAAATGTTGACATATGACGGACGACAACGGATGGTCGCCATGGCATAAGCTCACTTGGCCTTTCAGGCCAGTAGCTAATAATAGAGGGTTCCAGTCTGTCACTTAAGTATCAGATGTCATAATCAAATAGCTCCCATGTTAACTGATGTCACAATCAAACTGAAGTTGTTCCATCACAAAAATCTAAATATCTATCACGATGGTGCAGGAACACATTTTGAAAATATAATAAGGAAAAACTAGTTACCTCTCCGGGATGTAGAAATTGTTTGAGTTTAGCTTTCAATGCTGTCTAGTGACTCCACAAAAACTGACCAGAGTGATGTAGCCAGCACCATCAGTTAGTGCTGAAGTCACTGAAGACAGAGATGGTCACGAAAACTACACTCAAACAATTTCTACATCACGGAACGGTAACTAATCTTTCCTTATTATAAATCATCCTGGGATCGGGACCAACATTTTTGGAAATATTTTGAAACTAATTTGACAGCTTAGCTGTAGTTACCTTAAAATTTAGATTCAGGGAATTCAGGTTTCAAAGATTCAAATCGATTCCATACAAAGTGGGCTGAGCTTAGCTAAATTGGCTGGGTCATATCTATAAATGTATTCCACGATTAGTAATTTGCAACCATAAAAGCTTTTCAAATTTAGCACACACTTAACAAAATAACTAATTGGGTGTCTACCTTAACCATTTAACACTCATATAGGCCAAAGATGGCTTCTGCAGTGGTCTTGAGAAATGTTGATTTGCAGATCAAGAGACTATTTTTGAAAATTTACCCCTGGATGGCTGGCTTGATAACTGAGCCAGTCATTCCATATATAAATTTTCAAAAAACAGTCTTCTCTTGGTCTGCAAATCGACATTTTCTTCGAAATCTTTTTTATATTTTCTTTAATAAATTTAAGGGTCAAAGGATTAATAGATAAATTAGTCTGACTAAGTATGCATAGGACTATTTTTCATTCCTGTGCAATTTTCTTTGAGCATGCAAATATTGCTCTTATTAATATTTTAATCCCCGGGTTTCTTTACACTAGAAATTGAAATGATGAATAACAAAATAAAATCAGAAACAATCAAACAGGATTAAATGAACATTTAATCTCCAATTGAAATCATCATACAAGATGTAAATTTGCTTAACATGTACAAAAAATAAATAATGACAATGATTAATGAGAATTAAGAACAATAGACATATCCTGCTCCTGGGGCCTTATTCATCAAGAGGGATTATGCCCTAGAAGAGACATAGCTAGGGATTAAGGCCCTAAAGTGGTATAAGTTGGTATTCATGAAGAGCGTAGCTTATGCCCATCCATAAAATCGGGCATTACTTATACCCTCGAACTACAAGGTGTAAATCATTTTATTTCCAGTTTTTGATGTGGTCTCTAATTTTTGTTGAATTTCGGATATTATGGATTTTTCAATTGAATTTACATTTAGTAGACTTTTCGTAAATATTAAGCATTATTTAACGTGAAGCCATAGCAGCCACTTTTTTAATATTTGAGCTGAATACTTTCCTATTTCTGTATTCGAAGCACAAACGGTGCACTGAATGTGAAGATGAACCAATTTGGTAAATATGGTAGAGCGATACGCTATTGCCTGGCAATGAGTGCATGTGAACGACCTGAATGACACACCGCCGCTCAGTCAAGTTTTCCTAAAAAGGCTTACCCTACTATTTACGGTAGCGGAATGCTAAATAAGTTGTAACATTATAAAAAATTACATGTTTTCGCAGCACTTCCTTTTTGTAACGACAAGCATTTTATTAATAGAATGGTTATACTCTAGGTTACTCAGACTCAAAAGAACATACGATTGAATATTAGTTATTTATTTATTTAAATTTTGAGTTGACTGTAGGCCTATTCAGTATTCCAAGTTGTAATGAAGCCCACAAATTTTGATAGCTGTTGATGCATATGGTACTACGTCAATAAGTGGCCTATGTGACCAACGAATTGTGGCATACATGCATTAAAGTGACGCATTTATTTATTCCATTCTTCGTGAATACGGCATAACTATGAGGTGTAGATCTTATTTTGGTCATCTACAGGAGTAGACGAAGCAAAAGAAGAGTATGTTAGTGTGATAATGAGGGTAATTCTGTGTAAAATGTCACTATGAGAACTTCTCGTGGAGATTTCTTTATTTGGTTGGCTATACTGACAATGCCAAACCCTATATATGAGCTCAGTCAGTTCCCATCAGCCCCTATCAATCTGATCAGAATACAAACTGTACTAATGAGTGTATTTCAGAGAACTTTCTTGATACAATAAATATTTCCACTTGAATAAATCGGTATGGCAACTTATATAAAGTTGTTTCAAACCGCATGCATGACAGAAATATTAAGTGAAAGTTTTTCAAATAAAACTTCTCTCTCTCTCGAGAAAATCTATCCCATGGCTAGCAGATTTTGCTCCAACTGCAAATAATTAACTGAATACTAAATTTGAAGAATTAACGAAGTTACAGGTATGTGCGGAATTGAGCAAGTTGATTAATAAATCATCATCATCATCATCTGGTACGAGAGTAGAGGCCATTAAGACCAATTATCGATTATAAATGGCATCAGAAGAGTGTGCTAGCCATGAAGATAATTCAAGGTTCTTCAATGACGATTTGCAGAGACCATTTTTGATAATATACCACTGGAATGGCTGACTCAGTGATCGAGCCAGTCATTCCAGCGATAAGTTTTCTAAAATATTCAACTATTATATAGGTCCACAAATGAACATCCTATAATCTGAGCTAGTTATCTTCTTTTCCCAATTTAGATTTCTAATGCTCGCCGCAATGCAGGTGCAATTTGCAATCATTAATCGCAACAAATATTTCTCTCCAAGGCAATAACATGAAAAATGTCCTGTATGCGGTGGACTGCATCCAATAACTGCATGTTATTTTAATCGCATGCAAACTGTCACCAATATCAAATCTGTTTATATATAGCGAATAATTGCTGTGATTATCAGTATACTTCAGCTGGTTCACCGGGTGTGCGCCTCACAGAGAGTGCAATCAGTTTTGTGCATACATTTTGATGAATGTCACAATGATATCATACCATGGAACTTCAAAATGGCAGCCAGCAGATCATGTGACCATCAAATCTCATGTCAATCCCCTGCAGATTGCAAACCAGCGCAGATATGATCATTCAGTCGTCGGATCAGAGACAAATAATTGTAGTACTCTGTTATTATAAATCCATAGTGTGCACAGAACATAAACACCTAATATTGAGAACAGAAGCTTGCTAACTAAATATAACATAATATTATTAGTATGAAATTTCATAAAAGACTGATGCTTAGGACCTGTACTGGAATGTCAGTCGGGAACATGCTATGACTATACAAATACTTTCCCCATTTCAGGACATTTTCAATTAACAATAGTTGAGACATCATCCCCTGCAATCCACCGTCAACCATCACGCAATGTGGACACGATTCAAAATTTAAATTGTGGAATTTAAGATGCAAAGATTACAAGAAATTGCCTATCCTTTTTCACAAAAAGCACTGTTTCTAAACCAAGGCAAAATTGATATACTAGCCTGTTCAACCCATTGTACGTGCACCAAAATCTGCCGCTGAATGATGTATAAATTAACCCATTTCATCCTAAATATTATAATATATAATATTTTTAAAGTATAGATTTTTCTGAAAACAATTTGATTGAAACTTTTTTCAAAAACATATCCAGTTTTCATCATAAACTTCCTCGAAACAGTGCCTTTATGATTTAGGGTGAATGTCATTAAACAAAAGATTAACAGAGTCAAAATGTATATTAGACTTTAAAGCACCAAAAGAACAGGAGCACATTCTAACCGATATTCTGTCAAATAATGACGGAATATGTAACAATCTCATGAGTCCTCTAATTACACTCGCTGGTATAGATACAGATATGCCAAGTCTTTAGGCGGGTGTTCTGAAAGAGCCACTTTCTCATCGTTAAATATTACCCAGCGGCCTTTCTTCAGAATATGGCACACGTAATGGCCGACCATTGTTGATGTTCCCATATGGCTGATGAATGCTACGAGTTGATATTCTGAAAGCATATGAGTGAATAATGTATGTATTAAATTGAAAACAAGCTGTGTACATAACAAAGAAATTTAGTGGTATACAATCTCCCTGTCGCATTGCTTTTAATCATTAAACAAGATACCACAAATTAAAATCCACCCATGATCAATATATTGAGATACAAAGCTTAATCAAAATCTGCCATTGTATTACACATTTAACACCTAACTTCCACGTATCATGATTTCAGGGCAACTAGACAGAACTAGAAGACATTTTCAAAAAATATAATTCTACCTAAATTTCAGATCGGTTACTGTGCGCAGGATGCAATTAGAATCGAATCACATCACCAATTTCTTCACATAGGGATTGACAAAAACTGATGAATACTTTCAAATTAATTTGAATAGAAGCTGTTGCTGCCTATCTCAGCACCAGCTTCCATTCAAATGAACATAACATATAGTCAACAGAATATGTGACCAAGCGACTGACTAGACAGGCAGGCAGGCAGATAGGTAGGCAGGGAGGCAGACAGAGAGACCACGACCGACCGACCGACAGACACAGACAGACAGACTGACAGATTCTGGCTATCACTGGAGCATAGTGACATTAACCACAATAAAATCTACTAGTACTAACGTCCTGGTCCATTTCTGTATTGCGATGGTGGAGCAAGTGAAGCAGCAGCATCTGTTTCCATTGGCTCATTCATTTCCTCAGAATGACTGAACACCCAATCAGCTGCCCTCTCTAAGTTATTGTCCTAAAAGAATATATAATAAACAAGAGGACCAAGGGCCTGTGGCGCTCACCTGGACCATTAGCATTTGAACCATTTGCATTCAAATAGATATGACGTATAATTTTTGGAAAATCCAGATAGCCACCCAAAAAATTTACCAATCAAAATTCTGAATAGAAATTCTAGTCTACCTTGATAGGGTCACTCTAATTTTAACACTTTTACACTCAAGCTGGCAAAAACTGGCTTTTGCAGTGGTCTAAAGTCATGTCAATTTGTAAACCAACAGACTATGTTTCAAAATTTATCAAGACTCAATTTTGTCAAGAAAATGAAAATATTTGCATATAGAATGTCTATTTTCCGGCCAAATGAAGACTATATTTCAAAATTTTACATTGGAATGGCTGGCTCGATTACCGAGCCCGTCATTCCAGTGGTAAAATCTAAAAAATAGTCCTCATATGGCGTGCAAATGGGCATTCCTCAAGATCACTGCAGTGGCCACTTTTGGCCGGCTTCGTCATAAAAGGGTAAAAGGGTCAAGATAGGAACTATGTGTGTGAGATTTCCTTATATCGTATAAACAAGGCTTTCAGTACGTTCCATATTTCTCTATATGAACACACATTAAATATTCAACTAAAGATTTTCATTGGCTGTATAACATGCAACAAATATTTTCATTTGTTAGATAAAGCGTAATAATCCGACATGGCTCGTGATACCGCAAATGCATCCTAGCAACGATCACAGCCAAAATGTAAACAAGACGGGATATGTTATGCTGTTGATTTAAATTTTGGAATATATACAGGCACACTACCTACTTATAAAATACGTTTGTAAATTTGCATAGATGCAGAAATTTAAAAAGTTGGATAAAAAGTAATTTCAAGTCCGAAATAATGATGTTTGGTGACACATTGGTCAGAACTTTTAGTTATGCGTCACAGCAATGTAAATGAACAGCGCAAACTGGTGCATTCAAACTTGTTTCAGGGATCGACTTTATTGAAAGATTTGTCAAAATACCAGTTTATATGATAATTAGAATCTCAAACTCAGTCCCATTTCAAATTACTATTATCAACCTCGTTGAAAATTACCACATTAGACTCGCTAAAACTGGTGCAATGCGATAATTTTGTACTTAGTTGATAACAGTGATATGAAATGGGACCTCATTCCAGATCCTCTATGTCCCTGTGATTATGGAAATTAATAACTGATCATGAGCATTGTAAAATAAATGATCAATAAATAATTCAGCGGCCCCAATTTTCTTAAATATTCTGTTTATATTATTATGACCCATCTCTTAAAAAAGTAGAACAGTACATGATTACTCTTTAATAACCCTTTAATGGTAAATACTATTTTGTCAGGAAAATAAAAATATTTGCTTATTGGATGTCCATTTGCAGGCCAAGAGAGGACTATTTTTGAAAATTTGCCACTGGAATGACTGGTTCGGTTATCGAGGCAGGTATTCCAGTGGTAAATTTTCAAAAATACTCCTCTCTGGGCCTACAGATGGACAATCCTCAAGACCAATTCAGAGGCCGGTTTTGTCCCCCACCCAGCTTGACCAACTTGGTTTCTAATATATAATTATGTAATTCAGTGAAATTCTATAAAATGGGTAGAGATTTGTGTGCGTATCTCCAAGTGACATCTAACCTATTCATCATAAATTCAAGATAAGCTTTCCGTACAAACAGAACACAATGGAATTCTGTAATATTGAGGCACTGTGGTAGCTGCAGGGTGTAATTAAGTAGAAATAATGTTACGGTCTGCATGTCAAGAACTTAGTTTTGCTATACTCACACTATGCACATCACACACCCTATACACTGCGTCAAACATCTCACAAACCCCACAATACACACATATCCCATGATGCACATCACACACCCTATACACTGCGTCAAACATCTCACAAACCCCACAATACACACATATCCCATGATGCACATCACACACCCTATACACTGCGTCAAACATCTCACAAACCCCACAATACACACATATCCCATGATGCACATCACACACCAAACATCACACGGCATAAATCACACCACGCACGGCAAAATACACATTGCACGCCCCACGCCACATATGACAAGCTGAACATTAGTATCCAGACATAACATGCCATACTCTATTTAGATCAGTTCATCGACCTGGCTTCTGCTTTGTGTATTCACTAATAATTAGACATCATAGTAAAACAGCCTATACGGAAAACTGAAAAAAAACCCCACCCTTTAGCGAGATACCAATATCGAAACCACACACGCACGCACGCATGCACCAATGATCTCACTCTATATAAAACCTGTTGGACCAAAGCACATTCTTTCTAGATAATTCTGAATTTTGACAAAAATAACGCTAATTACAAAAGCCTTTCCATACTTACTGTTTCTTTGAGTGCCTTCACTGCCTGCTCACGTGTGAATCCCATAGCAACAATCATGCTTACTGATTCCTCATTTGGTGTAAAAGAAGTTGTTGATGAGGACTTACTAGCACCTGGCACCCGGAATGGCTCAGCAAAATCTGAAAAAACCCACTAACACAGTTAAACTGGCTTGAGAGATTCCAGGTCTTTAACCTTTATCATCTTAGTACTGCCACTTGCTTTGCCCCCATGAGCATCATATGACATTTTGACACACAAAGGTTTATTAGACAGCTGAACTACACAAGATTGTTAAAAATACATTTCACCAATTATATCCTCGACTGCTTTTAGTATTTTGATAGAAACTGAACACACATATAGACGCACACATGCGCGCACTCACGCAAGCACACACACACACACACACACACACACACACACACACACACACACACACACACACACACACACACACACACACACACACACACACACACACACACACACACACACACACACACACACACACACACACACACACACACACACACACACACACACACACACACACACACACACACACACACACACACACACACACACACACACACACACACACACACACACACACACACACACACACACACACACACACACACACACACACACACACACACACACACACACACACACACACACACACACACACACACACACACACACACACACACACACACACACACACACACACACACACACACACACACACAGATGAACAGACATGCACACGGATACACAGATGGTCTCACCTGCATCCTCCATATGTTCCATAATCCAGTTCATTGCCGGCTCCACACCAGTGTTATTAGTATTATATACAGCTTTCCTGCATCCCTCACGAGCAAAGCCCATCTCTACCAGCTGTGCAACAACAGCGTCATCAAGCTGCATGGCTGAAAGTAACGGCAAGAAATAGGGATCCATTTCTAGCTATGCCCTGCCCACTTCTAACTAACCTCCATCCACTGATTACATGTGTTAGACTCAATGGACCTTTCAAGTCCACTTTAAACGCTTATAGTCAGACACGTACAAATTCTATGTCTTCGCTATTCAATAAACATGCTGTTGAATATGCTGAAACTAATTTGACTGGGCGCTGATGCTGCCATAGGAGATTCCACAGCTTACCTGTACAGTTGTCTGGAAATTGAGTCATGAAGTTCAGCGATCAATCGATCCCAGCACAAGCTAGGTGTGGTATTGCTACCTAACCACTCAATGTTGCGTGACCCTTGAATGCCAACACATGCCAGCAAAGAATGTGTTTCTTCATTCACCATACATGTCTGAAGACATGAACCATGCACATACTCTCATCATCAGGGCAAAGAAGTATTATGGAACCATCTATTGCTAATGATAATCAGGAAACTCTAAGCCCAGCATATTGGATGACAGCCCCTTATATAGCACCACTGGAGGAATCCTGTTTTAGCTATGCCCCGCCAATTAACTAATTCCCACCTATGCTTGGCCTGTGTTTGGGCTCGATTGATTCCTACACTCTCTGAATCTTAATTTCCAGAAAACTGTACAATGTTGAATATTTTGAAACTAATTTGACTGGGTGCTGTTGCTGCCTATGCATGTTTATTAAATAGTAGACATACGATCTAGGGTTGTGCAGTTTTGGAAAAAGTGAAACCGGTGATGGTGTTGATTATAAAACAAGTTTTAACTGGGTATCCGGTTTATTGGATTGCTAATAGTAAACAAATTTAATCTCATTCACAGTACCACAAAAATAGACGGTTTATTTTGTGGTAGACTCGAATCCGTAATCATACTATCTTTAGTGAAACCTGGTTAATATTTAAACAAGAATTCCACGGAATTAAATGTCTCACCTGTCTCCTGTTTGTCACAGTTACCTTTACCTTTAACCTTCTGCCCTCAATGTTATCATGCTGCATCCTAACATTATAAGTAACCGGGTATCCAAGTTTAGTTGCAATAGGCTTAACCAATCTTGAAATATAAGCTGAAAGGTTTAGTTAAACGCAAAAACTTAATGTTCAAAAAGCAGAGTTCTGTATCAAGTTCAAAGTGACCTTGACCTTTGACCTTGTGACGCCAACATCATCATGCTGCTTCCTAACATTATAGGTAACCATGTATCCAAGTTCAGTTACAATAGGCTTAACCAATCCTGAAATATAAGCCGAGAAGTTTTGCTAAACGCAAAATCTTAATGTTGAAATAACAGAGTTCTGTATCAAGGTCACAGCGATGTTGACCTTTGACCTTGTGAATCAAAAAAGCATCCGCTTTTGTTTCTACGAGAATTCTTAATACTTACCAGATGTATTATTATGATAATGTCTATTATCTAGTCTAGCTCAAAATAAACAATTAAAACTCCGCACTCTCCTGGTCCTGCCCACACTGTGTCCGGGAATTACCATAGCCGCAGGTACCGAGTCAATTCCCAATCACAGTCAGATTCGTCTTACATTTGCCTTGACAAACAGCGAAAGCAGCTCAGCCTCACCTCAGCGGGGCGGCTGAGGAAGAGCCATAGTACATATGGTAAGTATTAAGAATTCTCGTAGAAACAAAAGCGAATGCTTTTTTGATTCTACTTCGAATAATACTTACCAGATGTACTATCATGATAAACTCCGGATTTCAACAGCCAAGAAATACCGGTGGGAGGAGGTGAGGCTTGAACCAGCACTCATCTATCATCCAACAGAAAAGGTTGTGAAGAGACTAGAACCCTGGCATATACTTCAGTTCTGCCATCTGACTCATAGAGTGCTAAACTTCCATGGTCTAGACCGTGCTCACACCCCCCCCCCCCTTCTTTTGTCCGCACAAAATTCAGAGGGCTGTCAATGGGGATGCAACACTCACCAGACCCATGTCAGCCCCAAGTCTCAGGTAGGGCAGTCCAGTAGAGTGCAAAGAACCTACTACAACTTCTAATTTAGAAAAAATATCAGTATATCGATTAGGTTTTCAAATTGGAATGAGTCTAATGTCTGTTTGAGAGGATAAGTATACTCTTATACCAGACTATTTACCTAAGCAGTCTGGTATTTCGACTGTAAGTAAATTATTTATAGTTACTTAATTAATGTAAACACTCACCATTTTGAGTGCTTGGTCTTTTCTTGTTCATCACAGGAGCTCAGCTCAATCCACGGTCGTTCTCAGGTCATGTGCATAGCCATCGTTCAGTGCAGGTGGAAGAACTTGAGATGTGTGCGAAATAGTGGTCGGATGTGGCTTAGTTTAGATTCAATAAATTGGCGACGGCTACCGGATTAAGTGCGCTGGAGATGTCGCGAAGGTAGAAATCAGTGAATGACGACTCGGCATACCATTGTGCTACAGACATCACCTCCTCTAATGAGACACCCTTATAAAGGGCCGATGATGCTGCTAGTGCTCGGACCTGATGGGCATTCGCACGATCAATCTGCTTTCCTGTAGCGATTTTGTGCGACATCTGAATAGCGTCAACTATCCAACGAGAAATAGTATCTTTCGAGGCTCGTAAATGAGGAGCTTTGAGACATAACCACAGAGATTTCGGGTCATCTCTCCACTCCTCAGTACGTTTCTTATACATTTTCAGACATCTGACAGGACACCAAGCAGAAGAGTTTGGGTCATGTCTAGTTAAACTTGGCAAATTGATCGGCTGTCCTGGATATTTAAGTGACTGATTCTTTGCCAGGAAACAAAGACGTGGAAGTAGTCTTAAACCTTCACCCATGACGACAAAACGGCAGAAAGCGCATGTATTTCGCTTCTCCTTCTCGCCGACGCTGCTGCAACCAAGAAAACTGATTTAATAGTTAACAGTTTAATGTCTATAGATCTAATTCGTTCAAAGGGAGCATGCCCTAAAACCTGTAGAACAAGAGATAGATTCCATGCTGGGATAGGAATTGGCTGTCTAGGTCGCAGATTGCTCATTCCTTTGATAACTTCATTCAAAGTGTCATTTACCACTCCTTCAATGGCCAGACTGGGAATGACTGAAGCTAAAGCAGACTTATAAGCTGCTAGGCTTGAAGGTACAAGTTTGTCAACTTCGTATAAATGACAGATAAAATCTGCTACGTGTTGAACAGATGCAGAAAAGGGATCGATATCTCTTCTCTCACACCATTCTGCAAATTTGTTGATTCTATAATTATATGTTTTAGTGGTTGAACCTCTTCTGGCTGAAGCGACAAACTTCGCCGCTTGCTCAGAAAAGCCACCCTTAATTGCACACTGCTTGATAACATCCATGCAGTCAATTTGAACATTTCTGGTCTGTCGTGGAGGTACAGACCCCTGTTCTGAGAGATTAGATCTCTTCTGTCTGGAAGAGGGATTGGACTGCAGACCAGATCCTCGCGCGCCACGACCAGCACCACCTTGGTGCGCGGGTGGCTGCCTGGCTGGCTGCACCTGAGGAGCCTGGCCCAACCCCCCTCACTGCTGGCCGAATCGCACGCGGCCGAGGCCGACGCTGCGATGGTGGCTGGCCTCTGACATGGCCACCTCCACCTCGAGCCTGCAGGGGATGGTACGCAGGGGGTGCAGTGCGAACGCGCTCCCTACGGAGCACCTCAAACTGTTCGCGCAGTGCCCTCTGGTTGTTGACCAGAGTAACCGTCTCCTGGAGGTGCCTACATCCCTCACCTCCAAAGAGACCAGGACCTGCCATAGGCGTACGCAGAAGCCTATTGTACAGGTCCTGGGACGGGCACAGGTTATCCAACGCAAACGTGCGCCTCGCCCGGACACTTCTGGTCACCGCCCGAGTCATACAGTCCAGAGCCAGGTTGATACCATCCTGGATGGCTCTCTGGACTGTGACCGGGCTCGGTTGGCGTGATGCGGATGCTGTTACTACCCCCTGTAACAGCTGGGAGACGTGAGACAGCGTCGCAATAGACGCTCTCCCACTCTCCTCCGCATCACACAACGCGGCATTGGCCGAACGCAGCGCGTTCAAACACAAGGCTCCCATGTCAGAACGGGAGCCTGGCCGCGTATCCTCACCTAAAGCCACGCGGTCATCCACGCTAGGCTTAGGTTCCACACCGTACCTCTGGTAGTCCACAGGTACGATGCGGCAGCGCCTTGCGACCTCGCGAATGGCCTTCGCGAGACACCCATTCGCCTTGATGGACGTCTCCGCCGCCGAGAACATATCAACGATATGCTCTGCTAGCGGCAGAGCTGGCATAGCGCTAACAGTCGACTTTCCAGCTAACCATGGCCTGTGGTCTCGCTGGCTAGCCGACTGCTGCACGGGCAGGTCTGGCCTGACACTTATCAGCCATTGACAAGCGTCAGACCAATCCTCCTCCGTGGCTGACTGCGAGAGCTCTACTAGACGAGGGCCTTCGTCTTCCTCCTGAGCCAACGCAGCCGAGCTTGACGTCGGATATGCTGACACTCCTGGCAAGCCAGAGAAAGCATGCGGGCCCGAAAGAGCAGGCACGTTTATCTGACTGGCTTGTCCAGGAGCAGGCGCCGTGGTAGAGCGTGGGGCAGATACCACCACACCACGGCCCCGGCCAGCACCAGCAATACTCTCGGCAAGCCGAGGTATGCGGAACAACTGACCATCAGCACCAACCAGGGCCACCTTCTGAGCTGTGAATTCTACTCCTGCGCGAGTAGAACCGTGGATCATGTCGCCTGTATTCCCCGCGAGGGGTGCACAGATGTCAAAATCCATGGCCACGTCTTCAGAAGGGGACCCCAACAGATAATCCTCTTCTTCCTGGCCAGAAAGATTAGACTCCGGGTCAGCAAAGAGAGCTAACCCGGACTGGCCAGGAAAGGTGCCATAGGAGGTACTGGCACCTGCGGCGTGCGGATACCCCTGGGCTGATAAGCAGCCAGCAGGTTCCAGCGACAACCGTCCACGGACCCCCGGCGCGGCAAGCCTGCTGCCAGGGTCGTGGAATGCCCCCACTAATGGGGCCACCTCTGAATCATCGAAAACTGGTAACGGCCTAAGGAAAGTCGATTCAGAGGTGGGGATTATCTGCTCTGAAGCAGATGACGAGGACAACAAAGGATTTGGTCCAGGAAGCATGCCACGGAGCAACTCTGGTACCAAATCCTTTATTGTCCTCTTCATCTCTCCCAACATCTCACTACGGAAGGCCTCCATGTCCACTGAGGACGAGGCCTTCCTCTTACCCTTTTTACTCACAACCTCTCTTTTCAGCTTCCTCTCCTCCTCCACAACCTTGTCCTTAGCCTGTAAGCATAAAAATTCCTTCATTAGTTCGCCCCCCCCCCCCAAATGCTTACACACATAACAATTAAGCAATGGCCCATAGGGGCTACATTGGAAGCAATGATGTGGTATAAACTTCTCCTTCAGGAAGCGACCACAGGAAGGGCAACCAGGTCTCTGAAAACAGGACAGAAGACGAGGAGAATGAGTATTTTAGTTTAGGTTAGAAACTCAAAACCATAATAAAAGAGAGGGAAACTGATCATAAAGATCACTAATCAGATGAAAAACCAGCGTTGGACAAAACTTCAATGGTTAATAAAGAGCAAGGCTGATTATGACGTCAGTAGTCCCAGACAGAATTCATTCGATCCAAAACAAACATCCACATGTAAGGACGAATTGTATTCCTAACCAGAACATCTTCAGGATAGATATTCAGACTACACAACATCAGATACACAATGATAATAGTGGCAATTTATAGTTTAGATAATTATCATCACCTCATATCATTAACTAGAATACCTGAAAAACCAGCGTTGGACAAAACTTTAATGGTTAATAAAGAGCAAGGCTGATTATGACGTCATTAATCCCAGACAGAATTAATTCGATCCAAAACAAACATCCAGGTGTAAGGACGAATTGTATTCATAACCAGAACATCTTCAGGATAGATATTCAGACTACACAACATCAGATACACAATGATAATAGTCACCTCATATCATTAACTAGAATACCTGATTCTTTGTTTAGACAAACCATCCAACATGATGAACTGGAACACACCACCAAGACTATCACCTCCTAACTCTCTCCACCTTAGGGGGAAGGAATTGGATCAAGAGGGCAAAGTGAAAAGACCTTACGAGGCCTCCGAGTCACTGGACATAAACTTTTTGGCTAGATAACCTAACAGTATTAGTAGGAAATGGAACCTTGGTGGAGAGAAACAAACCCTCTGTTGATGTGATGTCCCATACATATCCAGACAGATACCTGTGGACATAAACACAAAGAGAGATTAGTATTATATAGCACCGTGTTGACATAAAACAACTATACTAGGCGCTTATCACGATAAAAGCGAGTCCCGGAAACACATTACACCGGGAAAAACTCGCTAAAATATAATAGAAATCACCTGATGGATAGATCCTGGGCCCTCCTCTGGCGAAGTAACTCTATCTGCCATCTCTACAGGTGTTCTAAACTACTAACAAACGCTTAAAAGACTTTGAAAAAGACTAGGAAAAGCTTTGAGCACAAAAGCATGTGTACACCCTCTGCCAATAAATTAGCAAAGAGGAAGTGCTAGTCTGCGCATGCGCGGTGGTGGGGCTGGCATCCGCCGGACTGCACTCTGACTCCCTGCCCAGTAGGGGCACCTAACTGTTTTTATTCTGAGTGTTTATTGAGTGCAAGCCGATATTTAGCAATATCAAAGAGTATTAGGGAGGTAAGTATACTCTTGAAGCGAAATGCTGGGATGGAGTCAATTCTGATTTCTCTAGATTCACAATCCATCCTAGATCCTTTAATAAGGCTAGGACTACCTGAAGATTGTTGCGCAGAGTAACTGGATTCCCCGCCTTTAGCAGCCAGACGTCTATGTAAGTATGAACAGCTATGTTTCTCCTGCGAAGATAAGAAGTCATGGCGAGAACCACTTTGGTGAAGACCCTCGGTGCTGTGGTCAGGCCGAATGGAAGCGCATTGAATTCCCAAACATTGTCTTGGAATGCAAAGCGAAGGTATTTCTGAAAAGGAATTGACATTGGAATATGAAAATAAGCATCCTTCAGATCTATCGACACTGCCCACATGCCTTTTCTCAGCCCTGTCATTACCGCTGCTAGTCTCCATCTGAAATTTGGGAGAAAGAATAAATTTGTTCAACGGTTTGAGATTGAGAATTGGTCTCCATCCTCCGGTAAATTTCGGAACGAGGAACATCATCGAATAGAAGCCTAGGGATGACTGATTGCGGACTAGATGAATCGCATTCTTCTGATGAAGAGATTCTATTTCTGAGCAAATGGCATCCAGACGATCGGATTCCCTTGGAACAGGAGTCCATAATGGAGTCGATGTTAACGGAACCAACGATTGATGGATGAGCCAGTCCGGTTCGTAGCCATTTCTTAACCACTGACAGACTAAACAATCTCGCACGACCTGTTCCCATTGGCTTGAGAACAGTTGAAGTCTGCCTCCGACTCTGCACACACCTGGCAGTCAAGATTGCACGAGAAGACGCTAAATCACTTGGGTGAAGATTCTCGACTCCCTTCGTTCCTGACGTCACCGGAACTGATTCCGCCGCAAATCCATCAGGACCGACCTCCACGGCCGCCCCGCGGTTTCTTGGAATATGACGGTCTGGAATCGCCACCACGGTTATCCCTACGGTAACCGCCGTGGCCCGAACCGCCACCCTTCCTGTCATCCTCATACGGCCTCTTATTAGAAGGCTTGTATGAGGACGACCGGCCAGGTCCTTGAGATCCGGATGCCCGATGGGCATCACGGCCAGAAGGACGATCTTTGGCGCTGCCTCTGTTGCTCTTGCCGATGCTGCCTATAGGACTGCTGCGGCTGTGTCCTCTTAGTCGACTTCCACGACTTGCCGACTACTTCCTGTTCAGCAACCATTGACGCGACCTTGGATAAGGCTTGTCGTGCCAAGCCGCCGAACAAGCCTGGACCGATAAAGGGCGCAGAAGACAATGCAGCCCTCATCTCCGGTCCTGGTTCTACACAATCGAGAACCATTCTCCGTCGCTCTGCCAATGTTCTGGTGATCACCCTGGCCAGGCAATCTTGAGACAAGCGCATGGTGTCCCGAATAACTCCGGGTGCAGCCTCTGGCACTTGTCCACCTTCCGGCGAGCAGGCCAGCATACCCTGCAGGACGGTACATAAGTGCGAGAGTGCAGCCATGGCTGCCCTCGCCGCATCTTCAATGAGCGTCAGCTCATTGAACAGATCTTTGTTAACTTGGGAAACTAAGGGACGAGAACGCCCCTTAGATTTCCCAGCCAACGGCCTATTCAACGCCTCTCGTTCCCCGACGGAAAGCCGTGGAACCCTGGCATACTGATGATAGGCCTGCTCAAACGGACCGTACTCCTTATCCCCTTCGGGGCTTTGGGCAGCGCATACTCTGGTTGGACCAGATGGTATGCCGCAACCTCCAACATGTCAGAAGTCTGCGTGTCCAAAGGGAGTGTCGGCATGGCCAAAGAGCCACTTGACAGAGCACTAGCCGCTCGCTCTGACATCCGTTACATCGCCGGATCGCGCTGAGATCCTAGATCGGATGCCAACCCGAGACGGTCAGACATCCAGCCAACAACCTGCACCCATTCAGCTTCGGTGCAGAAAACGGATTCGTCCATCAATGAACTACCGTTCTCATCTTCCCTTACACCCTTGGATGAGAAGGCCACTGACGATCCATGCTGAGAGCTATGGGCCGCACTTCTAATACCATGAAGCGCGTCCATAGCCCGACTACCAGCGGCACCGGTGTCCAATGAATCGCTGGACACGGATTCACCGCAGTCCATCGGCTCCAGCACGGGAGGCGGGACCACGGCCGCTTTCACTACGGCAGGTGTCGGCATTCCGAGAGGAGCCGCACCTAACGCCGCCGGGATGCTGCTAGGAACCGCAAAACACAGCTCCACCGACAATGCGGGTTGCACGAAATCCGGATGGAAAATGCCTGACAGAACGTCGACATCACCTTCCACTTGGCAGACCCGTACAAAACCTGAGGGAGATCCCTGGGATGTACTGGGCATAGCCGTCATCAAGATATCCGGCATGCTGGAATCTTCCATCAGAAGATCTTCCTCCTCCCCCGTCGGCTCTTGAGCCAACGACAGAGAAGGGACAGGTGCTCGTCCCTCCGCAGAACTAGCCGGACCACCTAAAGGTTGCCCTGCACCCGCCTGCATTGTCGGGACCGTGGACTGCAATGAGTCAAACATCGCCTTGAACTGTGCTGCCCATACGCCCAGTGCTGAATCCATGCGAGTATTCAGACGATCTTCCAAACCTCTCAACGACGCCTGATCCAGCTTGGCCGCCTTGTCCCTCGCGATCCTCTCCAAGCACGCACGTCGATCACGATCGAATTCCGCCACCATCTCCGATGACCACTTGGCGCACACATCACAGGGGCTTCCAACCTTACACTTAGCGCAGGCCACACAATGATGGCCTGAATACTTCCGCTTCATGAACCTGTTGCACTTCTGGCACAACGTGTCCTGGTTCTTGGCTTTCTGCGAACACAGAGAAGAATTAAAATGCTGCCCATGACAAACGATGACGAGCAATACGCACAATCGACTTGATTGTAAAATTGAATTACTTAGAAAACATTAACTTTCTCTTAAATTAATGATAATCAAGCCTTAGGCAGAAAATATTTGAAACTTTTTTAAGTGAAATTTAATAAACACAACTTGGAAGTTAACTAACGTTAATACAGCCAAGAATTAAATGGCGATCGCTACAAACACCCTCGACAAAGAAGCGAGAGCTAAAAAAATGGCATAAACAGAGTGCATAGATACGCGAAGCCAAGCGAAACAATAGTCATAGGCGCCGCCATCTTGGCTAAGGGCGCATCCATCTTTGAAGGAACCGAGTCGCAAGAGAAAATAACCAAGTACCCGGATTAAGACTAACAAGATAACGGGTACCGAGCGACTCCAACAATGGCTACCATTTTAGAATAAAGTGCCAATTTAAGGAAATTTCAAACAGTCACTATGGCACGAATGCATAAATTTTAGATTGATACAACCTTCCCCTGTGATGATTTCCCTAACTCCTCCATGAAGCCAATGATGGTTTTCTAGAAACAATGCTAAATCCGCTTAAATTAGCATAATTTGAGCACGACAAAAACATGCGACTTGTAAAAGCGCAAAATAGATGAATCTGACTGTGATTGGGAATTGACTCGGTACCTGCGGCTATGGTAATTCCCGGACACAGTGTGGGCAGGACCAGGAGAGTGCGGAGTTTTAATTGTTTATTTTGAGCTAGACTAGATAATAGACATTATCATAATAGTACATCTGGTAAGTATTATTCGAAGTAGAATGCTGCTTCCTTTTGATGTATATCACCATGTACCCAAGTTTGGTTCCAATTGGATCAGCCATTGCTGAGATATAAGGCAATAACTTTTGTTTAACGCAAAAACTTAACGTAAAATATTAACAAAGATTATAATGTAACCTTTGACCCCTGTAACCTTGACCTCATGGCCTTTTCATCGGCTGGCTGCTTCCTTTCGATGTATATTACCATGCACCCAAGTTTGGTTCCAATTGGATCAGGCATTACTGAGATATAAACTTAACTCAAAAGCTTACGCCGCCGCCGGAAAAGTGATACCTATGTCTCGATCCTGCTTCGCAGGCGAGACAAAAAATGATGGACGGATGATGACAGTCGCCACGATATAAGCTCAGTTGGCCATTCTGGCCAGGTCAGCTAAAAATCGGCCAAAATCCAAGTGGACTCACCCCTGCTACACATCAGAATGTCAAAGGTTGAGTTTATTTATGATCCGAGGGGCGCTTAATATACAGACTAATTTTGCCAGCTTGAAGCCACCCGAGTTGTTTGTATTAGCTGTCTCACTGTGAATCCGGCTGTTATGCCAGACTTAACCCATTTTATTCCGAGACAAGATTAGGTTTACATTTATCTGAATTAAACTAATATTAAATCACATGTAGCTAATTATTTTGACAATTTTTTACTGAAACATGTTGTTGCTTAAGGTAGCAACAACTTGACATCCATGATGTTTTCAAATAACTATAGCAGATATTGCATTGTGTAACACAAATAATACCAACTACATTAAATAAGAATACATAAAGATAAGTGTTAAATGAACGAAATCACGGATTTTTTTCACGAGAAAGTTGATACTTAACACCCTGATACTTTATATTTCCTAAATATCGACCTAGCTTCAATAATACCCAGAATTAAAAAGAAACTGCCCCCACTGGGCAGGTTACACAACTGACAGTCCAGCGGATATGCAACCCAAACTCGCACATGCGCGGGGCTGACTCATTGTAATCCAAAATATTGGCTGACCTAATTGCAACATAAAGTGTGGGGCAGAGGCCGGGATCATATCAGGGTGGTAAGTATCAACTCTCTCGTGAAAAAAGAAATATGTGACTTCATTTATTTCACATCAAGAGTATACTTACCACCCTGATACTTTATGATATAGCCAGAATTCGTAAGATAATTCGGCGGGAGGGAGGTGAAGGTCAGAAGACCGGCTCATCCCTGGAAGAGCAAGCTTTTGCTTTTGGAGCACAACAAACATCTGAAATTGCGTATGTAAACACAATCAGGAAATGATTTGGACATCGGATAACACGACCGATGTTGTGCGTAATGACCGTTTCACATCCGCTCCCCTCCCCCCCTCTTTTAAAGAGGGAGCGATGACCTCAATGTCCTATACGCTCTCTATGTACTCGTGCTAAAGTACTATAAGACATCGGACGAAAGCTTCATTTCGTATACTCTCAGATGGAACCACAAAGAACACAAAACCATCACCATTTCAGTAAATAATATAAAAATGTGACAAAAAATAACCATCACCAAATATAGGACTAACCTATTTTGACGAGATTCCTCTTTGATCACCGCTGGCGATGATAGGTACAGTACGGAAAAGCGGGGATTCCCCCCACTAAATTGCACTGTGTGTGAGTCAACGGCCTTATGTACAATATTTACAAATTTATATACAGATTTAATGTTCATGTAAAATCGATAAAGCAAGTGGATTTGACGTGTCACGTAGGTAATGATTTGTAAAACTAGACTCAGTGCCAGTGTGCTACTGACATAATGTCATCCACAGGCACTCCGTTAAACAGAGCCGTGGATGTCACTACGCCATGGCCACTGTGAGCCTTGGCCATGTCAACTTGTTTACCCGTGGCGGCTTTGTGGCAATGCTGGATGCATTCCACAATCCACCTATAAATGGTATCTTTAGAAACTCTCCCATGGGGTTCAATGTAAGATAGCCATAAAGCACTAGGGTCCGTTCACCATTCCTGTGTACGTTGTTTATAACACGTTAATGCACGGACTGGACACCAAGCCTTTGAATTAGGATAAAACCTACACAAAGCGGGTAAAACTATAGGCTGACCAGGATATTTTAGACTGGTTCTTCACCATAAAGTTAACTCCAGGTAGAAGCCTAAGGCCTTCCCCTGTCACCACAAAACTGTCTGGCTCTGCTGACAAAGCATGTATTTCACTTCTTCGTCTGGTTGAAGCTGCAGCAATCAGAAAAACTGTTTTAAGCGTCAACATTTTCATGGAAATGGAGCTTAGTGGTTCAAAGGGTTTATCTGCTAATACTTGAAGTACTAATGATAAACTCCAAGACAGGATCACCGGAGGATTCCTTGGTCTTAGATTACCCATGCCTTTGATTAAAGTATTTAGATTACATACTTCATCACTTCCCCTAATAGCCAAGCAAGGGATAACTGACATTAAAGCTGACTTGTAGCCAGCAATAGAGTTAGGCTTGAGGCTATAGGCATCAAAAAGGTGACAGAGGAAATCGGCTACTACCTGAATAGGTGCTTTCATTGGATTAATACATTTTTTTAAGCACCATTCAGCAAATCTGTTGATTTTAAAATGATATGCTCTGGAGGTTGACCCCCTTCTGGCTTTCGCCATAAACATGGCTGCTTGCTCAGAAAAACCCGCCTTAACTGCCGATTCCATGACAACATCCACGCAGTCAATTGGAACATTGACGGGTTGATGTGCAAGGCCTTGCCCTGGAAGATTATGGTGTCCATCAGAGGCAGAGGAACAGGATTGCAGATCCGTATACCATGATCGGCTTGGCCAATTTGGGGTGTTCAGAAGCACTTGGCATTCCTGCTGCCTGATTTTCTGGAGAACTTTTGGAATCAGGATTGCTGGCGGGAATGCGTATGCATACATTCCCTCCCAAATGATAGCTAACGCATCTATTGCGATAGCGCTCGGATCTGGAATCGGAGAGACGTACGTCGTCATCTTCGTATTCTTGTTCGTTGCGAATAAATCTATGTTGGGCTTGACCCAGTGGTTCAACAGGCGATCCGCCACACATTGATTTAGTTGCCATTCCATGGGAAGAATGCTCATTCTTCGGCTCAATGAGTCTGCTAATAGATTTAGCCTTCCCGGAATATGAACTGCTTTCAGGGAAATCCCATGATCTAGGCACCAGCAAAGCAGTTTCCATGTCATCATACAGAGACTGGGCGACTTCGTTCCACCCTGGCGGTTTATGTAAGTCACTAACTACTGTTGTATTGTCTGATCGAACCAGAACACTCTTGCCCTTAACCTTCTCTAGGAAGTGTTCCATGGCTAAGACTACTGCTCGCATTTCCAGCAGATTGATATGTTCTCTTGACTGATCCAGATTCCAAAGCCCTGATACTTTGTTTTCTTCCAGGCAAGCTCCCCATCCCTCCATTGATGCATCTGTGTACATCGTTAACTGAGGGTGGGGAGGTGACAACATCACCCCCGCCAGGAGATTTTCTCTCTTCATCCACCATTGAAGGTGGTGAATAAGAGGTTCCAACGCTGACACCTTTGAGTCCAGGAAACCCATACTCTGGGTCCACAGTGTCATGAGAAAGGCTGCCTGAGGAATGCCTGGTTCCAAAGAAACCATCAACCACAACATTCTCAAGTAGACCCGTGCCAGGACATGACGACTGTTGCACACTGACTGTATGACTGAGATGAGTATTTCTACTCTCTCTTGAGATGGATAAACAAATCCTATCTCTAGATCGAAGAACTGCCCGGTAAACAAACTTCTGGGATGGAGTCAGCTCTGACTTTTGAAAGTTGATTATCCAGCCTAGATCTGTAAGAGTTTTCAAAACTATCTCCAGATTTGCTGATAGGCTTTTTTTAGTGTGTGCCTTTAACAGCCAGTCGTCTATGTACGTGTGGATTGCTATGTGTCTCCTGCGGAGGTATGATGTCATAGCTTGAACCACCCGAGTGAAGACCCGAGGAGCCGTCGATATACCAAATGGAAGAACCCTGAATTCCCATTGGCGGCCCTGAAATGCAAATCTCAGGAACCGACGAAAGCTCTTCGCAATGGGAATGTGAAAATCGGAACCAGAGACAGGCGCGATGGCCGATTTGAAATCCAGTCGGGATGGTAACCAACTGAAAGCTATCGCAAGACTGAGCGGTTATGAGTAACTCGCTCCCACTCTTGCATGTGGAAGGCCAGACGGCCTCCCACAGGTGCACCTAAGGATTGAGGTGGACCCGAGAAGTGCAAGAGAAGCCCTGTCTCTGGTGGCTGTCCTAGCAGCACTTGTGTGGTCTTTTTGAGAGGCGACCCATCAGGTTCGGCTCCCACGACCAGAACCCCGCGCTCCTCTACCAGCACCACGCGCACATCGGTACGCAGGCTGTCTGGCAGGTTGCGCTGGAAGAGCCTGCGCTCCCCACTAGCTGGCTTACGCCGTCGTTGCCGTGGCTGATGCTGCGTAGGTGGTTGGCCTCTGACAAGGCCACCACCATCTCTAGCCTGCTGAGGGTGGAAGGCAGGGGGCGCTGCTCGAACACACTCCCTGCCGAGCACTTCAAACTGCTCTCGCAGCGCCCTCTGGTTGTTGACCAGGTTTACGGGTTGTTGGAGGTGCATGCATCCTTCACCTCCAAACAACCTTGGACCTGCCATCGGCGTCCAAAGAAGCTGATTGTACAGGTCCTGCGAGGGGCACAAACTGTCAAGGGCAAATGTGTGCCTCGCCCGTAAACTCCTGGTTACGGATCTCGTCATGCAGTCCAGAGCCAGGTTAATGCCATCCTGGATGGCTCTCTGGACTGCAAGAGGAGAAGTTTGGCGGGCCACGGATGTTGCTACTACCCCCTGTAGCAGCTGGGAAACGTGCGAGAGAGCCGAGATGGCTCCTCTCTTACTTTCCTCCGTGTCCCGCAGCGCAGAATTAGCATTGCGCAGGGCGCTAGCGCACAAGGGTCCCGTGTCAGACTCGGACCCAGGCCACGTGTCTTCACCCAAAGCTGCACGGCCATCAGTGCAAGGCTTTGGAATGATGCCTTACTTCTGATATAGATCAGAACTTATACGGCAACACCGTACCACCTCCGCATACGGCAGAGATGGCATGGTGCTCGTCACCGGTTTCCCTCCCAACCACGGGCGCTGGTCCCGCTGGGAAGCCAGTGGATCCACCTGGAGTTCTGGCTCGATGTTCACCAGCCACTGGCAAGCATCCAACCAGTCTTCCTCGGTGGCCACCTGTGAATGTTCGACAAGCCTAGGGCCTTGTCATCCTCAACCACATTCACTGGTGGGGTAATGGCCGGAGCTGACGGCATGGCTTGCGCCGTGGCTATCCCAGGAGCCGGATCTACGGCGTCATGGAAGGCTAAAAACATGACGTCTCAGTCCGGGACTTCCTCACGGTAACTCTCGGCAAGCCGAGGGATACGGTATGGACGGCCATCGGCTCCTAGCCAGCCTAGCCATTGAGCCGTGAAACCCACTCCTGAAGAAGTGGTTCCATGGAAAAGGTCACCCATGGGCCCCCCCATGGGGCCCATGGGAATCCATTTCCATGGCCATCGACTCTTCGGTAGGCCATAACAGTGTCATCTTCTTCCTGCCCAGAAAGATTAGACGCCAAGCTTGAAAAGGGATCAAGCTCGGCCTGGGCAGGAGGGATATCGCGTGAGGCGCTGATAAGCTTAGCCTTAGGCGATAAGCGAGCGCCCGAGGCCCACGGGTGAGGCAAGCCTCAGCGCCGGACCAACGGGAGCCATCTCTGGGTCTATAACGAAAACTGGTTTGCTAAGAGAACCAGACCCTGAGACGGGAACACTCTGTCCCGGAGCAAATGAAGAAGACAATGATGAACCTGACCCGGGAAGCAAGCTGCGAAGCAACTCCGGGACAAGATCTGTGATCATCTTCTTCATTTCTCCCATCATTTCAAGACGGAAGGCTTCCATGCCTTCCTCTTCTTACCACTCTTTTTCCAGATGCCTCTTCTCGTCTGCCGCCCGGTCTTTTACCTGCTGATTTAATCAGTTAACACCTCCACCGGCCACGACTCACACACATGGCAATTTAGAAGAGGCCCGCACGTACTGCACCTAGTGCAGTCATGAGGGAAAAAGCGGGCCTTCACAAAACGGTGGGGGGAAGGGTATTTGTTCTCAATAACCCTCTGAAATGACACGAACGGAAACAATTAGTTTTTAGTTATGACGAACCAAAAAAACAATTGCAGAAGGCTAATAAGATCCATAAGGAAAACTTTTGACCATCAAATGAAAGATAAGCCAGGCCAATAGAAAAAACTATAGGCCTGACAAAAAGTAAACAAATCCTAAAACCTTGTTATACTTCTTTAAGAAGACAAGGGAGACATAAGAATTTGAACTTGAATACTTGAGAGGCGAACTTTCTTAGACTTCACAGCTCAAAACATTCATTAGTAGTTGAACTTTATAAACACAATGAACCTATGCAAACCATCAAGAGAGATAAATAACTCAACACTCAGTCAAAAAACTTCTAAAATATTTAGAAACAAAATGACTGAAATTTTTTCTCTGTCCTAAATAACCTCATAAGATGACTTCTGAGGATGAGTGAAGTCTGATAAACAACACAGGAATACCTGATCCTGAGTCCAAAACCCTGTGGTGAATGCGGAAAAATTACTTCTTATGGTAATAATTCCCTCAGCAAACTCATAATAAAATAAAGGACCCAGAAACCAAGTATAAATATTGTTTAAATAAAAGGATACCCTTCAAATATCAGCTCATGTGTCTGAAAAATATAGCGCAACATGAGTTAGCTAATATATAGGCCTCCCCCATAAAAGAGCTAGCCTAATAAAAACGTATCCACGAGATAGCGCGAATCCCGGAAATACCATCCGAGTCAACACGCAAATTTTTTATCAATAAATTTACTAAAGTACACCTGATGGCTTGGACTGGGAGCATCCTCTGGTGACTTGGCAGCGTCAGACATACTAATAATAAGTCAAACAAGTTGCAAAACAACTCAAGGCTTCAAAAAGAAAGAAAGCAAAAGCAAGGCTAGAAAGCGTGTTGCAATGGCAGGTCAATATTTTAAGAAGAGAATGAGTCAGCCCCGCGCATGTGCGAGTTTGGGCTGCACATCCGCTGGACTGTCAGTTGTGTAACCTGCCAAGGGGGGGGGGGGGGGGGGGGGGGCAGTTTCTTTTTAATTCTGAGTATTATTGAAGCTAGGTCGATATTTAAGAAATATCATAAAGTATCAGGGTGGTAAGTATACTCTTGATGTGAAATACACACATTCACAGTCATGCAGTGTATTTAAGATGTCTAGGCAAGTTGCTAGGTGACCAGTTTGGGTGCCCGCGAGACCAGTTGAATATTATTACTATATACACTACACCATGCATTAAAAGTATAGTAATAAACCATAGAGTTATCTATCCGCCTCTATGTAATAAACTGACCTCGATTCCCGGTTTGCCAGATGGTATTGTGCGTTCATAAATCATAACATGCTACTATAAACACTAGTAGATTAGTTTCTGAACACATTATACAATCTGGCAACATACTCGCAAGACGTGAAAAAATGAAAATTATTTCCCCTTCCTTGTATTATTTTATTGATTTTCTATACATTAAGTGATGATATGAATGCAATTTTATGCACTGATTGAAAAACAAATATTTACAAAAACGTTTTTTCACAAATATGCGGTTTTGCGGTTTTCAAATTGTGTCACCAGTTTTCGAACTGTCATGCTTACAAAACCTGTGACGGTTCCAGTACCGGTATACCGCACAGCTCTAACACGATCCGCACAACAACGTTTAGTCCATAATCAATTGAGCGTTTGTGACGAACATAACTATGCCAGTCATGACATCATTGACTATGACATTATCTTACACATCACGTAGTTGATTATGACCTCGTATAATTGATGGATAAACTGGAAAGGTCCATTACTCCTGTTACAGCTCTAATACTTACCAGGCTGTGTTTGTTCATCTGGCATTTCTTCTTCACCAGCTTGTAAACCAGTACCTCTTAATGGACTCAAGTCTAACTGATCAGGAACACCCACCGAGACATCTGAAACATTCAATTGTGACAGTAACACATTAAGCCTTTAGTGACAAAGATTGGTAAATAAATTCAAAATAGTTACTTAGTGAATGACTCTTTGCAAGCCAAGGTGACTGTTCTGGTAAAATTAAAATGTAATAACTGGATTGGTTATCAAGCCAATCAGTGGAGTGGTAAAATTAAAAACATATGCTGTGACTTGCAGTAATGCGGGGGGGGGGGGGGGGTTACCAGTCAGCATGGTTGATGCCGATTGGATCCATAGTATGTAACTGATGGATTCAATAAGATTCACGTTCCTTCACACAGCACAGCGGTTGTCTTGTCATCAGGATCGTGTGGAAGTACTTCGATGGTTTTCCTTGTAGCGCATTTAACATTGTCTGAGGGTTTTCCCCGACATATTGTTTTTGGCAATTTTTGAATGTGAGGAGATACTACATTGCATGTTGTGCAGTATGTTTTCACTTTAGCCTTATATGTAAGGTACATGTGAGTACTGCGGAACCAACTCGTTTTTTCCTAGTGTTTGAAAAAAAAAAAGCAATTTGTTTTGTGACACTGTCGATCATGTATCAAAGATCTCACGAGTCACGAATGCGAAACACTGCATAGAGATTCCAAATTCTTTGCATATCATGATTCCTATCAATGTACAATGTATCAAACAAGTACGCATTCTATGGATCGGATCTAACATACCGCATTGGGCTACCATCAATCAATGTAGTAATTTCCGAGCCCAAAACCACAGGCCCCTGAATCTGTCGAGCACTTGCTCTAAATATTGAATCTATCGGCAAATTGCTGACATCATATGATTTGTATTTTTTCACGACATTTTCTGTCAGATTTTATAATGAAGAATTTTGATGTAATAAATGATTGTTATTACGGCAAACACACTTTTTATGTGTTCCCACGTAATAATTTCACTCCGGTAGCGATGGGCATAGTATACATTAATCATAGTTGTCTGATGGAAATAATCTGAAACAGGAAATGGTGTTTGGGGGTAGGCATGTATTAGGAGTTTTCCTGTTTTCAAAGTGCTAAGAAAATCTATGGGCTGACATTGCTGAGTTTGGGGTAGGCTTCTACTAAGGCATAGCTGTCAAATAGAAGGAATACGGTATGATATCTATATTTCATTTCATTACATCTAGGCACACAATTTAAGCCTGTTAAATTATACAATTTTAACAATTTTATTTTCAGGCATTCTGATGTAAATATGCACCTTTAAATTAAATTAAAATGTTATTTTACAAGCACGTAAATAATGAATGAACTACATCGTAAGCATTTGCGAGACTGTTCTAGACAATATGGAACGTCTTTGAATCCCAATAAGCTATTTAAACCTCACCTAATTTCTTTGGCAACCAGTCTTCGCCCACTGTGTATTTCTTCAGTTGAACCATTAGATAGTCAGGGAATGTGGACAAGCGGGTAGTCCTGTTTTAAAGATAACAAGCATTCTGTAAGTATTGCTTTGCAATACATGCCCCCTACTTGATGATATAAATCTTTAGAGATGGACAAGTCAAAAACTCCATTAAAAATTGACAGAAGCAGCTGAAACTCGAACTTGATCTGTAACTTCTCATAACATTTAGCAATATATCAAGTTTCAAATATGGTGAAGGAGAATGAAAAGGTCTTTAAAGCTGATATGTTCGAAAGGGGACGTAACTCCATCAAATATTGACGCAAACTCCTGAAACTCGAGCTTGCTCTGTAATTTCTCGTAATGAAGCAATATATCAATTCTCAGTTGAATATCTTGAAGGAGTGCCAAAAAGCGTGGCAAACGTATATTTTTCGTATTTCATAAGTCAAAAGGGGACATAACTCCATCAAAAATTGACGCAAATGCCTGAAACTCGAACTTGCTCTGTAATTTCTCGCAATGAAGCAATATACCAATTCTCACTTGAATATCTTGAAGAAGTGCGAAAGTGTGGCAAATGTGTATTTTTCGTATTTCATACGTCAAAAGGGGACGTAACTCCATCAAAAATTTATGCACGCCTGAAACTCGAACTTACTCTGTAATTTCCCATAACAAAGCAATATACCGATTCTCAGTTGAATGTCTTGCGACTGCAAAAAAAGCGTGGAAAACAAACATTTTTAGTATTTCGTAAGTCAAAAGGGGGCATAACTCCATAAAAAATTGACGCATACAGCTGAAACTCAAACTTTGTCTGTAACTTCTCATAACAAAGCAATATACCAATTCTCACTACAATATCTCGAAAGACTGCGAAAAAAAGTGCGAAAAACCAACTGCGACAGACGGACACACAGAGTGCAAACTTATAGATAGACCCCCGGTTTTACCGGTAGAGGGCTAATAATGACAAAAACTGAGTCAATCAATCCCATTACGCAAATGCTAGCAAAATTAAAACCTGACTAATTAAGAGTGGAACTGGCTGAAAATAACAGAAGATTTCTAGCTAAGCTCAACCCACTCTTTAGCCTGTGTTGGAATCCATTTATATACTTTTGAATCCTGAATTCCCAGAATCCAAACCTATACACTCGGGTAACTGTCGAATGTTTTGAAACTAATTTGACTAGGCGATATTACTGCCTATGGCAGGAACAGCACCCAGTCAAATTTGTTTCAAAATATTCAACAGAATACTTATTAAATTATAAATACACCAAACACATGCAATTCGTACACCTTTCTGTGTTTGAGATTCCATGACCTTTCCATGACTTTTCCGAGTTATTCTGCAAAATGTCTGAATATTGCCTCTTGAAGCAACCAAGTCACAACCGTGTTTTGAAAAGCTCCTGCTGTAATTTTTTTTGTATAAAGGTGATTTATGTCAACAGATTTCTTTTTTTTTACATGATTACTTTTTTCCAAGACTTTTCCATGACCTATTATAAAAAACCCACTGATTTTCCATGACTTTCTAGGCCTGGAATTTTAATGTTCAAATTCCATGACTGTCCAGGACTTCCATGACCAGTATGAACCCTGTATAACATACTTTCCAATGTTCATGATGGAGTTATATGTCATAATAAGTGTGACATCAGCTCTCTAGTGACGTAATTGACCATTACAATCTAATACTTGAATGACAGATTGGATCCATCTATCGAATTATATATATTTGATTTCTATAGTTTGATTAGCATTTAATGGTCAAGCTAGCCAAAAACAGTTTATATGGTCATCTTGAGCCATGTCCATTTGCAGGCCCAGAGAAGTCTATTTTTGGAAAATATATCGCTGGAATGCCGGGTTCAATATGCAAACCCGTCTTTTTAGCGATAAAGTATCAGAAAATAGTCTTCACTTGCCCTGAAAATGTACATTCACTAACCCTTTAATATCCATATCAGCCAAAAACGGCTTCTGCAGTTGTCTTGAGAAATGTCCATTTGCAGACCAAAAGATGATTTTTGAAAATTTATCACTCGAATCACTGGCTCAATAACCAAGCCAGTCATTCTAGTGGTAAATTTTCAAAAATTAGTCTTCTTTTGGCCTACCTATAGACATTTTCTATGAGAAAATTGAGATTTTCTTGAACAAATTCGAGGGTTAAAGTGTTAAGTAAATTCCTTTATTTTCTTGACCAAACTTGACCATTAAACGACCAAAATCTACAAAGGTTTTCTAATATTGTTTCCTGCAATGAATTCCAATATTTAAATGTAAATAATAATGTAATATTTCATTCCGTCCAGCCATCCTATGATTCACAGGATAGAGCTCAATAAAAATCTTTATTGTTATTCATCAACACATAATTATATAGTTAATATGCAAAATAATATATTTAGATAACATCTTTAAGTACAGAAACACAAACACCATTTTCTCACATATCAGACACTAGGACCAGTATTATTGTGCTTACAAATTAACTCTAACCCTCAGATTTGTTCATGAAAATTTAAATTTTGACATAGAAAATATCCATTTACAGACCAAGAGAAGACTATTTTTTTTAATTTACCACTGGAATGACTGACTCTGTTATCGAGCCAGTCATTCCAGTGGTTAATTAAAAAAAATAGTTTTCTCTTAGTCTGCAAATGGATATTTCTCAAGACCACTGCAGAATAAGAAAATTTACCAAATTTCTTTTTCACGAGTGAGATGACATACTTACCTCCCTAACACTCTTGATATATTAGTATATCGGCTCTAAGTTCAATAATATTCAGAATTATAAAAAGTTAGGTGCCCATAATTGGCAGGGGATGTACACAGGCATGCACATGACAGACCCCACCCACTGCGCATGCGCATACTGGTATTTCCGTTACTAAATATTGGCTGACATAGAAGCAACTATTCAAATAACCAAAGGACCAGGCCTCCGTGGGGTGGAGAGGCTGGGATCCTGTTAAGGAGGTAAATATGTCATCTCACTCGTGAAAAAGAAATTTGGTAAATTTTCTTATTTCACATCATAAGAACATACTTTTCTTCCCAACACTCTTGATAAAAACCAGAATTTGAAAGCAAATTTGGTGGGAGGGAGGCAAGGTCCTGAAAACCAGCACACCCTCGAAGAGACTAGGCTCTTTGAATTTTCAAGAGATTTAAAACATCTGAAATTGTGTCTGAAAACACAACCAGGAATAGAATTTTGCATCGGATAATCGACTGATGAAGAGAGATTGATCAAAAGGCAAATGCATTCTCCCCCCCCCCCCCCCACCCCCACCCCTCTTTCTGAGGAAGGTTAGGAAAAAACGCTGCTCTAAACGACTAGCACGTTCTCTAATACTTGATGAAAAGTATTACTAGACATTGGAAAAAGAAGAATTGCTTCATTTTCAAAAAAATCTCTGAAAGAACCACAATTAAGAGACATTAACCATCACCATATTAAAAATTAAAAATATGACACTATCACCAAGACAAAAAAACAAAATGGTCACATATACTGACCTCTGATGTCTTGGGCACGGCACTCATCTCTTCCCCCACCGGATGAAGAGAATTGTACCAGCTAATAGTAGGGATACCCTACCAACAAATGTGACATTTGTAAATAGCAGAGGAGGAAAACTAATTACAAATACATACCTCTACATTTATTTATTTTCTGAGGACTGAGACGGCGAGCGGGTTAGAAGTGTCACGAAGGTAATGGTCGGTAAAACTTGATTCACAGTGCCACTGGACTACTGACATAATGTCTTCAATAGAAACACCATTAAATAATGTCGTGGAAGTTACCACACCACGGACAATATGAGCCTTGGCTCTATCTACTTGAATTCCAGTGGCTGTCTTATGACAGAATTGAATACATTCTACTATCCATCTGGAAATAGTGTCTCTTAACGCCCTACCATGGGGTTCAATATATGACAACCATAGGGAACATGGGTCCGTCCGCCAAACCAGAGTTCTTTTCTTGTACTTATTTAAAGCATGGACAGGACACCATGCTTTAGCACCAGGATCATATCTGGTTAAGGCAGGTAAAATAATAGGTTTACCCGGATATTTTAAAGATTGATTCCTAGCCAAGAAATTCAATCTTGGTAGAAGCTTAAGGCCTTCACCTGTAACTATATAATGGTCAGGTTCAGCAGACAAGGCATGAATTTCACTAATGCGTCTGGCTGATGCTGCCGCAACTAAAAATACAGTTTTAAATGTCAATAATTTTATAGATATAGCACTAAGTGGTTCAAAAGGTTTATCACTCAAAACTTGAAGAACCAGAGAAAGACTCCATGACGGTGTCAGTGGAGGATTTCTCCGTCTGAGATTGCCCATACCTTTAATAAGAGTATTTAAAACACTTATTTCATCACTTCCCCTCTTTGCCAAGCAAAACACTCATTAATGCTGATTTATATCCAGCAATAGAATTAGGCTTAAGACTATAGGCATCATACAGGTGACACAGAAAATCAGCTACTACCTGAATAGATGCATCCATCGGATTGATACATCTCTTTGAGCACCATTCTGCAAATCTGTTGATTTTATAAATATATGCTCTGGAGGTTGACCCCCTTCTGGCTCTGGCCATGAAATTGGCTGCTTGCTCAGAAAAGCCCTCCTTAATCACAGATTTTTTGACAACATCCATGCAGTCAATTGAAACCTTGACAGATTGTTGTGAAGGGTCTTGCCCTGGAAGATAATATTGTCCATCAGAGGCAGAGAAACCGGTATGCAGACCAGAAGGTCCAACAAATCCGTAAACCATGATCGGCTTGGCCAATTCGGGGCGATCAGAAGCACTTGGCATTCCTCCTGCTTGATCTTCTGAAGAATCCTTGGAATCAGGATTGTTGGAGGGTATGCGTATGCATAGATTCCCTTCCAACTGATAGCTAGTGCATCTATTGCGATAGCGCTTGGATCTGGAATCAGAGAAACGTGCGTCATCATCTTCGCATTCTTCATTGCGAACAAACCTATGTTGGGCTTTCCCCAATGATTGAACAGGTGATCCGCCACACATTGATTTAGTTGCCATTCCGTAGGCAGAATGCTCATCCTTCGGCTCAATGAGTCTGCTAACAGATTCAGCCTTCCCGGAATATGAACTGCTTTCAAGGTGATCATATGATCCATGCACCAGCAAAGCAGCTTCCATGTCATCATAGAGACTGGGCGACATCGTTCTGCCCTGGCGGTTTATGTAACTCACTACTGTATAGTTGTCTGAACATATCACCACCTCCCACTGGTGCACTTAGGGTTGACGGGTGCCCATGAATTTTAGAAGTGGGTGTGTCTCTGGTACGAGTGACAACACCCGAGTGGTACCTGTGGTAACCGGAAAATCTTTTAGCCCATCAGGCCCGGTTACCACGCATCGCTCCTCGCACGCCACGCCCAGTGCCATGTGCACCTCGGTGCGTGGGCTGTTGTCTGGCTGGCTGCGCTTGAGGCGCTGGCTGACGTACAGCGGCACGCTGCTGCTGTCGCGGCCGACGTGGTCTCTGAACCCGGCCGGCCTGCTGGTCTCTGACAATGCCAGCACAGCCACGAGCATACTGCTGTCGAGCAGCCGAGGGCTGAACATGCATGTGTTCTCTGCGCAGCGCCCTCTGGTTATTAACCAAAGTCACTGTCTCTTGGAGGTGCCGACAACCTTCAACTCCAAAAAGAGCAGGGCCCGCCATCGGCGCCAGCAGCCGAGGGCTGAACACGCATGTGTTCTCTGCGCAGCGCCCTCTGGTTATTCACCAAAGTCACTGTCTCTTAGAGGTGCCGACAACCTTCAACTCCAAAAAGAGCAGGGCTCGCCATCGGCGCTTGCAACAAGCGCGACTTGAGCTCTTGTGACGGGCACAAATTGTCCAACGCAAAAGTGCCCCTCGTCCTCAGTAATTTGGTGACTGACCTGGTCAGACAGTCAAAAGCCAGGTTGATCCCATCCTGGATGGCTCGTTGGACTGTCACGGGGCTAGGTTGTTGCTGCACCGAGGCTGCTACTACCCCAGATAGCAGCTGAAACACATGAGACAGCACACTAATCGCTGCTCGTGAGCTTTCCTCGGTGTCGTGCAAGGCGGCATTAGCCGAGTGCATAGCGCCCGAGCACACCGCTATTGTGTCAGCACGGGAACCTGGCCGTGTATCTTCTCCCAGAGTGGCGCAATCGTCCGCGCTCGGTCTGGGCGCTAGGCCATATCGAGCATACTGACTAGCAGTAACCCGACATCATCTAGCAACCTTGCAGGGGGCCTTTGTGAGGCGACCTTTCGGTCCAATCGACTCCTCTGCTGCAGAGAACATATCTAAGATATGTTCAGCATACAGCAGAGACAGAGTCGTGTTGGCCAACGGCTTTGCCTGTAACCATGCCCGAGGATTAACGGCAGCCGTTTCGTCCACGGAGAGCTCTGGTCTGACCAGTCTTCATCCGTGGCTACCTGCAGATTGCCGATGAGAAGCGGGCCCTCGTCATCCTCAATGGCATTCGCAGGTAGGGCCGAGGAGGAGGCTATAGACGAACCCGGCTGCCCAGGGAATGCATACGGGCCCGCAAGGGCTGGCATAACATTCTCCATAGGCTGGCCGGGCACCAGGTCGCGTTTGTGTGTGAGGTATCATGCAGACCAGCATGGCCTGGATCATCCATATGAGATTCCACGCTTAAGCGTGGAATCTTATACAGGCAGCCGTCCGCTCCAAACTGGCCGACAGGCTGAATCATGAAACCTGCTCCCGAGGGAATAGTGCCATAGGTGCGAGCGGCTGCGCTCCCCATGAGAGGAGTATATACGCTCGCATCCATGTCTTCATGATCATCCTATGGACCGAGCAGGTAGTCTTCATCATCTTCCTGGTCAGGAAAGTTAGACTCTGGGTTAGCAAGAAAAGCTAACTCAGATTGACCAGGAGAATGTCCGAAAGCAGATGATGAGGGTACTCCGCGAGTGATCGTGGTCAGTCCCGCTGGTCGTGTCCTGCCTGATGCTGCTCGCGCCGCTGGATCACCAGGCAATGCGAACATCAAGCCTGGGTCCAAGACGACCGCCCCTGGATCACTAAACACTTTGTCCGAGCTAGTAGGGCATGATCCATGGAAGGGGGCTACCTCCACTGAGGTCGATGCGCAGGAAGTTGAACCACCTGTGCCCGGCAACATGCCGTGAAGCATGCCAGGCATCAGATCATTCAAAGTCCTGCGCATCTCACTCACTAACTCAACCTTGAAGGCCTCGAGCGCACCCTTGTCAGAGGCCTTCTTCTTATCCTCCTTCTTAGTCTTCTTGGCCTCCTCAACTATCAGCTTAGCCTGTAAAGCAAAGAATTCAGAGGTTAGATCCCCAACTCCCCTAAACACTCTTTACAAATGACACATTTACTAGACAGCCTACAAACTGTACAAAGATGGCAAGGGCGGGGGAAGAATCTAGCCTTCATGGGTTTGAAGCATGATGGACATGACTTCTGAAAAGGAAGGCAAATGAAGACAATGAATATTATAGTTTGCAAAACCTTGTTATATGACTATTAGTTATTAGTACAAAACAAGAACAAACTCGAGAGAAGACACCCACTTTTATTACAGACAACCCTGACGGGACAGCTGACTTCACTTGTTAATAACAACAAATCACAACCAGGATCCCAAATTAAGAATGAGAGAAAAAATAATTGACTATCCAGATATCTCTCCACGTTCATAATAAAGGGTGATAAAAACATCAAAAAGATTTCTCTAAACTATAGATTATGACATCAAGGAAAGAGAAAA
The DNA here is from genome assembly GCA_034401795.1 of Chaetoderma sp. LZ-2023a. Classification (NCBI taxonomy): domain Eukaryota; kingdom Metazoa; phylum Mollusca; class Caudofoveata; order Chaetodermatida; family Chaetodermatidae; genus Chaetoderma; species Chaetoderma sp. LZ-2023a. The sequence goes on from CM067359.1 coordinate 141,950,159, forward strand.
ACCTCTGGTTGATTATGACATTAAACCTCAATGCAACAGCTCCTTCAAGGAGAGGGGACATCAGAAATTAATGCAAGAAATATCTAGTGACTAAAGACATTCATTACTCCTGAATAATATAATATTAAATTATACATATTCGAGAGCCCATGCACATACAAGAGAGAATACAGTGCAATAACAAATGGCAGCAGAAATTTGTGAATATTTTCAAGTAATTATGTGCCATAACTAATAAACTCCCTTAGCCTGAGCACAGGCAAAACCATCCTCTTGTGCAGGAGAACACGTCAATCCATCCGCTGAGACTCTTCTTTCTGTAGAACTGATGAGGGGGATGGGACAAAAAGAAGGAGATATTTCTTTTATTTATTTACTATATCTCCAACCCTTAGACATATCACAATGATAAGTAAAAAAAGAGATGTGAACAACCTTCGAGAGAAGAACAGGAACCCTTACTATCCATAAGTTGAACCTGTGAACACAAAGCACAAGGGATTAATAGCCTTAGGCGCTGGGAGAAATTTAACGAGGATTCCCAGTGCCTGAAATCGCGGTAACGACAAAACGGCCGCGAACGAAAACCGGTAACATATAAAAGTTACAAGTCTAAATTAATAAATGGAACAATATCACCTTAACAGATGATGAGGAAGCTTCGTCTGCAGACTTTGAATCAGCCATTAATCCAAAAAAGGTGATAACAAATATTGAAAATTCTCAAAAAGAGACTGGGAAAGTTTTCCACATGTAGCTTATCAGCCAATATATTAGAAAACGGAAGTACCAGTATGCGCATGCGCAGTAGGTGGGGCCTGTCATATGCATGCCTGTGTACATCCCCTGCCCATTAGGGGCACCTAACCTTTTATAATTCTGAATATTATTGAACTTAAGAGCCGATATACTAATATACTAGTATATCAAGAGTGTTAGGGAGGTAAGTATGTTCTCATGATGTGAAAGCGGTTTTTAGTCGATATAAGTGTTAAAGTGGTAATAGATAGATCTATTTCTAGCTAAGCTCCACCCACCTTGTTTGTGTAATAGAATCGACTTGAAACTTTGAAACTTGAATTCCAAGAATCTAATTTTCAAGTTCACAATACAGGTAAGCGATTGAACATTTTGAAACTAATTTGACTTTCAAAAATACTCTTCTCTTGCTCTGCAAAGGGACAGTTTCTTGAACAAATTTGAGAGTTAAAGGGTTAAATCAGGTATGCTAATAAGAATTATACTTTTCAAAATATTTCTCATGTACTGGCCCACTCCGATAGATTTTCCATGGTATCATTTTCAACGGTGAGCATTTCATGTGAGCTAGGGTAGCTATTAGTCCAATAACATACTTATGTGCTGTAGATTTTGCCTGTAATGCAGGGCTATAGAAGTCCTCTACAATCTCTTCAGCTGAAAACATTTCTAAACAAGATGCCAGGGAAATCTTTGGACGGACGAGTTCTTTGACATCTCTGGAACAAGAGAACAAAGGAATACATTAAAGGAAACCTCAACACATCTTATACTAGGTGTTATAATTCTTTATTATGATTGGGACATCCGCCTACGTGTGACTATTTGATTATGATGTCAGATAACTGAGTGACAGATCGGATCCCACGATCCTAATCTTGTTCTGACATTTGCTGTAACAATAATTAACTTATGTTTTTTCAAGATCCTCGATAAAATCTACAATACATGGAAAGAAAACAAATTTTGGAATTGAAATCCAGGCAATTTCTCACAGATTAGAATTCTTTTTTCTAAACATAGTTCACTCCAAATATAACATCCCTGCATGGATAGACTTTCAGTTATAAGTACAACATCAAGTCAATTTAACTTTCAATTTTCTCAAAGAAAATGTTAAGAAAATGTTAATTTGCAAACCAAAAGAAGACTATTTTTGAAAATTTACTACTGGAATGACTGGCTCAGTTATTGAGCCAGTCATCCCAGTTGTAAATTTTCAAAAATTATCTTGTCTTGGTTTACAAATGGACATTCCTCAAAACCACTAAAGAAGCCGTCCTTGGCAACTTGACATTTTCTTTGAGAAAATTGAAATTTTCTTGAACAAATTAAGGTTTAAAGGGTTAAATTCTCTTGAACTTAAGCATTCTTGTACTAATAACTGAAAGTGTGTCCATGGGAGTCATATTTAAAGTCAAATATATTTAGAAAAGCGATTTCTAGTTGTAAATTTTCAAAAATTGTCTTCTCTTAGTCTGCAAATGGACATTTGTCAATACCACTACAGAAGCTGTCTATAGCCAGTTTGAGAGTGAAAGGGTTAAGCAGTCAGGTAATTTTACCATTCTACATAATTGATGAATCTGATTCATCAGTTGTACGAATTGTATGTCTTAACTCTGTAATAAACATTCTGTTGAATATTTCGAAACTAATTTGACCTGAGTCAAATTAGTTTCAAAATATTCAACAGGTCAGCTGTATAGTTACCATGAAATTGAGATTCAGGGAATTCAGAATTCAAAGTATATACATCGATCCCAACATGCGCAAAGCATGGGCCACGTCTAAGTAGATATCGGCAGGGTATAGCTAAACAAGTGGTGCAGCCAGGGGGAGCGAGGTCTAAAAAGGCGCCACCCCACTTGAGCGACGACTAAAAAGCATACCAATTAGGCATCGGAATCTGCTTAAATTTGTTTAATAAAGAGAAAATAGGATCCCAGCATCGCCAATTATTTTATTCTACCGAGAAAGTAGCGTGTATTCTACTATTCTTTGTCTTGATGTAGCATAATTAAAACAAAAAGTCTCAACAAAGCAATGAACAAGCATGACTAGAAGACATTAACAACACCGTAAATTCAGATAGATTTAATTTTCAATGTAGATTAACTTGTTAAAGATAGCTTGGGAGTTGAGACGTCCAGAAACTTGTATGTGTTACGGACATGATTTAGGCGCCACATTTGGGAAGATTGGCTCAGGGTGAGTGAACAAACCCCCTGCTCCCCCCTGGCCATGCTACTGAGCTAAAAGTGGATTCATCCATTCTTGGATGACAGGATGCTGGATGTCAATCATGCCATTAGGATCTAAGTCAATCCATTCTCCACTTTGCATAAGGTGTGACAAAAATGAAAGAATAAAATAATTACAACGTCATATTTCTGATAAAATTTATAAACCTAGCATAGCAGTACTTACATTTTCTTGCCTTCTGCCTCCAACTGAGCCTTCTTTGTTTCATATGCATCAACATCATCTTCATTGGAAATAAAAAGATGAAATGAATAGGAAAAGTAATTGGTATGCTGAATTGCAACAAAGCAAAGAAACTGTTATCATTTATATAACACATATAACTGCTTCTCCTGCAACTGTATCAGTGAGCCAATTTAACTTTTTAATAGTAAAGCCAGCATAAGACAACTTCTACAGTGTTCCGGATAAAGGTACAGCCAGAGGAAATTTTTTGAGAATTTACCAGATACCAGAGCCAATCATTCCAGTAATAAAGATGCTAGTCTTCGTATGTCCTGCAAATGGTCATTGACTAAACATATATGTTTGATTTTCTGGACTAATCAGGACCATTAGAGAATAAATGGAGAAATCCAGCTGTAGCTTTGTCCCACCTATCTTTAGCTAAGCTCCATTCAAACAATGCCTGTGTTGGAATCGATCGATCCCTGAACTCCCTCACTATCAATTTCCAGAAGACTACACAAGTAAGCTGTTGAATATTTTGAAACTAATTCGACTGCAGCAACAGCGCCCAGTCAAATTAGTTTCAAAATTTTCAACAGCATGTTTATTAATTAAACAGTAGACTAAAAAAAGCATCCGCTTTTGTTTCTAAGAGAATTGTTAATACTTACCAGATGTACTATTATGATAATGTCTATTATCTAGTCTAGCTCAAAATAAACAAATAAAACTCCGTACTCTCCATGGTCCTGCTCATACTGTGTCCGGGAATTACCATAGACCCAGGTACCGAGTCAATTCCCAATCACAGTCAGATTCGTCTTATATTTGTCATGACAAATGACGAAAGCAGCTCAGCCTCACCTCAGCGAGGTGGCTGAGGCAGGCCATAGTACATCTGGTAAGTATTAACAATTCTCGTAGAAACAAAAGCGGATGCTTTTTTTATTCTACTTCGAATAATACTTACCAGATGTACTATTATGACAGACTCCGGATTTCGACAGCCAAGAAACTCCAGTGGGAAGGAGGTGAGGCTCGAAACAGCTCTCAACTACCATTCAACAGAGAAGGTTGTGAAGAGACAGGAACCCCAGCATACGCTTGGGTTCCGCCATCTGGCTCATAGAGTGCTAAACTTTCATGGTCTAGTCCGCGGCCATCAAACCCCCCTCATTTGTCCGCACAAATTACAGAGGGCTGTCAAAAGGGGAGGCAACACCCACCAGACCCGGGTCAGCGTCAAGTCTCAGCTAAGGCAGTCCAGGAGAGTGCAAAGAAGCTACTAAAACTTCTAATTTTGAAAAAACTATCAGTATAGCCATTAGATTTTCAAATTTGAATGAGTCTATTGTCTGTTGCAATCAATAAGATACTCTTGAACCAGACTTTTACCTAATCAGTCTGGGAATTCGACTGTAAGTAAATTAATATTGGTCACTTAAACTAAGAACACGCACCATTTTGAGATTTGGTCTTTATTGATTATCGCAGGAGCTTCACCCAATCCACGGTCATTCACAGATCATGTGCATCACCAGTGCCAGTGCCTATGGAAGAACCCTACGATGTGTGTGTAAACAGTGGTCGGACGTGGCTTTAAGTGAGATTCGGTAAATTGGTGACGGCTACCGGATTAAGTGTGCTGTAGATATCGCGAAGGTAGAAATCAGTAAATGACGACTCGGCATGCCATTGTGCTACAGACATCACCGCCTCTAAAGAGACACCCTTATAAAGGGCAGATGATTCTGCTAGTGTTCACACTTGATGGGCGTTCGCACGATAAATCTGCTTTCTGTTGCGATTTTATGTGACATCTGAATAACATTGACTATCCAACGAGAAATGGTGTCTTTCGAGGCGCAAAGATGAGGAGCTTTGAGACACAACCACAGAGATTTCGGGTCATCTCTCCTATCGTTAGTACATTTCTTATACATTGTCAGACATCTGACAGGACACCAAGCAGAAGAGCTTGGGTCATGTCTAACTAAACTTGGCAAATTGATCGGCTGTCCTGGATATTTAAGTGACTGATTCTTTGCCAGGAAACAAAGACAACGACAAAACAGTCTTGTTTGGCAGAAAGCGCATGAATTTTGCTTCTCCTTCTCACCAATGCTGCCGCAACCAAGAAAACTGGCTCAATAGTTCAGTTTAATATCTATAGATCTAATTGGTTCAAAGGGAACATGCCCTAAAACCTGTAGAACAGGAGATAGATTCCATGCTGGGATAGGAATTGGCTGTCTAGGTCGCAGATTGCTCATTCTTTTAATAACTTCATTTAAAGTGTCATTCTCCACTCCAGACTGGGAATGACTGAAGCTAATGCGGACTTATATGCGGCTAGGGTTGAAGACACTACATGTAGTTTGTCAACCTCGCATAAATGACAGATAAAATCTGCTACGTGTTGAACAGTTGCAGAAAAGGGATTAATATCTCTTCCCTTACACCAGTCTGCAAATTTGTTGATTCTATAATTATATGTTCTGGTGGTTGACCCCCTTCTGGCTGACGCGACAAACTTCGCTGCTTGCTCAGAAAAGCCACCCTCAATTGCTCGCTGCTTGATAACAACCATACAGTCAATTGGAATATTTTCTGGTCTGTCATGGAGATACAGACCTTTGTTCTGAGAAATCAGATCCCTTCTGACTGGAAGAGGGATTGAATTGCAGACCAGAAGGTCCAGCAGATCTGTAACACATGATCGGCCTGGCCAATGAGGAGCGATCAGTATTACTTGGCATATGGCCTCTTTTATTTGCCAGAACTTTTGGGATGAGAATCGCTGGAGGATACACGTACACATACACTCCTCTCCAACTTATCGCCAGTGCGTCCACTGCTAGAGCTAGTGGGTCCGGGATTGGCGACACATATGTGACTATCTTTGCGTTTCCTTTCATCGCAAATAGATCCACATTTGGCTTGCCCCAATGTTTGAATAGAACCTCCGCTACTGATTGGTTGAGCTGCCACTCCGTGGGTTGACAAATCGCCCTTCGACTGAGAGCATCCGCTAGGATGTTCAATCCTCCTGAAATGTGTGCTGCCTGAAGAATAACATTCCTCTCTCAGCACCACAGTAGAAGGTTCCATATCATCATACACAACTCCGGTGATCTCATCCCGCCTTGGCAGTTCAGATAAGACACCACTGTGGAGTTGTCTGTCCTTATTAGGACAAACTTGTCTCGGATTAGTCTCGAAATTTCGAAGTGCTAATGCCACTGCTAATAATTCGAGTACATTTATGTGTTTCTGCGCATTGGTCTGATCCCATTCCCCTGACACTGACAGATTGTCCAATACTGCTCCCCAACCCGTCGTCGACGCATCTGTGAAGATGGACATCTGCGGTTGAGGAGGTTGTAGATGAACACCTCGCAGGAGATTCTGTTCTGATTACCACTAGTGAAGATGGAATATCAATGGTTCTTTTACTGGAATCCTCAGAGATAACGGATCCGTTCTCTGAGACCAGAATGACATTAAGTACACCTGAATCAGCCTGCGCCCGAGTGCCACATAAGGAACTACCTACTAGTCAACCCAGTATTCTGAGAAATTGACGCGCCGTCAGATAGGCTCCTAGAGAAATTGACCCCAGAACTGCAATCAAGCTCTTGACTCTGCTTTCCGCCGGAAATGCCCCAGAGATTGAAAAGAATTCCCAAATATGCAAACTCCTGGAATGAAGTCAATTCTGATTTCTCTAGATTCACAATCCATCCTAGGTCCTTTAATAAGGCCAGGATTACCTGAAGATTGTTGCGCAGAGTGACTGCCTTCAACAGCCAGTCATCTATGTAAGTATGAACAGCTATGTTTCTCCTGCGAAGATAAGAAGTCATGGCAAGAAACACTTTGGTGAAGACCCTCGGGGCTGTGGTCAGACCGAACGGTAACGTATTGAACTCCCAGACATTGTCTTGGAACGCAAAGCTAAGGTATTTCTGAAAAGGAATTGACATTCGAATATGAAAGTATGCGTCCTTCAGATCTATTGATACTGCCAACATTCCTTTTCTCAGCCTTGTCATCACCACGCCACAGTCTCCATCTTAAATTTTGGTGAAAGAATGAATTTGAGGTTGAGAATCGGTCTCCAACCTCCGGTGCATTTCGGAACGAGGGAAATTATCGAAAAGAGGCCCACGGAGGACTGATTGCGGACTAAATGAATCGCATTCTTCCATTGAAGATCTTTGATTTCTGAGCAAATGACATCTAGACGATCGGATTCCCTGGGAACGGGACTCCATACAGGAGTCGAAGTTAACGGAACTAACGATTGACGGATGAGCCAGTCCAGTTTGTAGCCGTTTCTTAGCCAATGACAGACTAAACATTATTGCATGACCTGTTCCCACTGGTTTGAGAACAGCTGAAGTCTGCCTCCGGCGGAAGGAATCTGCATACACCTCGCAGTCGCTGTTACGTGACAAGACATTAATTCGTTTTGGTGAAGATCCTCGACTCCCTGCATTCCTGGCGCCACCGGTACGGGTCTCGCCGGAAGGCAGTCAGGACCATCCCCCATGGCCACCTCACCAGTTTCTTGGAATATGACGGCCCGGAACTGCCACCACAGCTATCCTTACGGTACCGCAGCATCCCGAGCAGCCATCCTTCCTGTCGTCTTCATACAGCCTCTTATTAGAGGACCTATATGATGACGAATGGCCAGGTCCTTGAGAAACGGATGCCTGATGGGTATCACAGCCAGACAGATGGAAGGGTGATCTTTGCCGTTGCCTCTCCTGCTCCTGACGGTGCTGCTTATACGACTGCTGCGGCCAAGTCCTTTTCGTCGACTTCCACGACTTGCCAACGACCTCCTGTTCTGCAACCATGGATGCAACCTTGGAGAGAGATTGCTTTGCAGAGCCGCCAAACAAGCCCGGACCAATGAATGGCGTAGGAGACAAAGCAGCCCTCATCTCTGGTCCTGGTTCTACGCAATCGAGAACCATTCTCCTCCGCTCCGCCAATGATCTAGTGATCACCCTGGCCAGGCAATCCTGGGATAAGCGCATGGTGTCCCGGATAACTCCAGGAGCAGCCTCTGGCACTTCCCTCCCCCCTTCCACCACGCAGGTCAGCATCCCCTTCAAGACGGTACAGCCATGGGAGAGAGCAGCCCTACCCGCTCTCGGCGCATCCTCAATAAGCGTTAGCTCATTAAAGGCATCTTTATTAGTCTGAGAAACCAAGGGATGCCCCAACTAATGGCCTATTCAGTGCTTCACATTCTCCGACTGAAAGCCGAGCAACATGGGCATACTGATGATAGGCCTGTTCTGGAAAGCGGACCCTGCTCCTAATCCCCTTAGGGGCCTTGGGTAACGTCTACTCCGGCTGAACAAGATGGTACGCCGCGACTTCCAAGATGTAAGAAGCCTGACTATCCAAGGGTAGAGTTGGCATGGCTGAAGAGCCAGTCGACAGAGCGCTAGCCGCACGCTCTGACATCCGCTCCATCGCTGGGACCCTTGGTCAGATGCCAACCCAAGATGGTCCGACATCCATCCAAGAACCTGCACCCATTCAGCTTCGGTGCAGAATGATGATTCGTCCATTAAAGGACTACCATTTTCATCCTCCTTCTCACCCTTGGATGAGAAGGCCACCGATAACACATGCTGAGAACTACAGACCAAACTTCCAATTCGAAGCGGGTCCGTGGCTCGACTACTTGCAGCTCCAGTATCTAGCGAATCACCAGATACGGAATCACCACAATCCATCGGCTCCAGCACAGAAGCCGGGACTGCGGCCGCTAACACGGCAGGACATGGGACTCCGAGAAGAGCGAACTCTGGATGGCAGATGCCCGACGAAACGTCGACATCTCCACCCGGCTGACAGATCCGAACAAAACCCGGGGGTGAGCCGCGGGAAAGGCCGGAATCCGCCAAGTGTGAAAGTTCTGGCATGCCAGAGTCCCCCATCAGGCAAATATCCTCTTCCTCCTTGAGCCGATGCGAGAGAAAGGTCAGGTGCATGGTCCTCCGCAGAACTGGCTGGACCACCGATAGGTTGTCCTGCACCAGGCTGCATCGAAGGACCATGGACTGGAATGACTCAAACTTTGCCTTGAATTGGGCCGCCCAAACACCCAAGGCCGAGTACATCCGCTCATTCAGGCACTCCTCCAGACCTTTAACTGACGCCTGATCCATCTTGGCTGCCTTGTCCCTCGCGATTCTCTCCACACGCGCACACCGATCACGACCAAACTCTGCCACTAAGTCCGATGACCACTTTACACACACATCGCAAGGACTTCCAACCTTTCACTTGGCACACACAACACAGTGGTGCCCCGCAAACTTCTGCTTCATGAAGCGCGATTGCAGCGGGAACATAAAGTATCTGGCAGGGCCTTTCCTTGCCCCTTCACCTTCTGCGAACACAGAATAAGAATTAAAACGCTGCACATGATAAGATGATGATGAGTAATACGCACAAATTACTTGATTGTAATTTTAAAATTACTTAAAACATTAACTTTCTCTTAAATTAATGATAATCAAGTTCTAGGCAGGAAATATTTGAAAATTTTTAAAGTGAAAACTTTATAAACACGACTTAGTAATTTACTAAAGTTAAAAAAGCCAAGAAATTAAGACCGATCGCTACCAACACTCTCGACAATGAAGCGAGACTTAATGGTCGGTTTAAAACTGAGTGCATAGACACGCCAAGCCAAAACAAAACATTAAACATGGGCGGCGCCATCTTGGCTATGGCCGCATCCATCTTGGAAGAAACCGAGTCGCAAGAGAAATTAACCGAGTACCCGGATAAGACTAAAAAGTTAGCGGGTACCAGAGCGACTCTAACAATGGCTACCATTTTAAAACATTGCGCCAATTAAAAAATATTTCAAACAAGCATTATGGCATGAATGTATAAATTCTAGATTGATACAACCTGCCTCTGCAATGATTTCCCTTTTCCTTCCATGATTGCAGCAACGAAACAGATAGAAACGGCTTAAATCCTCAGAAAATTGCAAATTTTAGAGAGCAAAAAATGTGCGACTAGATTGGAGTGAAAAATAGATGAATCTGACAGTTGTTGGGAATTGACTCGGTACTTGGAGGCTATGGTAATTCCCGGACACAGTATGGGCAGGACCATGGAGAGTGCGGAGTTTTAATTGTTTATTTTGAGGTAGACTAGATAACAGACATTATCATAATAGTACATCTGGTAAGTATTATTCGAAGTAGAAAGCAGCACCTGTAGGTGTGCTGTGGAAGATTCTTGCTTTGATCATCCTCTGAGTGATAACCTTACCACTCTGATGTCAATATTCTATCTTTTACTGTGGCAATAGTCATGATAGTAAAGAAACTGGTGAACATTTTAAAACAATTTTGCTGGACGACGTTGCCATCTACGTCTTCAACGTAACGTTTCATCAAATTTCTTGAAAAAGAAAAAGAATTCTTATTTTAACTTAGAAATTTTTTAATTTTGACATCAGAGTGGCAAGGGTTAGTGTTAATTTCAATTAAAGGGGCCATTTACCACAAAAGCCAGATGACATAAGAAATGGCATATCAGTGTATGCATGTGTGCATCCGTGTGTGCGTGCATGCCTGTATGCATGTATGCATCTGTGCGTATGTTAATCTTAATCCATGTTTTAGCAGTGAACTCATCTTTCTGTACCTTTATTCGTGACTCTGTTCAGTGGAACGTTCAAGCTTAAGCAATACTCTGGTCGTCTTGTATAAGCAACCTTTTTCGATTGGACACATTGCACACGTTCCTCGACCTCAAATTTTAAGCAATCTGTTGGATTCAAAGTACCTCGACTGTTCCTCTGAAAATAGATTTTTACATCACATTTACGGCCTAGACTATATTTATTGGAATAAAACTAAAAACAAGGAAGGATGAAACATGCAAGGTGAGGACTTTTGTTTGATATTCTTGCAGGTTGTACACCACTCATCACACTGACACATTAACCCTTTACTGCCTGTAATGGTCCAGGCCGCCATGCTCACTCGAGACTGTAACGGCCCAGGCCACCCTGCTCACTTCAGACGGTAATGGCCCAGGCCGCCCAGCTCACTAGAGGCAGTAGTGGCCCAGGCCGCCATGCTTACTCCAGACTGTACTGGCACAGGCCGCCGTACTCACTAAAGGCAGTAACCCGCCATGCTCACTCCAGACTGTAACGGCCCAGGCCGCCATGCTCACTCCAGACTGTAATAACCCAGGCCGCCATGCTTACTCCAGATTGTATTGGCCAAGGCCGCCGTGCTCACTCCAGACTGTACTGGCCCAGGCCGCCCTGCTCACTCCAGACTGTACTGGCCCAGGCCGCCGTACTCCAGACTGTAATGGCCCTGGCCGTGTTGCTCACTCCAGACTGTAATAACCCAGGCTGCCCTGCTTACTTCAGACTGTAACGGCCCAGGCTGCCGTGCTCACTCCAGACCGTAATGGCGCAGGCCGCCCTGCTCACTCCAGACCATAATGGTCCAAGCCAACCTGCTCACTCCAGACTGGCCCAGGCCACCCTGCTCGCTCCAGACTGCAATGGCCAAGGCCATCTCATACATTACCAACGGCAATGATAACAGAATCTTTCCTGGAAGAGTATTATCCCTTAGCTGCTAGCCATCTGTGTTATGCAGGCATACTTGTGTGGTGAAATATGGTACCGGTATAGGCGTTGACGTTATTTTATGAAAGGAAGGGGAAAGGGAAATAACAAATTATGTTTATTGGTAATTTCATACAATATTAAATAAATTACCACCGGTAAAAAAATAGAAATGAATCAGGATTATTTGAGAAAACGCATTTACTAAATCTTGGAGCGCTTAACTTGGAACCAATTACCGACATAGCTGCTGCTTCGCACTCCACTGTGTGTCAACTGTGTGTGCAGGTATAACGCGTACTCGAAAATAAAAAAAGTAAACTTGAATATTGTTTTGTAAGCGCTACAAATAGTATTCTCTATAGGTGCCGATGTAGAGCGATTAACTCACTACTGTTGATTCACTATCACCCCTTTTGAACACATTATATTTGAAAGTCACTTTCTGATGGATGCAACAAGTTGTGGTAAAAATGATTTAAACAAGAATTCTGCAGAATTAAATGTCTCGCCTCTCTCCTGTTTGTCACTGTGGCATGGACCTTTGAACTTGTGACCTCCATGTTATCATGCTGCTTCCTAAAATTATAGGGAACCATATATCCAAGTTCAGTTGCAATAGGCTTAACAAATCATGAAATATAAGCTGAGAAGTTTTGCTAAACACAAAAACTTAATGTTGAAATAACAGTTCTGTATCAGTCACAGTGACCAGGACCTTTGACCTTGTGACCCCCACACCATCATCATGCTGCTTCCTACCATTATAGGTAACCATGTATCCAAGTTTAGTTGCAGTAGGCTTAACCAATACTGAAATATATGCCGAGAAGTTTTGCTAAACCCAGAACCTTAATGTTGACGTCTCCGCCGCTGCCGTCATCAGAAAGGTGATAATTATGTCTCGCTTTCTGCTTCGCAGGCGAGACAAAAAACACTGCTGGTTTCCAGGGTCGCAACATGCTACTTACTGAATATTTTTAAGTTTGTGTGACTGAAAGTATATCCTGTCGCTGGAATAAACGAAATCTAGGATTTCTTTTTTCACGAGAGAGTTGATACTTACCTCCCTAATACTTTTGATATTGCTAAATATCGGCTTTCACTCAATAAACACTCAGATTAAAACAGTTAGGTGCCCCTACTGGGCAGGGAGTCAGAGCGTAGTCTGGCGGATGCCAGCCCCACCACCGCGCATGCGCAGACTAGCACTTCCTCTGACTAATTTATTGGCTGATACACATGCAACTATTAAGAGCCTGAAGACCGAGCCTCTGTGGGGTGGAGAGGCCGGGTCCGTATCTAGGGAGGTAAGTATCAACTCTCTCGTGAAAAAAGAAATCCTAGATTTCGTTTATTTCACATCAAGAGTATACTTACCTCCTTAATACTTTTGATATTGCCAGAATTCGACAGGGAATTCGGCGGGAGGGAGGCAAGGTCAAAAGACCAGCTCTTCCCTACACGCTTTCACGCGTTCAAGGCACTTAAACGTCTGAAACTGTGTGAAAACACAGTCAGGATTTGATGAACATCGGCTAACACCAACCACTGGATGAGATGACCGAATGTCATATGCGCTTCCCCCCCCCCCCCTCCTTCCTGGGAGGAAGACTAGAATGACCTCAATGTCCCATACGCTCTCTACGTACCAGTGCCAGGTACTATAGGACAGAGACGAAAAGGCTCCATTTTCGTATACTCTCAATGATGAACCACATCAAAACACAAACCATCACCATATTAATAACAAAAAGTAACGTGACAATACAATCAATAATGAACAACACATGAACAAGACTGACCTTGTTGAACCTGGCAGCTGTCATCCTCTTCCCAGTGGAGAAGACCGATGCAGTCCCAAAAAGTGGTTGTTTCCATTAATTAATTGTGAAGTATATAAGCAATGAGGAAACCCTCCTCAAAAACATATAAGCGATTATTTTTTCAAAATCGACAAGGCGAGAGGATTCGAGGTGTCACGGAGATAATGGTCTGTAAAACTTGACTCACAGTGCCACTGAGCCACGGACATAATGTCATCCACAGGGACCCCATTAAATAGGGCAGTGGAAGTCACTACGCCGCGGACACTGTGAGCCTTGGCTATGTCAACCTGCTTACCCGTGGCGGATTTGTGACAAAATTGGATACACTCTACAATCCACCTGGAAATGGTGTCCTTAGACGCCCTGCCATGGGGTTCAATATATGACAACCATAACGCTGACTGATCGGTCCGCCACTCCGAAGTACGCTGTTTGTACCGAAGTAGCGCCCGAACGGGACACCATGCTTTAGAATTAGGATCATATCTAGTTAAAGCAGGCAAAAAAATAGGTTGACCTGGATATTTCAAAGACTGATTCTTAGCTAAGAAATTAATCCTAGGTAGTAACTTAAGGCCTTCCCCTGTAACCACAAAACGGTCATCCTCAGCTGATATGGCATGAATCTCACTCCTACACCTAGCCGAGGCCGCAGCAATTAAAAATACAGTTTTAAAAGTTAACATTTTCATAGAAATGGAACTAAGTGGTTCAAAAGGCTTATCACCTAGTACTTGAAGCACTAGCGATAAACTCCAAGAAGGAATCACAGGGGGATTCCTTGGTCTTAGATTGCGCATGCCTTTAATTAATACATTTAATGTACTTACTTCATCACTTCCCCCTCTTAGCCAAGCAAGGATTAACAGTCATTAAAGCTGACTTATAACCAGCAATAGAGTTAGGCTTGAGGCTATAGGCATCATACAGGTGACAGAAGAAATCAGCTACTACCTGAATAGATGAATCCATTGGATTAATACATCTTTTTGAGCACCACTCTGCAAATCTGTTGATTTTATAGTTATATGCTCTGGAGGTTGACCCCCTCCTGGCTTTGGCCATAAACATGGCTGCTTGCTCAGAAAAGCCCTCCTTAATTCTCGATTCCTTGACAACATCCACGCAGTCAATCTGAACATTGACAGATTGTTGTGAAGGGCCTTGCCCTGGAAGATAATGTCGTCCATCAGAGGTAGAGGAACCGGATTGCAGACCAGAAGGTCCAGCAGATCCGTATACCATGATCGGCTTGGCCAATCCGGGGCGATCAGAAGCACTTGGCATTCCTCCTGTCTGATTTTCTGAAGGATTTTTGGAATCAGGATTGCTGGAGGGAATGCGTATGCATACATTCTCCCCCAGCTGATAGCTAACGCATCTGTTGCGAAAGCGCTTGGATCTGTAATCGGAGAGACGTACGTCGTCATCTTCGCATTCTTCTTCGTTGCGAACAAATCGATGTTGGGTTTCCCCCAATGGTCGAACAGACGATCCGCCACACATTGATTTAGTTGCCATTCCGTCGGTAAAACACTCATCCTTCGGCTCAATGAGTCTGCTAGCAGATTTAACCTTCCCGGAATATGAACTGCTTTCAAGGTAATCCTGTGATCCAGGCACCAACAAAGCAGTCTCCATGTCATCATACAGAGACTGGGCGACTTCGTTCTGCCCTGGCGGTTTATGTAAGTCACAACTGTTGAGTTGTCTGAACGAATAAGAACAATCTTGCCCTGAACTTTCTGTAAGAAATGTTCCAGGCCCAGGACTACTGCTCTTAGCTCCAGTAGATTGATATGTTCCCTTGACTGTTCCAGATTCCAAAGCCCTGATATCGTGGATTCTTCCAGGCAAGCTCCCCAGCCCTCCATCGATGCATCTGTATACACAGTCACCTGAGGGTGGGGAGGGGTTAGCATAACCCCCACCAAGAGATTCTCTGTGTTCAACCACCATTGCAGGTGGTGAATCAGAGGCACCAACACTGACACGTTCGAGTCCAGCGAACCTGTACTCTGGGTCCATTGTGTCATGAGAAATAACTGGATCGGCCGCCTGCGTAAGGCGGCCTGAGGAATGACCGGTTCCAATGAAACCATCAACCCCAGCATTCTCAAGTAAACCCGTGCCAGGACATGACGACTGTCGCACACTGCCTGAATTACTGAGATGAGTTTCTGAACTCTCTCCTGAGTAGGATAAACATATCCTATCTCTAGATCGAAGAACATCCCCAGGTAAACAAACTTCTGGGATGGAGTCAGCTCTGATTTTTGGAAATTGATTATCCAGCCCAAGTCTGTGAGAGTCTTCAAAACAATCTCCAGATTGGCCGATAAACTCTCCTGGGTGTGTGCTTTTAACAGCCAGTCGTCTATGTACGTGTGGACTGCTATGCTTCTCCTGCGGAGGTATGCAGTGATCGCAAGAACCACACGGGTGAAAACCCGAGGAGCCGTGGAAATTCCGAAGGGTAACACCCTGAATTCCCACTGTCTGCCCTGGAATGCAAACCTCAGGAAGCGACGGAAACTCCTCGCTATGGGGATGTGGAAATAAGCATCCTTTAAATCTATTGAAGCTGTCCACATTCCCCTCTCTAACCCCGCCAACACCGAGCGCACAGTCTCCATCTTGAAACTGGGCATCTCTATGAACCTGTTCAACGGCTTGA
Source organism: Chaetoderma sp. LZ-2023a (assembly GCA_034401795.1). Taxonomy (NCBI): domain Eukaryota; kingdom Metazoa; phylum Mollusca; class Caudofoveata; order Chaetodermatida; family Chaetodermatidae; genus Chaetoderma; species Chaetoderma sp. LZ-2023a. The sequence goes on from CM067359.1 coordinate 141,966,501, forward strand.
GGTTGAGAATTGGTCTCCACCCTCCGGTGTTTTTTGTTACTAAGAACACGGTTGAATAGAAGCCCGGACACTTTTGTGCCGGCTGAATAGCTCCTTTTTGTATGAGGGAATCTATTTCCTCCTCGATACACAACCTTTGATCTGGATCTCTCGGATTTGGAGCCCAGATTGGCACTAGAGACAGTCGCGACGGCGGGCCTGTCATCCAATCGGGATGATACCCGACTGAAAGCCATCGCAAGACTAAACGGTCCTGAGTCAACCGTTCCCACTCTTGCATGTGGTTGGCCAAACGGCCTCCCACCGGTCCACCTAGGGAGAGAGGTGGACATAAGGAGTGCAAGAGTGGCACTGTCTCGTTCGCCAGAAACACCGGAGTGGTTCTCACCGCGGTAACCATCCCATCAGGCACGATTACCACGACCAGATCCTCGCACGCCACATCCAGCACCGCGCGCACCTCGGTGCGCGGGTGGCCTGGCTGACTGCGCCTGAGGAGCCTGCGTCCCCCTCGCTGCTGGCCGAATCGCACGCGGCCTAGGCCGACGCTGCGCTGGTGGTTGGCCTCTGACCTGGCCACCTCCACCTCGAGCTTGCAGGGGACGATACGCAGGGGGTGCGGCGCGAACGTTCGCACGGCGGAGCACTTCAAATTGCTCGCGCAGCGCCCTCTGGTTGTTGAGCAGAGTAACCGTCTCCTGGAGGTGCCTGCATCCCTCACCTCCAAAGAGACCAGGACCTGTCATAGGCGTACGCAGTAGCCTATTATACAGGTCCTGGGACAGGCACAAATTGTCCAAGGCAAATGTGCGCGGCGCCCGGACACTCCTGGTCACCGCCCGCGTCATACAGTCCAAAGCCAGGTTGATACCATCCTGGATGGCTCTCTGGACTGTAACCGGGCTCGGCTGGCGCGATGCGGACGCCGTTACTACCCCTTGTAACAGCTGTGAGACGTGGGACAGAGCGGCAATCGAAGCCCTCCCACTCTCCTCCGCATCGCGCAACGCGGCATTGGCCGAACGCAACGCGTTCGAACACAAGACTCCCGTGTCATAACGGGAGCCTGGCCGCGCATCTTCTCCCAAAGCCACGCGGTCATCCACGCTGGGCTTGGGTACCACACCGTACCTCTGGTAGTCCAGGGGCACGATGCGGCAGCGCCTTGCTACCTCGCGAGGGGCCTTCGCGAGACGCCCATTCGCCTTAATGGACGTCTCCGCCGCCTCGAACATGTCAACGACATGCTCCGCCAGCGGCAGAGATGGCATGGCGCTAGCAGTGGCCCTACCAGCTAACCACGGCCGGTGGTCTAGCTGGCTAGCCGACTGCTCCACGGGCAGACCTGGCCTAACACTTACCAGCCACTGGCAAGCGTCTAACCAATCCTCTTCCGTGGCTAGCTGCGAGCGCTCAACAAGACGGGGGCATCCGTCTTCCTCCTGAGCGCCAGCAGCAGAGCTTGACGGCGGATATGCTGATACCGCCGGCAAACCAGACAACACATGCGGGCCTGAAAGAACAAGCATGTTCAATTGACTGGCTTGACCAGGAGCAGGCGCCGTGGTAGAGCGCGGGGCGAATACAGCCCCACCACGGCCCCGGCCAGCACCAGCGATACTCTCGGCAAGCCGAGGTATGCGGTAAAGCTGACCTTCAGCATCCACCAGGGCCACCTTCTGCGCCGTGAACTCTACTCCTGCGTGAGTAGAGCCATGGAACATGTTGCCTGTATTCCCCGCGAGGGGTGCACAGATGTCATACTCCATGGTCACGTCTCCAGAAGGCGACCCTAACAGGAAATCCTCTTCCTGCTCCTGGCCAGAAAGATTAGACTCCGGGTCAGCAAAGAGAGCTAACCCGGACTGGCCAGGAAAGGTGCCATAGGAGGTACTGGCACCCGCGGCGTGCGGATACCCCTGGACTGATAAGCAGCCCGCGGGTTCCAGCGACAGCCGTCCACGACCCCTCGGCGTGGCACGAAGCCTGCCGCCAGGGTCGTGGATCGGTCCCATCAACGGGGCCACCTCTGAATCATCGAACAACGGAACCGGCCTACGGAAAGGAGATTCAGAGGCGGGGATTTCCTGCCCGGAAGCAGACGCCGCGGACGACAAAGGATTTGGTCCAGGAAGCATGCCACGTAGCAACTCTGGAACCAAATCCTTTATCGTCCTCTTCATCTTTCTCAACATTTCGGTCCGGAAGGCCTCCATGTCCACCGCGGACGAGGCCTTCCTCTTACCCTTCTTAACAAGACCCTCTCTCTTCGTCTTCCTCTCCTCCTCCACTACCTTGTCCTTAGCCTGCAACGACAAAAAGTCAGACATTAAGTCGCCCCCCCAATGCTTGCATACATCACATTTAAGCAATGGTCCACAGGGACTGCAACCAAAGCAAAGGTGAGGCACGAAACGATCCTTCAAAAACCGACCACAGGACGGACAACCAGGTCTCTGAAACAGGACAAAGGACGAGGACAATGAGTAATTTTGTTAAGGTTAGAAACTCAAAACCAAAATAAAAGAGAGGGAAAAGATCATAAAGATCAATAATTGAGCAAAACCAGCTTTGGTCAAAACATTAAATATTAATAATAGCAAGGCTGATTATGACGTCATGATCCCATGACAGAAAATAAATCGATCCGAACCAACAACAAGGTGTGCGGACGAATTGTATACATAACCAGAACATGTTAGAATGGTTAATCACACTACACAACCATCAGATACTACAACGATAACCATGGCATAACAGTTAATTTTGTTTACATAATTAACTCCACCTCATATCATTACTTAGATACCTGATACCTTGTATAAACAAACCATCCAACGTGATGAGCTGGAGCACTCCACCAACTGCACGCCTCTTAACTCTCTCCACCTCATAGGGGAAGGAATTGGATCAAGAGGGCAAAGTGAGAAGACCTTTATACTAGGCCTCCGACTCACTGGACATAAAATTTTGGTTAGATAACCTAACAGTATTAGTAGGAAATGGAACCATGGTGGAGAAAAACCAAACCTCAGATGCTGTGATGTCCATTACATATCCTCACACAGACCTGTGGACATAAACACAGAGAGAGATTAGTCTTATATAGCAACAACTAAACCAGGCGCTTATCACGGTAAACGCGAGTCCCGGAAACACATTACACCGGGGAAAAACTCGCTAGAATATATTAGAAATCACCTGATATAGAGATCCGGCGCCCTCCTCTGGTGAAACCACTTTCTCTGACATCTACAGGGTGAATACAATCTAATATAAATCACTCTCAAAGCTTATTAAGTCGCGTTGAACACTTGAAAAGTTTACAAAGAACAAAACATGTGTCTCTCTGCCAATAAATTAGCAAAGAGGAAGTAGTAGTCGGCGCATGCGCGGTGGTGGGGCTGGCATCCGCCGGACTACCCTCTGTCTACCTGCCCAGTAGGGGCACCTAACTGTTTTTATTCTGAGTGTTTATTGAGTGAACGCCGATATTTAGCAATATCAAAAGTATTAGGGAGGTATACTCTTGATGTGAAAATAACGTTTTGCCGGCAAACTAGAAAAGATTGTTTGACTCAGAGGGCCCCGCAATCACTGAAAATACCTTTTTCTATGTAGTAAATAGCAATTTTATTCAAAGCCTTCATAATACTAAAAAAAAAAAAAAATGAAATGAATTAAAGCAAAAGCTGAAGAATTAAGGTGTCTCATCATTGCATAGATGAAAAAGACCATAACAAGCAGAAGCATGAAATAGTTAATTAAGCAGGTTCCTGAATACACCAAAAATATCTTACTTATATTGTATTACTGGTGCCCAAAGAGAAAGTTCAAAGAAAATCACAAGTATCGCTGGTGCCCAAAGAGACATGTGGCCAAAGTATTTGACTATGAAGGTGAATCCTTCAAAAGGCACATCTGTGTATCTTAAGCGAGGCATATACCAAGTTTCAACAAAGTATCTTAAGCAGTTCTGTATGATATAAGCTGTTTACGAGAAAATTGACAAGTTTTTACATTAAAAGCCCATTTTCACCCAAAATATTGGACCAATAATGGCGAATCCTTCAAAAGGCACATCTGCGTATCGAAACTGAGGCATATACCAAGTATCATTAAAATATCTTAAGCGGTTCTGTATGATATGCTGTTTACGAGATTTTGTGGACAGACAGATGGATGGATGGACGGACGGATGGACAGACAGACACGCTGATTACTATAGGGCAAGTCCATTTTCACATAACGAAGCCACCTGCCAAGGTTCATTAAATTATTTTAAGTAATTCTGTATGATATGGTGTTTAGGAGAAAATTGACAAAAATCATGAGTTTTTGCAAGACCATACCCAAAATTCTGAAATCTTGGACCTATAAATGTGAATCCTTCAAAAGGCACATCTGCGTATCATAGCTGGGATATATATCAAGTTTCATTAAATTATTTTAAGCGATTCTGAATGATATGGTGTTTATGAGAAAACTGACAAAAATCGTGAGTTTTTGCATTTAAAAGACCATACCCAAAATTATAAATGTGAATCCTTCAAAAGGCACATCTGCGTATCATAGCTGAGACATATATCAAGTTTCATTAAATTATTTTAAGGGATTCTGAATGATATGGTGTTTACCAGAAAATTGACAAAAATTGTGAGTTTTTGCATTAAAAAAAACCATTTTCACGCAAAATCTTGGACCGATAAAGGTGAATCCTTCAAAAGGCACATCTGCATATCATTAAAATATCTTAAGCAGTTCTGTATGATATGCTGTTTACGAGATTTTGTGGATGGACAGACCGACAGACGGACGGACGGATGGACAGACAGACAGAGACAGACAGATGGACAGATGCAGTGATTACCATAGGGCTTCCGCACCTTCCAGTGTGGGGCCCTAATTATTTTAAAATTACACAGTATTTTACCTGTAGGAATTAGTGGCTAATCAGCTTAAGGCGATTATAACTGAGATTATATGACCGGCTGTAGGATATTATTTATTTGCTCATCATACACCAGAGCACACCAGACCAGCTGCATCACTAATTGGTTCCTGCTAGAGTGACATAAATGGTATTTAGCCACTTTTTTCTAATTATTCTGATTTATTTCTGTTTTTTACTGATAGCCATAGGTTGATTATTATATAAAGCTATCATTCAAGAGCATATGTTAGTTCCCTAGTCCTTTCCTTTAACATTGGCAGTTTTCCCACCCGCCAGATGCAGTAATATTGCCATATATGACAATAGTGAGTAGTAGAAGTGAAGTACACAGGAGCTACCTCTATACCATTGTATAATTAGTCAGTAGTAGAAGTGAAGTACATAGGAGCTACCTCTATACCATTGGGGTACCATTGTATAACTAGTCAGCAGTAGAAGTGAAGCACATAGGTCATACCTCCATACCATTGTTTAATTAGTAAGTAGTAGAAATGACATATACAAGACCTACCTCTATAACATTAATGAGATGAAGAAGGAATTCCTGTGAGTCCTGTTGCTTCTTAGTTGAGAATTCTGGATGTCCTCGACCGATCAGTGTTTTAAACATCTGTGGACGGACCAGCTGACGAGGCTGAAACAATGCACACATACATATGTACCAGGATGAGTTGATCTGCATTGTATAACTCGTAACCCTTTAAACCTCATATCAGCCAAAAATGGCTTCGGCGGTGGTCTTGAGAAATGTCCATTTGTAGACCAAGAAAATAGTATGTTTTTGTAAATTTGCCACTGGAATGACTGGCTTGATAACTGAGCCAGTCATTCCAGTCATAAATTTTCAAAAATAGTATTCCTTTGGTCTGCAAATGGACATTTTCTATCAAAAATTCAAATTTTCTTGAACAAATTTGAGTGTTAAAGGGTTAAATAAGAAACTATAATGAAGGAAAGCTTTGAATGGTGTCTGCTCTATGGATACCATGGCCAGTGTAGCTTTAGGCTTAAATACTAATTATACTGATTTGTAATTCAAATACCACCTTGGAGAAATTTGTAAGGAATTGGTAACTGAGTAGATTTTGAGCAATTCTAATTTAAATCGATTAAATTGCTCACAAAATGATTACATTTTCAATTACTTTAGATATTAATAATATCTAGGCTCTATCCTCAGAAAAGACTTATTTATGCATATATTCATCTGGGGTATTTCAACAAGAATTTCTAAATAACAGTTACGATACCATCTAACCACAAATGTTGTTGTGATGCAAACATGAAGCTCGACTTTATGACTTTACGATGAACTATGAAGCAAGATTTTATGACTTTACGATGAACTATGAAGCTAGACTTTGACCGTTTAACCCAAAATTAATTGTATCATCCTCTCTCATTAGCGATTGTGTCTAAGTTTGGGTGCATTATCATTAACACAACATGGGATATGAACCGCTAAAGGGAGAAAAATGCTAGTGTTGAGAAAACCCTTATGTTTTGTCTTATCACACTGACCGTAAACTTTTGATGCCATAGCGATTGTGTCATGCCATAAGGAAGGATGTGTCCGAATTTGAGCCCTATATGCTGAGAATAAGACCAATTCTGAGATATAAACTGCTAGTATTGAAAAGTGATTTTAGCCAGGAGACTGACCTTGACCTTTTGACTCAAAGGTGACATGTGTTATTGCCTCTCATTATAAAGAAGCATGTGTCCAACTTTGGCTCCAGTATAATTAAGAAAACATAAGATAAAAATGCTGAAGTTGAATTAAACACAAAATTTTAATGTTGAAAAATATTTTCCCAAAATAACACTGACCTTGACCTTTTACCTTTTGACCCTGAAGCAGCCCTCAAAATTTCAAATATTTGCGAGACCCATTTTGGGTCCCGTGTTTTCAGGTCAGCGTAACCAATTGTTCGGTTGCGCAAAATCAGTTTGCGTAACCAATTGGTTGCGCAAATTGGTTACGCCATTTTTTATCCAAACGTGCTTTATCTGAACATATTTCATCTGTATATTATGTTAATAATGAATTTAAAGTGCATTTTGCTGAATTATCATTAGCATATTGATTACAGCATGGACTTATCCACCAATTACCTAATTTACAGAAAAAATATGTTTAAAAAAGCATTGTTTCATAAAAAATCACTATCTGGTCAAATGACATCCGCCGCATGTGAATTCACCTCATGGTCAATTAATGAAACATGCCGTTTTCTTAATGTTGATGTGCAGGGTTCGAAATTTGCTAAATTTCACCAGAATCAATTCAGATTCTTGTAAATTTGCTCAGCAGGAATCCATGGGAATCTACCTTTGGATTCCTGTATAGAAAGCTCAACGGGAATCCAATACAATGAGGGGTTTTCATTTCCATGTTATACACTGGATAAATACATTGTCTTAAAGGATAACACAAACTGGATTTCGATTTCGATAAAAACCGTAAAAAAACTAAAAATTTTAACATTTTTTTAAATTTAAAACCGATTTGACAAATTTTCACAAACTCTATCTATATTAAAATCGAGTTTAAAATTGGCTATTTGTGAGCTACTAAAACTCACGATGTGACGTCATCGCGTGATGTTTTTAATCACGTGGTTTCACATTACGCCCCGTGTTTTGCGATCAGGAGAAAATGGCGTCTAATAAAGTAGCGAAGCGTAAAACAAGCTCTGCTTCAAGTTCTTGTTTAGCCGAGACGGGCATTTCCCGGACATCTCATTATATTAAAATCGACTACTCGGACACCTGAGCAAATGATATTGGACATGTTATCATTAAACCATACCAATTCAAGTCATGTGCGACTGAAAGAGACGAAGATGATAGCTGATATGTAAGAAGATTGACACCTATTTTAGCGCTCGCCTGGAACATATTTTATTTAATATTGGTAAGTTATTCTTTGCGATCTATCGCAAATACTACATTTATATATGATAACCCTGACTAAATAAGAAAAATGCAATCCCCTAAGAAATAACTAATTTTGGCCCTTAAATATTCGTCTTTAATTTCACGTTTGCTTATGTTCTTAACGACGCGGGTTTGTTAAAAAGACGGATGGTGTATTTTTGTGATGATTTTGATGTGGCTAGTGTTAGTGTGAGAAAACACCAAAATGGCCAAGCGCACTCATTTCAAGACTCGCGCTCATGCAGGTGGTTTGTTAATATTTTTGGGAAGTATTTTCACATAAACAAATGAGAAATTGGGGTGTACACAACTATATATAATATAGTTTATATAATAATACTACTACTAGTATAGTAGGCACAAGACAACTTAGTGTTTATTCACACCCAAATTACATTTCTGAGTCTCATTTGTTTATGTGAAAAAAACTCCCAAAATATTAACAGACCACCTGCATGAGCGCGAGCCTTGAAATGCGGCTTAATGCGCTTGGGATCTTTCACGCTAACACTGGCCGCATCAACATCATCACAAAATAATGAAATACACGATCCGTCTTTTTAACAAACCTGCGTTGTTTCGAACATAAACAAACAGGAAATTCAAGACGAATATTTCAGGACTAAAATTGTTTATTTCTTAGGAGATATAGGAATGAAAAATAGGTCAATAGTAGGTCATACTGACCTGCTTTTCAAACAATGCACATCTCCATTTCTCCATAACATGCATCCACATACCAAGCTTCATGATTGTACATATAGTAACAATGGCCCTAACAAACTTGTAGAGGGCAAACGGACAGGTGGATGGAGGGGCAAAGTGGTGACTAGATGCTACACTACTCTACAAACATAACACAATGTGAGAATTATTGTTGAATATTTTGAAATTAATTTAACTGCAAGCCAGCCAAAGCTCCCAGTCAAATTATTTTCTAAATGTTTAACAGCTTTCTTGTATGGCTGAGCACCCAGCAGGCACATGATGTTGTTTCAACATTGAATCCACGTTGAAATCACGTCATGACGTGATTTCAACGTGGAATCAACGTTGAAACAACGTCATGTGCCTGCTGGACAGTGTCAAATTCTTATGTACATCTATTTCGATTCATAAGTGAAAGTGCAAGATGGTTAAGACAATATTTACCAAAGTGCTAAATATTAAATTGTTCATGGCTAAAGAATTAATTTACTAAAAGAAAATTTGGGTAGGCTCTGTTTCCAGTCAAATGGATTTCAAAATATTTATTATTTGTTTTTAAATTCTGACAGTGGTGTTCAGGGTTCGAAGGGACAATGTATATTCTTATAGACATGCATTAATTCATAGAATCGCAGACGTCATCACAATCAAATTTCCCATAATACCTTGGGAGCGACGCCATTTTTTTAGGATCTATCTTGCAAAATTCAGTCATGATTTGATGTTTTCTGATAACGGGTGGGGTTATTACAGATTTTAAGATACCTGATTCTATGATTTGAGCTTCATGGAAAATGTAAACAATGCGTTTCCAAAATTCTATGGGCAGTCCTCTTTTGCATGTAATAAGTTTGCCCCAACTTTAATGGCGGCCCATCTCAAAATGCCTGGATGTGAGAAACTAAACGAAATCAAGGATTTCTTTTTTCACGAGAGTTGATACTTACCTCACTAATACTTTTGATATTGCTAAATATTGGCTTTCACTCAATAAACACTCAGATTAAAACAGTTAGGTGCCCCTACTGGGCAGGGAGTCAGAGGTAGTCCGGCGGATGCTCGCCCCACCACCGCGCATGCGCCGACTACTACTTCCTCTGGCTCATTTATTGGCTAACACATGCAACTACCAAGAGCCTGAAGACCGAGCCTCTGTGGGGCGGAGAGGCCGGGTCAGTATCTAGGGAGGTAAGTATCAACTCTCTCGTGAAAAAAGAAATCCTAGATTTCGTTTATTTCACATCAAGAGTATACTTACCTCCCTAATACTTTTGATATTGCCAGAATTCGAAAGTGAATCTGGCGGGAGGGAGGCGAGGTCAAAAGACCAGCTCTTCCCTATACGCTTTCAAGCGTTTAAGGCACTTATGACGTCTGAAACTGTGTGAAAACACAGTCAGGATTTGATAAACCATCGGATAACACAACCGATGCCTGAGAGATGACCGATTTGTCATATGCGCTCCCCCCCCTCCCTTGGGAGGAAGATTAAATGACCTCAATGTCCTACACGCTCTCTTCGTACTAGTGCTAAGTACTATAGGACAGAGACGAAAAGGCTCCATTTTCGTATACTCTCTCTAAAGAACCACAACCCACATAAACCATCACCATATTAATAACACTGGGTAACGTGACAATACAAAACAATGAACAACACATGAACAAGACTGACCTTGTTGTACTAGGAAGCTGTCATCATGAATCCAGTAGAGAAGGATGATACAGTCCCGACAAGTGGTTGTCACCGTCGCTGAATGGCGAAGTATATAAGCAATGCGGAGGCACTCTTCACAAACATAAAGCGGTTATTGTTTCAAAATCGACAAGGCGAGAGGGTTAGAGGTGTCACGGAGGTAATGGTCTGTAAAACTTGACTCACAGTGCCACTGAGCCACTGACATAATATCATCCACAGGGACCCCATTAAACAGGGCAGTGGATGTCACGACACCGCGGACACTGTGAGCCTTGGCCACGTCAACCTGTCGCCCGGTGGCGGATTTGTGACAAAATTGAATACATTCCACAATCCACCTAGAAATGGTGTCCTTAGACGCCCTACCATGGGGTTCAATATATGACAACCATAACGCTGACTGGTCGGTACGCCACTCCGAAGTACGCTGTTTGTACCGGAGCATCGCCCGTACGGGGCACCATACTTTAGAATTAGGATCATATCTAGTTAAAGATGGCAAAAAAATAGGCTGACCTGGATATTTCAATGACTGATTTTTAGACAAGAAATTAATCCTAGGTAGAAGCTTAAGGCCTTCCCCTGTAACCACAAACCGGTCAACCTCGGCTGATAAGGCGTGAATTTCACTCCTACGCCTCGCCGAGGCCGCAGCAATTAAAAATACAGTTTTAAGAGTTAACATTTTCATAGAAATGGAACTAAGTGGTTCAAAAGGCTTATCACCTAGTCAGTGTTGCCCACAGCATCTGATTTTTGGGGGTCCCAAGGACCCCACACACTCAGATTTGGGGGTCCCACTGTAAAATCTGGGGGTCCCATGGGGTCCTCATCTGAAATATGGGGGTCCCATGTTTTTTTCTTAAAATAAACACAACACATTGATCTAATTATAAAGCACTTTATTAAACATGTTGAAAGCACTAGTTATGACATTGTAAATACTGTTAATGTATATATAGAGAATATTAACTATGCATAGTTTATTAACCTTTAGCACTTAACACTTTTGGCCACCATTGTAGATCAGCAAAATACCCATTTTTGAAAGTTTAACACTTGAATGACTGGCTCTAAACAGTGCCAGTCATTCCAGTGGTAAATTTTCAGAAATATCAGGGACGAGTTTGCTCAAGGACGACTTGACCTACTTCGGTATAATGCGGGCGTATTTTTTATAATGTAACTGGAATGATTAAATATAGTGGAATACATAGGCTAAGATCAGACAAAACAATAATTTATCAAAAATAATCTGTATAAATCAGATTAAACTGCGTAATTAGTGAAAATATATCAGCCGGATATGTCTAATTCATAGGGAGTAACTATGTAACGCGATTGCTGATTGGCTGAAGCATGGATAACGCATTAGCGTGTATCCAATACGGACTCTTGTATCGGGGAGCTTTGAGCTATACACTGTTTGGAAAAAATCAATATTTTAATGTACGCCTACCTGTAGATCGACGATATCGTTGAACATCGCTGCTGGGATGAGCTTTTTACTCATCATATATACCGTCCTGATCTGGGCCTCATGGCTCTTCTTGTCCCGGCATACCTGACGATCGAACTCTTCATTTGATGCGGCCACTGATTTTTCTAATCGAATCCGTAGTACGGAAGCAGTCTCTGCCTCCTTGTGGTCTTGCGATGCAATATGTCGGTCTAATGCGGATTTCTGATAATTTGTACTACCGCTTACGAAATTATTAGTCTTCTTCGCACTGCTACAAAACGTACACTTCATTTTACCATCCAGAACCTCAAGCCATTTACTATACGCCGGTGTTTTTAACCAAACGTCACTGAATTTCCTAGACTTCACTTGCTTTACTTTAACCACATTTTCACAAATTTTCGCACTGGTGTCGCAAGACTCACTACAAATTTTGCTACGCTTTGCCATACTTTCATCATTATCATCACTATCAGCACGTAGAATCTAGAGGTCGCTTAACGCCAAACTGAAACAAGCTTCGTTGCATTTTGACTAATTTAATGAAGTCAATATTTCTCTCGTATATATACACAGATAAATCAAGTCTAATACTCGACATGATTTGCTCAATTATTGTCTTAAATTCAAAGAGAATGACGAAGCGGACAGATTCTATTCAGATCAATTTAGTTGAGAAATTGGGAAAACCTAACGATCGAGTATTGTTAAACATTATAAACACTAATCCATCAGTCAATCAATCAGCCGCTATTGCTAAATAAAAGACGGCTAATAGCGCGCATTGATACCGTTATTAAAACAGCAATACAAAGACACCGCCGCTAATCCGTCAAATGACCATTCAAATGTAAAAGATATCACAATATCTTCCATATATTCCTTCATCCATTTAGATATTTTGATAATTAAATAGAAAAAATATTTTGCGTGTAAGTTAGGCAAGTAGGCATGCGCAAATTAATTTCAAAATATTCAGCAGATTAGTGATAACAACTTTGTGGTCTGTCCAATGTTCTGAGCTGTGAAAGGGTTAAGACGCCCAAACACGTTTGTATACGCTTGATCAGTTGTATTGGATTTCTCAAGCGTGAGTTCCTCTAGAGGGAGATTCCGCTGTTATCCAATCAAATACTGACACGTCATACTGACGATTAGCACAACTGACAGAAACATGGCGGGTATTTTTGCAATTTGTAGGCCAAACAAGGCGACTAACATCGGGCTTGTAAACTCATTATTTATAAAAATTAGAGCAAATGGAATACTAAGGATGATTTGGGGATTGTGTTTACAATTAAATGTGGTAGTTGAATCTGATTTATGGGCATTAACAACTTTGGGTTGTGCAAGAAAACATACAACAAATAATAGTCTTAAACAACGCAGTAAGTTCGTTTTTATTGAACACACAATGCATTAGGTATATTTTTTAAAGTAAAAACATGCACAAATAAATATACACACACGATAATATAATCGCTAATTAAGCACACGCAAAGTTACCAGTTTCCGTTACTCTTTTTCACTGCGTCCCTTGTGCGTCCTCAGGGATGCAGAGGGTTAATTTTTATGCGTCCCTCTGCCATTTTTATGCGTATATACGCGCAAAAGGACGCATATGGGCAACTCTGCACCTAGTACCTGGAGCACCAGTGATAAACTCCAAGACGGAATCAGTGGAGGATTCCTTGGTCTTAGATTGCCCATGCCTTTAATTAATACATTTAATGTACTTACTTCATCACTCCCCCTATTAGCCAAGCAAGGAATAACAGTCATTAAAGCTGACTTATAACCAGCAATAGAGTTAGGCTTGAGGCTATAGGCATCATATAGGTGACAGAGGAAATCAGCCACTACCTGAATAGATGATTCCATTGGATCAATACATCTTTTTGAGCACCATTCTGCAAATCTGTTGATTTTATAATTATATGCTCTGGAGGTTGACCCCCTCCTGGCTTTGGCCATAAACATGGCCGCTTGCTCAGAAAAGCCCTCCTTAATTCTAGATTCCTTGACAACATCCACGCAGTCAATCGGAACATTGACGGATTGTCGTGAAGGGACTTGCCCTGGAAGATAAGGTTGTCCATCAGAGGCAGCGGAACCGGATTGCAGACCAGAAGGTCCAGCAGATCCGTATACCACGATCGGCTTGGCCAATCCGGGGCGATCAGAAGCACTTGGCACTCCTGCTGCCTGATTTTCTGAAGCACCTTTGGAATCAGGATTGCTGGGGGGAATGCGTATGCATACATTCCCTCCCAGCTGATAGCTAACGCATCTGTTGCGAAAGCGCTTGGGTCTGGAATCGGAGAGACGTACGTCGTCATCTTCGCATTCTTCTTCATTGCGAACAAATCTATGTTGGGTTTTCCCCAATGGTCGAACAGACGATCCGCCACACATTGATTTAGTTGCCATTCCGTGGGTAAAACACTCATCCTTCGGCTCAATGAGTCTGCTAGCAGATTTAACCTCCCCGGAATATGAACTGCTTTCAAGGTGATCCCATGATCCAGGCACCAACAAAGCAGTTTCCATGTCATCATACAGAGACTGGGCGACTTCGTTCCGCCCTGGCGGTTTATGTAAGTCACTACTGTCGAGTTGTCTGAACGAATCAGAACAATCTTGCCCTGAACATTCTTTAAGAAATGTTCCAGGCCCAGGACTACTGCTCTTAGCTCTAGTAGATTGATATGTTCCTTGGACTGATCCAGATCCCAAAGCCCTGATACTGTGGACTCTTCCAGACAAGCTCCCCACCCCTCCATCGATGCATCTGTATACACAGTCACCTGAGGGTGGGGAGGGGTTAGCAAAACCCCCGGCAAGAGATTCTCTGTATTCAACCACCATTGCAGGTGGTGAATCAGAGGCGCCAACACTGACACGTTCGAGTCCAGCGAACCTGAACTCTGGGTCCACTGTGTCATGAGAAACAACTGGATCGGGCGCCTGCGCAAGGCGGCCTGCGGAATGACTGGTTCCAAAGAAACCATCAAACCCAGCATTCTCAAGTAAACCCGTGCCAGGACATGACGACTGTCGCACACCGACTGTATTACCGAGATGAGTATTTGAACCCTCTCCTGAGTGGGGTACACATACCCCGTCTCCAGATCGAAGAACATGCCCAGGTAAACAAACTTCTGGGATGGAGTTAGCTCTGATTTCGGGAAATTGATCATCCAGCCCAAGTCCGAGAGAGTTTTCAAAACAATCTCCAGATTGGCTGACAACGATTCCCGGGTGTGTGCTTTCAACAGCCAGTCGTCTATGTACGTGTGGACTGCTATGCTTCTCCTGCGGAGGTATGCAGTGATCGCGAGAACCACACGGGTGAAGACCCGAGGAGCCGTGGAAATCCCGAAGGGTAACACCCTGAATTCTCACCGCCGGCCCTGAAATGCAAATCTCAGGAATCGACGGAAACTCCTCTCTATGGGAATGTGGAAATAAGCATTCTTCAAATCTATTGATGCTGTCCACATTCCTCGCTCTAACCCCGCCAACACCGAGCGCACAGTCTCCATCTTGAAACTGGGCGTCTCTATGAACTTGTTCAATGGCTTGAGGTTGAGAATCGGCCTCCACCCTCCGGTGTTTTTCGTTACTAAGAACAGGGTTGAATAGAAGCCCGGGCACCTCTGTGCCGGCTGAATGGCTTCTTTTAGTATGAGGGAATTTATTTCCTCCTCTATACACAACCTCTGATCCGGATCCCGTGGAACAGGAGTCCAGATCGGCGCGAGAGACAGTCGCGATGGCGGGCCTGTGACCCAGTCGGGACGATACCCGACTGAAAGCCATCGCAAGACTAAACGGTCCTGAGTCAACCGCTTCCACTCTGGCAAGTGGGCGGCCAAACGGCCGCCCACCGGTCCACCTAGGGATAGAGGTGGACATAAGGAGGGCCAGAGTGGCACTGTTCTCTCGGCGTGAAACACCGGCGTGGTTCCCACCGCGGTAACCAGGCCATCAGGCCCGATTACCGCGACCAGATCCCCGCGCGCCCCGCCCAGCGCCGCGCGCACCACGGTGCGCGGGCGGCTGTCTGGCTGGGTGCGGCTGGGGAGCCTGCGCCCCCCCTCGCTGCTGGCCGAATCGCCCGTGGCCTAGGCCTACGTTGCGACGGTGGCTGGCCTCTGACCTGGCCAGCATCACCTCGAGCCTGCAGAGGACGATACGCAGGGGGCGCCGCGCGAACACGCTCCCGCCGGAGCACCTCAAATTGTTCACGCAGCGCCCTCTGGTTGTTAACCAGAGTGACCGTCTCCTGGAGGTGCCTGCATCCCTCACCTCCAAAGAGACCAGGACCTGTCATAGGCGTCCGCAGCAGCCTATTATACAGGTCCTGGGACGGGCACAGATTGTCAAGCGCAAACGTGCGCCTCGCCCGGACACTTCTGGTCACTGCCCGCGTCAAACAGTCCAAAGCCAGGTTGATACCATCCTGGATGGATCTCTGGACTGTTACCGGGCTTGGCTGGCGTGATGCGGAGGCCGCTACCACCCCCTGTAGCAGCTGGGAGACGTGGGACAGGGCGGCAATCGACGCCCTCCCACTCTCCTCCGCATCACGCAGCGCGGCATTCGCCGAACGCAATGCGTTCGAGCACAAGACTCCCGTGTCAGAACGGGAGCCCGGCCGCGCATCTTCGCCTAAAGCCGCGCGATCATCAACGCTTGGCTTCGGCACCACACCGTACCGCTGGTAATCCAGGGGCACGATGCGGCAACGCTTCGCCACCTCGCGAGGGGCCTTCGCGAGACGTCCATTAACCTTAATGGACGCCTCCGCCGCTTCGAACATGTCCACGACATGCTCAGCCAGCGGCAGAGATGGCATAGCGGTAGCCGCCGGCCTACCAGCTAACCACGGCCTATGGTCACGCTGGCTAGCCGGCAGCTCCACGGGTAGATCGGGCCGAACACTTACCAGCCACTGGCAAGCGTCCGACCAATCCTCCTCCGTGGCTAACTGCGAGCGCTCTACTAGACGAGGGCCTTCGTCTTCCTCCAGAGCACTCGCAGTTGACGTCGACGGCGGATAAGCTGATACCCCTGGCAAGCCTGGAAAAGCATGCGGGCCCGAGAGAGCAGGCATGCTAAACTCCGCGGCTTGACCAGGAGCAGGCGCCGTGGCAGAGCGTGGGGTAAACACCGCTCTACCACGGGTCTGACCAGAACCAGCAACACCATCGGCAAGCCGAGGTATGCGGTATCCGTGGTCAACAGCTCCGCCCGGGGACACCCTCTGGACCGTGAAATCTACTCCTGCGTGAGTAGAACCATGGAACACGTCGCCTGCATTCCCCGCGAGGGGTGCACAGACGTCGTATTCCATGGCCACGTCCTCAGAAGGTGACCCTAGCAGGAGATCCTCTTCCTCCTGGCCAGAAAGATTAGACTCCGGGTCAGCAAAGAGAGCTAACCCGGACTGGCCAGGAAAGGTGCCATAGGAGGCTTTGACACCTTCGGCGCGCGGATACCCGGGGTCTGATGAGCAGACCGCGGGTCCCAGCAACAACCGTTGTCCACGGCCCCTCGGCGCGGCGCCATGCCTGCTGCCAGGGCCTTGGACTGCCCCCAACAAAGGGGCCACCTTTGAATCCACAAACGGACCGGACCTAAAGAGACCGGATTCAGAGGCGGGGATCACCTGCTCGCAAGCAGATGCCGAGGACAACAAAGGAGCTGGCCCAGGGAGCATGCCGCGAAGCAACTCTGGGACCAGATCCTTTATTGTCCTCTGCATCTCTTGCAACATTTCGGACCTGAAGGCCTCCATATCCACCGCGGATGAGGCCTTCTTCTTACCCTTCTTACAACCTTTCTCCTTCTTCTTCCTCTCTTCCTCCATCACCTTCTCCCTTGCCTGCAATGAGAGAAAATCAGACATTAGATCTCCCCCCCCACTGCTTACATACGTCGCACTTCAGCAACGGTCCACAGGGACTGCAGCTGAAGCACAAGTGCGGAACGAAGCGGTTTTTCAGAAACCTCCCGCAGGACGGGCAACCAGGTCTCTGAAACAGGACAAAGGACAGGGACAATGAGCAAGATAGTTAAGGTTAGCAAACTCAAAACCAACTAAAAAGAGAGGGACAGGATCCTCAAGATCGTACATCAAGAAGAACCAGCCTTGGACAAAACGTTAATTGTTAATAAAGGCCAAGGCCGATTATGACGTCATCACTCCCGTGACCAAATTAATCGATCCGCAACAAGCACTAAGTGCAAGAACGAATTGTATAAGAAAAACCGGAACATTCCCGTTGAATTGGCATATCGAGTACACAACAATCAGATATACAGAGATAACTCCTTCCAATTCTAGCATTGGCAAAAAAGGAAATTATCTCCCCTTTTGTTTACTTTCAATAATTAGATACCTGACACTTGTACAGACAAACCATCCAACGTGATGAACCGGAGAACTCCACCATAGTACGCCTCTACATTCTCTCCACCTAAGGGGAAGGAATTGGATCAAGAGGGCAAAGTGAGAAGACCTTTATAATAGGCCTCCAACTCACTGAACATAGACTTTTGGTTAGATAACCTAACAGTTATTAGTAGGAAATGGAACCGTGGTGGAGAGAAAACATATCCTCTTGTGCCGAGAAGTCCATCAAAGCTTCTATGTGATACCTGTGGACAAAAACACAAAGAGAAATGAGACTTATGAAGCACCATGTTGTAAAAAACCAACATAAACAGGCGCTAATCACGGTAAGCGCGAGTCCCGGAAATACATTAAACCGGGACAAAACACGCTAGCATATCAAAGAAATCACCTGATAAAGAGATCCCGCTCCTTCCAAAGGCGAATCCTCCCTTTCCGACATGCTTCCAACGTACAAGAATCGTCAAATTTGAGTAAAACACAAGGTAACGCGCAGAAAAGTATAGACAACACAAAACCGCATGTAACCCTTTGCCAATAAATGAGCAAAGAGGAAGTAGTAGTCGGCGCATGCGCGGTGGTGGGGCGAGCATCCGCCGGACTACCTCTGACTCCCTGCCCAGTAGGGGCACCTAACTGTTTTTAATCTGAGTGTTTTATTGAGTGAAAGCCGATATTTAGCAATATCAAAAGTATTAGGGAGGTAAGTATACTCTTGATGTGAAATCGCAGACGTCATCACAATCAAATTTCCCATAATACCTTGGGAGCGACGCCATTTTTTTAGGATCTATCTTGCAAAATTCAGTCATGATTTGATGTTTTCTGATAACGGGTGGGGTTATTACAGATTTTAAGATACCTGATTCTATGATTTGAGCTTCATGGAAAATGTAAACAATGCGTTTCCAAAATTCTATGGGCAGTCCTCTTTTGCATGTAATAAGTTTGCCCCAACTTTAATGGCGGCCCATCTCAAAATGCCTGGATGTGAGAAACTAAACGAAATCAAGGATTTCTTTTTTCACGAGAGAGTTGATACTTACCTCACTAATACTTTTGATATTGCTAAATATTGGCTTTCACTCAATAAACACTCAGATTAAAACAGTTAGGTGCCCCTACTGGGCAGGGAGTCAGAGCGTAGTCTGGCGGATGCCAGCCCCACCACCGCGCATGCGCAGACTAGCACTTCCTCTGACTAATTTATTGGCTGATACACATGCAACTATAAAGAGCCTGAAGACCGAGCCCCTGTGGGGTGGAGAGGCCGGGTCCGTATCTAGGGAGGTAAGTATCAACTCTCTCGTGAAAAAAGAAATCCTTGATTTCGTTTATTTCACATCAAGAGTATACTTACCTCCCTAATACTTTTGATATTGCCAGAATTCGACAGTGAATTCGGCGGGAGGGAGGCGAGGTCAAAAGACCAGCTCATCCCTATACGCTTTTCTGCGTTTAAGGCACTTAAACTTCTGAAACTGTATGAAAAAACAGTCAGGATTTGACTAACCATCGGATAACACCCCCGATGTATGAGAGATGACCGAATGTCATATGCGCTCCCCCCCCTCCTTCCTGGGAGGAAGAGTCGAATGACCTCAATGTCCTATACGCTCTCTACGTACAAGTGCCATGTACTACAGGACAGAGACGAAAAAACTCCATTTTCGTATACTCTCAACAATGAACCACATAAATACACAAAACCATCATCCTATTAATAACGGGTAACATGACAAGACAATCAACAATGGACAACACATACACAAGACTGACCTTGTTGAAATGGCTGCTGACATCCTCTTCCCATTGGTGAAGAACGATGTAGTCCCAAATTAGTGGTTGTTTCCATAAATTAATTGTGAAATATATAAGCAATGAGGAAACCCCATCAAAAATATATGCCTAGTTATTTTTTCAAAATCGACAAGGCGAGAGGATTAGAGGTGTCACGGAGATAATGGTCTGTAAAACTTGACTCACAGTGCCACTGAGCCACCGACATAATATCATCCACAGGGACCCCATTAACTAGGGCAGTGGATGTCACTACGCCGCGGACACTGTGAGCCTTGGCCACGTCAACCTGCTTCCCGGTGGCGGATTTATGGCAAAACTGAATGCATTCTACAATCCACCTGGAAATGGTGTCCTTAGAAGCCCTGCCATGGGGTTCAATATAAGACAACCATAACGCCGACTGGTCGGTGCGCCACTCCGCCATACGTTGTTTGTACCGGCGAAGCGCCCGGACGGGACACCATGCTTTAGAATTAGGATCATATCTAGTTAAAGCTGGCAAAACAATAGGTTGACCTGGATATTTCAACGACTGATTTTTAGCCAAGAAATTAATCCTAGGTAGCAGCTTAAGGCCTTCCCCTGAAACCACAAAACGGTCATCCTCGGCTGATAAGGCATGAATTTCACTCCTACGCCTAGCCGAGGCCGCAGCAATTAAAAACACAGTCTTCAGTGTTAATAGTTTCATAGAAATGGAACTAAGTGGTTCAAACGGCTTATCACCTAGTACTTGAAGCACTAGCGATAAACTCCAAGACGGAATCACAGGTGGATTCCTTGGTCTTAGATTGCCCATGCCTTTAATTAATACATTTAATGTATTTCTTCATCACTTCCCCTCTTAGCCAAGCAAGGAATAACAGACATTAAAGCTGACTTATAACCAGCAATAGAGTTAGGCTTGAGGCTATAGGCATCATAGAGGTGACAGAGGAAATCAGCTACTACCTGAATAGATGAATCCATTGGATCAATACATCTTTTTGAGCACCATTCTGCAAATCTGTTGATTTTATAATTATATGCTCTGGAGGTTGACCCCCTCCTGGCTTTGGCCATAAACATGGCTGCTTGCTCAGAAAAGCCCTCCTTAATTCTAGATTCCTTGACAACATCCACGCAGTCAATCTGAACATTGACGGATTGTTGTGAAGGGCCTTGCCCTGGAAGATAATATCGTCCATCAGAGGCAGAGGAACCGGATTGCAGACCAGAAGGTCCAGCAGATCCGTATACCATGATCGGCTTGGCCAATCCGGGGCGATCAGAAGCACTTGGCATTCCTCTTGTCTGATTTTCTGAAGAATTTTTGGAATCAGGATTGCTGGAGGGAATGCGTATGCATACATTCTCCCCCAGCTGATAGCTAACGCATCTGTTGCGAAAGCGCTTGGATCCGGAATCGGAGAGACGTACGTCGTCATCTTCGCATTCTTCTTCGTTGCGAACAAATCGATGTTGGGTTTCCCCCAATGGTCGAACAGACGATCCGCCACACATTGATTTAGTTGCGATTCCGTGGGTAAAACACTCATCCTTCGGCTCAATGAGTGTGCTAGCAGATTTAACCTTCCCGGAATATGAACTTGTTTCAAGGTAATCTGGTGATCCAGACACCAACAAAGCAGTCTCCATGTCATCATACAGAGACTGGGCGACTTCGTTCCGCCGTGGCGGTTTATGTAAGTCACAACTGTTGAGTTGTCTGAACGAATAAGAACAATCTTGCCCTGAACTTTCTGTAGGAAATGTTCCAGGCCCAGGACTACTGCTCTTAGCTCCAGTAGATTTATATGTTCCTTTGACTGTTCCAGATTCCAAAGCCCTGATATCGTGGACTCTTCCAGGCAAGCTCCCCAGCCCTCCATCGATGCATCTGTATACACAGTCACCTGAGGGTGGGGAGGGGTTAGCATAACCCCCACCAAGAGATTCTCTGTGTCCAACCACCATTGCAGGTGATGAATCAGAGGCGCCAACACTGACACATTCGAGTCCAGCGAACCTGTACTCTGGGTCCATTGTGTCATGAGAAATAACTGGATCGGCCGCCTGCGTAAGGCGGCCTGAGGAATGACTGGTTCCAATGAAACCATCAACCCCAGCATTCTCAAGTAAACCCGTGCCAGGACATGACGACTGTCGCACACCGACTGAATTAATGAGATGAGTTTCTGAACTCTCTCCTGAGTAGGATAAACATATCCTGTCTCTAGATCGAAGAACATCCCCAGGTAAACAAACTTCTGGGATGGAATCAGCTCTGATTTTGGGAAATTGATCATCCAGCCTAAGTCTGTGAGAGTTTTCAAAACAATCTCCAGACTGGCCGATAAACTTTCCCGGGTGTGTGCTTTCAAACAGCCAGTCGTCTATGTACGTGTGGACTGCTATCCTTCT
The DNA here is from genome assembly GCA_034401795.1 of Chaetoderma sp. LZ-2023a. NCBI lineage: Eukaryota > Metazoa > Mollusca > Caudofoveata > Chaetodermatida > Chaetodermatidae > Chaetoderma > Chaetoderma sp. LZ-2023a. The sequence goes on from CM067359.1 coordinate 141,988,891, forward strand.
CCTGCGGAGGTATGCGGTGATCGCAAGAACCACACGGGTGAAAACCCGAGGAGCCGTGGAAATTCCGAAGGGTAGCACCCTGAATTCCCACTGTCTGCCCTGGAATGCAAATCTCAGGAAGCGACGGAAACCCCTGTGTATGGGGATGTGGAAATAAGCGTCCTTCAAATCTATCGACGCTGTCCACATTCCCCTCTCTAACCCCGCCAACACCGAGCGCACAGTCTCCATCTTGAAACTGGGCGTCTCTATGAACTTGTTCAATGGCTTGAGGTTGAGAATTGGTCTCCACCCGCCGGTGTTCTTTGTTACTAAGAACAGGGTTGAATAGAAGCCCGGACACCTCTGTGCCGGCTGAATAGCTCCTTTTTGTATGAGGGAATTTATTTCCTCCTCGATACACAACCTTTGATCTGGATCTCTCGGATTTGGAGTCCAGATCGGCACTAGAGACAGTCGCGATGGCGGGCCTGTCATCCAATCGGGATGATACCCGACTGAAAGCCATCGCAAGACTAAACGGTCCTGAGTTAACCGTTCCCACTCTTGCATGGGGTCGGCTAGCCGGCCTCCCACCGGTCCACCTAGGGATAGAGGTGGACATAAGGAGTGCAAGAGCGGCACTGTCTCCTTTGCCAGAAACACCGGCGCGGTTCTCACCGCGGTAACCATCCCATCAGGAACGATTACCCCGCCCAGATCCTCGCGCGCCACGACCAGCACCGCGCGCACCTCGGTGCGCGGGCGGCTGCCTGCGCCTGAGGAGCCTGCGCCCCCCTCGCTGCTGGCCGAATCGCACGCGGCCGAGGCCGGCGCTGCGATGGTGGTTGGCCTCTGACCTGGCCACTACCACCTCGAGCCTGCAGGGGACGATACGCAGGGGGTGCGGCGCGAACGTTGGCACGACGAAGCACCTCAAACTGCTCGCGCAGCGCCCTCTGGTTATTGACCAGAGTAACCGTCTCCTGGAGGTGCCTACATCCCTCACCTCCAAAGAGACCAGGACCTGTCATAGGCGTACGTAGTAGCCTATTGTAGAGGTCCTGGGACGGGCACAGATTATCCAAGGCAAAAGTGCGCCTTGCCCGGACACTCCTGGTCACCGCCCGCGTCATACAGTCCAGAACCAGGTTGATACCATCCTGGATGGCTCGCTGGACTGTGACCGGACTTGGCTGGCGCGATGCGGATGCTGTTACTACCCCTTGTAACAGCTGGGAGACGTGGGACAGAGCGGCAATCGAAGCCCTCCCACTCTCCTCCGCATCACGCAACGCGGCATTTGCTGAACGCAACGCGTTCGAACACAAGACTCCCGTGTCAGAACGGGAGCCTGGCCGCGCATCCTCACCCAAAGTCGCGCGGTCATCCACGCTCGGCTTCGGTACCACACCGTACCGCTGGTAGTCCAGGGGCACGATGCGGCAACGCCTGGCCACCTCACGCGGGGCCTTAGCGAGACGTCCACTCGACTTAATGGACGTCTCCGCCGCCTCGAACATGTCAACGACATGCTCTGCCAGCGGCAGAGAAGGCATAGCGTTAGCAGTAGGCTTACCAGCTAACCACGGCCTGTGCTCACGCTGGCTAGCCGACTGCTCCACGGGCAGATCTGGTCTAACACTCACCAACCACTGGCAAGCGTCAGACCAATACTCCTCCGTGGCTAGCTGCGAGCGCTCTACAAGACGGGGGCCTTCGTCTTCCTCCTGAGCGCAAGCAACAGAGCTTGACGGCGGATACGCTGATATCCCTGGCAAGCCAGGGAGAGCATGCGGGCCTGACAATACCGGCATGCTAATCTCACTGGCTTGACCAGGAGCAGGCGCCGTGGTAGAGCGTGGGGCATATACCGCCCCACCACGGCCCCGGCCAGCACCAGCGACACTCTCGGCAAGCCGAGGTATGCGGTACCGCTGGCCTTCAGCGCCCAGGGCCACAGTTTGAACCGTGGATTCTACCCCTGGGAGAGTAGAACCGTGGAAAAAGGCGCCTGTATTCCCCGCGAGGGGTGCACAGACGTCATAATCCATGGCCACGTCTTCAGACGGCGACCCCAACAGGTAATCCTCATCCTCCTGGCCAGACAGATTAGACTCCGGGTCAGCAAAGAGAGCTAACCCGGACTGGCCAGGGAAGGTGCCATACGAGGTACTGGCACCCGCGGTGTGCGGATACCCCTGGACTGATAAGCAGCCCGCGGGTTCCAGCGACGACCGTCCACGGTCCCTATTGGGCGCGGCAATAAGCCTGCTGCCAGGGCCGTGGAACGCCCCCTCTAATGGGGCCACCTCTGAATCTTCAAACAACGGAAGCGTACTAAGGAACGTTGATTCAGAGGTGGGGATTACCTGCTCCGAAGCAGATGATGAGGTCAATAAAGGATTTGGTCCAGGAAGCATGCCACGAAGCAACTCTGGAACCAAATCCTTTATTGTCCTCCTCATCTCTCCCAACATCTCGGTCCGGAAGGCCTCCATGTCCACCGCGGACGAGGCCTTCCTCTTACCCTTCTTACTTACAACCTCTTTTTTCAGCTTCTTCTTCTCCTCCTCCACCTTGTCCTTCGCCTGCAAGCACAAGAATTCGGACATTAGCTCGCCCCCACAGTGCTTACATATCTCGCAATTAAGCAAGGGACCACAGGGGCTACACTGAAAACAGAGATGAGGACCAAACTTGTCCCTCAAAAATCGTCCACAGGACGCACAACCAGGTCTCTGAAAAAGGCCAAAGGACGAGGAGTATGAGCAATCTAGTTAAGCTTAGAAACTCAGCAACTCAAGAGAAAGAAAAATGATCATAAAGATCATAATTTATCAGAAAACCAGCTTCGGACAACTTTAATTGTTAATAAAGAGCAAGGCTGATTATGACGTCATTAATCCTATGACAGGAAAAAATCGATCCCCAACAAACATCCCAGTGCAAGGACGAATTGTATCTCTAACCAGAACATGTGCAGAATGGACATTTCGACTACACAAGCATCAGATATATACTGATAACAATGGCAAATAGAGTTAATTATCTCCCTTTCCTCTAAATAATTAACATCACCTCATATCAATAATTAGATACCTGACACCTTGTCTAGACAAACCATCCAACATGATGAACTGGAGCACTCCACCACTGAACGCCTCTTAACTCTCTCCACCTCTAGGGGAAGGAATTGGATCAAGAGGGCAAAGTGAGAAGACCTTTATAATAGGCCTCCAACTCACTGGACATAGAATTTTTGGTTAGATAACCTAACAGTATTAGTAGGAAATGGAACCATGGTGGAGAGACACAAACCCTCTGCTGATGTCATGTCCATTATATTTCTTCACACAGACCTGTGGACATAAACACAAAGAGAGATTAGTCTTATATAGCACCTAGTTGAAATAAACCAACTAATCAAGGCGCTTATCACGTTTAGCGCGAGTCCCGGAAACACATTACAACGGGACAAAACTCGCTAATTTTACTAGAAGTCACCTGATTTAAAGGTCCAAGGCCCTCCTGTGGCGAAGTCACTCTCTCTGCCATCTTTCTCAGGGATAAACTTCTACCAAACCGTCTCAAAAAGCTTCGAAAAGAGTATAGAAAGTTTCTAACACAAAAGCATGTGTACACTCTCAGCCAATAAATTAGCAAAGAGGAAGTGCTAGTCTGCGCATGCGCGGTGGTGGGGCTGGCATCCGCCAGACTACGCTCTGACTCCCTGCCCAGTAGGGGCACCTAACTGTTTTAATCTGAGTGTTTATTGAGTGAAAGCCAATATTTACCAATATCAAAAGTATTAGGGAGGTAAGTATACTCTTGATGTGAAATATGAATTGAGCTTCGCGAGTATCAGATCAATCAATATAGCTATATTGCGTTTGATATGGGCCTAGAATCTTGAATCTTAAAACATGCACAAGCTCTCATAAATAAATATATATATATATATATATATATATATATATATATATATATATAATATATATATATATATATATATATATATATATATATATATATATATGTGTGCAGGGTATCAGATAGTAGCCACTTTTTCCCTCCATCCATCTATCTGTCCATTCGTCCTCTCCAAGTTCGCCCGGGCCATAGTTTCAAGATTTTTATTATATTTACAATTTTTCACGCATGAAACATGGTATGTGTATGGATCTTATGGAGAAGATGTGCATTATGTGAAAAGTAGGTCAGCATGACCTAATGCTGCCCTACTTTTGACCTATTTTTCATGGTTCACTGAACATGATTACAATCTAGAGGTTTGTCCGGGCCATAGTTTTAAGACATGTATATGTACGATCATGAAAGTTGGTATGTGGATGGATCTTGTGGAGAGGATGTGCAATGCGTGAACAGTAGGTAAGTGGCTAATGTGTATCGCAGACCCTGGGAAGATGTTCCTGACTTAGCAGGCAGCTACAGCTTCCAGTCCAAATAGTTTCATATTATTCAATATATTATTATAGGTCTAACGTCTATATATTGATCTAGCCAATGAATTATATGAAAAATGAAATGGGATAATGATATGATAAGATGTTAACGCTTCGTCAGTACAAAGCTTAAAATTTTCATATAAAATATCCATTTGTAAAGCAAGATAATTTTTGGTTAATTTAACTGACTCAGTTACCTACATGTAGCAAGTTATTCTAGTGGTAAATTTCAAAGCTATGCCTCTCTTGGTCTGCAAATTGACATTTTAAAACCACTGTATAGAAGCTATTGGTCGACTTGATCATTAACCATTTTAATGGTCAAGATTTGTAAAGAAAACTTAGATAAATTCTTAGTCAGTGCCCATTTATAGGGCAAAGATAATTTTTGAAAATTTACCCAATGAAATGACTAGCTCGTTTTATATATCAAGCCGGTCACTCCAGTGTTTACTTTAAAAAATAATCTTCTTTTGGCTGGCAAAAGCCACAAATGGACATTCCTCAACACCCCTGCAGATGCCAATTTGCCTGTCTTGGTCAATAAAGGGTTAAACAAAAATGTTAAAGGTTATTATTTTGAAAACTTCCTATTCTACATGTAGATCTATTAGATATAAAGTCTTCCTATTCTACATGTAGATCTATTAGATATAAAGTCTTCCTATTCTACATGTATATCTATTAGATATAAAGTCTTCCTATTCTACATGTATATCTATTAGATATAAAGTCTTCCTATTCTACATGTATATCTATTAGATATAAAGTCTTCCTATTCTACATGTATATCTATTAGATATAAAGTCTTCCTATTCTACATGTATATCTATTAGATATAAAGTCTTCCTATTCTACATGTAGATCTATTAGATATAAAGTCTTCCTATTCTACGTGTATATCTATTAGATATAAAGTCTTCCTATTCTACATGTATATCTATTAGATATAAAGTCTTCCTATTCTACATGTATATCTATTAGATATAAAGTCTTCCTATTCTACATGTATATCTATTAGATATAAAGTCTTCCTATTCTACATGTATATCTATTAGATATAAAGTCTTCCTATTCTACATGTATATCTATTAGATATAAAGTCTTCCTATTCTACATGTATATCTATTAGATATAAGGTCTTCCTATTCTACATGTATATCTATTAGATATAAAGTCTTCCTATTCTACATGTATATCTATTAGATATAAAGTCTTCCTATTCTACATGTATATCTATTAGATATAAAGTCTTCCTATTCTACATGTATATCTATTAGATATAAGGTCTTCCTATTCTACATGTATATCTATTAGATATAAAGTCTTCCTATTCTACATGTATATCTATTAGATATAAGGTCTTCCTATTCTACATGTATATCTATTAGATATAAAGTCTTCCTATTCTACATGTATATCTATTAGATATAGTCTTCCTATTCTACATGTATATCTATTAGATATAAAGTCTTCCTATTCTACATGTATATCTATTAGATATAAAGTCTTCCTATTCTACATGTAGATCTATTAGATATAAAGTCTTCCTATTCTACATGTATATCTATTAGATATAAAGTCTTCCTATTCTACATGTATATTTATTAGATATAAAGTCTTCCTATTCTACATGTATATCTATTAGATATAAGGTCTTCCTATTCTACATGTATATCTATTAGATATAAAGTCTTCCTATTCTACATGTATATTTATTAGATATAAAGAAAGATATTAACCTTAAACCCTTTAACCCTCATGTTGGCCAAAAACAATCTCTGCAGTGGTCTTGAGAAATGTCCATTTGTAGACCAAGAGAATATTTTTGAAAATTTACCACTGGAATGACTGGCTCAATCACCAAGCCAGTCATTCCAGTCATAAATTTCCAAAAATAATCTCTGACAATTGGACATTTTGGTAATGAACATTTTGAATGAAAAAATTGAAATTTTATTGAACAAATTTAAGTGTTAATTATAATTTAAATACCATTTTGCGAATGAGAATATTGTATTTTGGTCAACACTTAGGGCTGGCAAACTAACTTTTCGACAATAATCATTAGTTCACCTGTTTGAAAGGCTGAGTGATCTTATATGCAATGTTGACTGCCCAGACAAAATTTGTGGTTGGAATTAGCTAGGATCTAATACGTGTAACTCAAAGCCTAATGAGAGTACTGTTTGACTGTTTACATTTATGTTACATAAATCTGTCTGTCTTAGACAGCATCAGTTTATACCAATGTTGTTTATTAGCTCACCTGTCCAGAATGACCAAGCGAGCTTATGCCGTGGCGGCCGTCGGTCCGTCTGTCCGTCCATCAACTTTTGCTTTAAAATGTATCTCCTAAACCGCTTGGCAGATTTGAGTCAAATTTGGCTAGAAGGATCATATCGAGGGAGGCTCTAGAACCCTTTTCAGATTTTTTATTTTTCAATTTTTGGGTAAAAAATCTTAGATTTTATACAAATTTACCGGTAAGTGTCAAAATTCATCTCCTTAGATTCTTGAAGGATTTCAGCCAAATTTGGTTTGAAGGATGCTATAGAGATAGGTGCTAGATGATCTATTCAGATTTTTGATTGGTAAATTTTTTGGGTGAAAATCTTAGATTTTGTAAAGAATTTACCGAAAAGTGTCAAAATGCATCTCCTTAGCTTCTTGACAGATTTCAACTAAATTTTCCTGGAAGTATCATACAGTGGTAGACTCTAGAACATCTGTTCAGATCTTTGATTGGGGTGTCCATCAACTTTTCATTTAAACGACTTCTCAAGAACCATTGGACTGATTTCAAGTATATTTGGCAGGAAGCATCCTTAGAGCATAGAGATTCAAGTATGTTCAAATCAACCCGATCGGCCAATTTGGCTGGTGGCATCTTGGATTTTGGCTGATCTTTAGAAATATCTTTAAACATCATGTCGATTTTGGCGTCAAAGGTCAAGGTCACTGAGGCCTAATTAATTATGTAATATTGCGTTTCTGGATGATAACTCAAGTTCTATTGAAGGGATCGTTACCAATCTGGTGTCGGAGCTTGTCTTTGGTGGTCTGAAGAACCCTATCGATTTTTGCGCCAAACGATCAAAGGTTACGGTCACGGCGACCTAATTAATGATGTAATATTGCCTTTCCGGATGATGACTCGAGTTTGATTGAAGGGATCATTAGTAATCTTTGGTGGGAGTTTGTCCTTGGCGTTTCGAAGAACCCTATCGATTTGGGTGTCAAAGGTCAATGTCACGGTGACTAATCTTGGGTGGGAGGGTGTGCTTGACAGAAGGGGGGGGGGGGGGGCATACTTTAGCAATCTCTGATTGTCGTTCTTGTTTCTATTATTTTAGGTGTATGTATGGTATTACTGCCAGAAGATGAAGACATCCAAAGAACCTAGATCAGTTGTCAAGAAATTGATCAGACTTGCCAAGTGTGCAGATTTGAACCTGAGGAGCCCCTGTATTATTGACCACCCAGAATTCGATCCTGTCTCAGGTAGTCTTCACTCAGCCGAAAAGTTATGGACACTGCATATTACCAGTATTGTATTACCAGTATCGGTACCTGGCAATACACCAACATATTTTAGCCTGTTCCTTATTCTAAATGTAGTGCTGACATTGCTGGACGGAGATAATTCTGCTGGTTGAGTAGATGCCTAGTAACTTATAACAGGGATACCAAGATGTTTGAAAAACTGACATTTTTAGCAAAAAGAACCCGGATCTAGATCTGATGACATTATGGATCTGTGGATACATGCATCTCGGAAACTACTGGTAGGTCTGATTTGGCTGAAATTTTAACACGGCAAAGGGTGTGATCATACACTAGAATTCCACAAGTTTGGGTATGATCCAGAAAAATCGGTGGAAATCTGGAAAATCTGAAAAATCTGAAAAAAATCTTGAACCTGCGGCTTCCTCGATTCTAGTGTTAACCTTTTAATGGTGAAAACCTGCCTAAAGCATTGAAAAATCGTCATTTTCATGCTAGGAGAACATTTTTGAAAATGTACCACTAGACTACCTGATTTTATAACCAAGCCAGCCATTTCAGCGAAGAATTTAAAAAATATATGTTCTTGCTTTGCAAAGTGTAATTGGATAGTTTATATGAGAAAATCAAACTTTTCTTGATAAAATTTGACTGTTAAATGGTTTATTGGCTTACGCACTGGTGTGCCATAGAGTGATGTCCATTTGCCATGTTTGCAGGCCAGTGGAAGATTATTTTTGAATATATTATAACTGAATTTTCTGGGCAGATTATTGAGACAGTCAATCTAGCAGTAAATTTTCAAAAAACTCTTCCCTTTCATAAATTTTTCGCACAGACCATTTTAATCCAAGTGTCCAGTCCATCCATAGTATTTAGTAGTGACTCGAAACTATTATGCATGTAAGTTGGCCTCGGGTATGGAACTCGATTCAACATCATCAATACCATCGGCTCCTGGCAGCTCTTGGCCAGTTATAGTCACAAAAATCCAACGCCATTTGTGTCTAGCATTATATTTTAGATAGTGTCATTTTGCATAATGTGCGTTCATTTAGATGCATCCACATAGTCCTCTTCAGATTCCTATTCATGTACAGTATTCATATTGCGGTTATCGTCACCCAGTGAACTCTTCAAGCCACACAAAATTATCTGACTCCATCAAAGACATCAGTGCAATGTTACTGCATTCAGGTCATATATTATTGGTTTATTAGGGCCCCGGTGCGGAAGGCCTATAGTAATCACCGTGTCTGTCTGTCCGCCTGTCCGTCCACAATATCTCGTAAACAGCATATCATACAGAACCGCTTCAGATATTTTAATGAAACTCGGTGTATGCCTCAGTTATGATACGCACTGTATTATACAGATGTGCATTTTGAAGAATTCACCTTTATAGGTCCAATATTTTGGGTGACTGGGCTTTTTATTGCAAAAAACTTGATTTTTTGTCATTTTCCTCGTAAACACCATATCGTACAGAATGGCCTAAAATAATTTAATGAAACATGGCAGGTGGCTTCTTTATGATGGCTAGATCTGGCTTTTGAAGGATTCACCTTTATAGGTTCAATATTTTGGGTGAAAATGGGCTTATTAATTAATGCAAAAATATGATTTTTTTTACAATTTCCTCATAAAGAGGATATAATATAGAACCGCTTCAGATATTTTAATGAAACTTGGTGTACGCCTCAGTTATGATACACAAATGTGCCTTTTGAAGAAGTCACCGCTATAGGTCCAATATTTTGGGTGAAATGGGATTTTTAATGCAAAAACCCATGATTTTTGTCAATATTGTCGTAAACGGTATATCATCCGGAATCGCTTAAATTAATTTAATGAAACTTAGCAGGCACATGTAGCTTCATTATGATGTCTAGATGTGCCTTTTAGAGGATTCACCTTTATACATGTTGTAGGTCCTGGATTTTGTGTGAAAATGGACATCTTAATGCAAAAAAACTTTTTTGGTCAATTTCCTTGATTTTTTAAATTTCTTTTATTTTTATTTTTTGCTTTTTATTTTTAATAATATTAAGGCTATGAAATAAACAAAATCTAGGATTTCTTTTTTCACGAGAGAGTTGATACTTACCTCCCTAATACTTTTGATATTGCTAAATATTGGCTTTCACTCAATAAACACTCAGATTTAAAACAGTTAGGTGCCCCTACTGGGCAGGGAGTTAGAGCGTAGTCTGGCGGATGCCAGCCCCACCACCGCGCATGCGCAGACTAGCACTTCCTCTGACTAGATTATTGGCTGACACACATGCAACTATTAAGAGCCTGAAGACCGAGCCTCTGTGGGGTGGAGAGGCCGGGTCCGTATCTAGGGAGGTAAGTATCAACTCTCTCGTGAAAAAAGAAATCCTAGATTTCGTTTATTTCACTTCAAGAGTATACTTACCTACCTAATACTTTTGATATTGCCAGAATTCGAAAGTGAATCTGGCGGGAGGGAGGCGAGGTCAAAAGACCAGCTCATTCCTATACGCTTTTCTGCGTTTAAGGCACTTAAACTTCTGAAACTGTAAGAAAAAACAGTCAGGATTTGACTAACCATCGGATAACACCACCGATGTATGAGAGATGACCGAATGTCATATGCGCTCCCCCCCCTCCTTCCTGGGAGGAAGAGTCGACTGACCTCCATGTCCTATACGCTCTCTACGTACAAGTGCCATGTACTACAGGACAGAGACGAAAAAGCTCCATTTTTGTAACTCTCAACAATGAACCACACAAATACACAAACCATCACCATATTAATAACGGGTAATCGTGACAATACAATCAACAACGGACAACACATGAACAAGACTGACCTTGTTGAAAACGGCTGCTGACATCATCTTCCCACTGGTAAAGACTGATGCAGGCCCAAAAAAGTGGGTGTTTCCATAAATTAATTGTGAAATATATAAGTAATGAGGAAAAACCTCCTCAAAAAATATAAACCGAGTTATTTTTTCAAAACCGACAAGGCGAGAGGATTAGAGGTGTCACGGAGATAATGGTCTGTAAAACTTGACTCACAGTGCCACTGAGCCACCGACATAATATCATCCACAGGGACCCCATTAAATAGGGCCGTGGATGTCACTACGCCGCGGACACTGTGAGCCTTGGCCACGTCAACCTGCTTCCCGGTGGCGGATTTATGGCAAAACTGAATGCATTCCACAATCCACCTGGAAATGGTGTCCTTAGAAGCCCTGCCATGAGGTTCAATATATGACAACCATAACGCTGACTGGTCGGTGCGCCACTCCGCCGTACGTTGTTTGTACCGGCGCAGCGCCCGGACGGGACACCATGCTTTAGAATTAGGATCATATCTAGTTAAAGCAGGCAAAATAATAGGTTGACCTGGATATTTCAACGACTGATTTTTAGCCAAGAAATTAATCCTAGGTAGCAGCTTAAGGCCTTCCCCTGAAACCACAAAACGGTCATCCTCGGCTGATAAGGCATGAATTTCACTCCTACGCCTAGCCGAGGCCGCAGCAATTAAAAACACAGTCTTCAGTGTTAATAGTTTCATAGAAATGGAACTAAGTGGTTCAAAAGGCTTATCACCTAGTACTTGAAGCACTAGCGATAAACTCCAAGACGGAATCACAGGTGGATTCCTTGGTCTTAGATTGCCCATGCCTTTAATTAATACATTTAATGTATTTACTTCATCACTTCCCCTCTTAGCCAAGCAAGGAATAACAGACATTAATGCTGACTTATAACCAGCAATAGAGTTAGGCTTGAGGCTATAGGCATCATAGAGGTGACAGAGGAAATCAGCTACTACTTGAATAGATGAATCCATTGGATCAATACATCTTTTTGAGCACCATTCTGCAAATCTGTTGATTTTATAATTATATGCTCTGGAGGTTGACCCCCTCCTGGCTTTGGCCATAAACATGGCTGCTTGCTCAGAAAAGCCCTCCTTAATTCTAGATTCCTTGACAACATCCACGCAGTCAATCTGAACATTGACGGATTGTTGTGAAGGGCCTTGCCCTGGAAGATAATATCGTCCATCAGAGGCAGAGGAACCGGATTGCAGACCAGAAGGTCCAGCAGATCCGTATACCATGATCGGCTTGGCCAATCCGGGGCGATCAGAAGCACTTGGCATTCCTCTTGTCTGATTTTCTGAAGAATTTTTGGAATCAGGATTGCTGGAGGGAATGCGTATGCATACATTCTCCCCCAGCTGATAGCTAACGCATCTGTTGCGAAAGCGCTTGGATCCGGAATCGGAGAGACGTACGTCGTCATCTTCGCATTCTTCTTCGTTGCGAACAAATCGATGTTGGGTTTCCCCCAATGGTCGAACAGACGATCCGCCACACATTGATTTAGTTGCCATTCCGTGGGTAAAACACTCATCCTTCGGCTCAATGAGTCTGCTAGCAGGTTTAACCTTCCCGGAATATGAACTGCTTTCAAGGTAATCTGGTGATCCAGACACCAACAAAGCAGTTTCCATGTCATCATACAGAGACTGGGCGACTTCGTTCCGCCCTGGCGGTTTATGTAAGTCACAACTGTTGAGTTGTCTGAACGAATAAGAACAATCTTGCCCTGAACTTTCTGTAAGAAATGTTCCAGGCCCAGGACTACTGCTCTTAGCTCCAGTAGATTTATATGTTCCTTTGACTGTTCCAGATTCCAAAGCCCTGATATCGTGTACTCTTCCAGGCAAGCTCCCCAGCCCTCCATCGATGCATCTGTATACACAGTCACCTGAGGGTGGGGAGGGGTTAGCAAAACCCCCGGCAAGAGATTCTTTGTATTCAACCACCATTGCAGGTGGTGAATGAGAGGCGCCAACACTGACACATTCGAGTCCAGCGAACCTGTACTCTGGGTCCATTGTGTCATGAGAAATAACTGGATCGGCCGCCTGCGTAAGGCGGCCTGAGGAATGACTGGTTCCAATGAAACCATCAACCCCAGCATTCTCAAGTAAACCCGTGCCAGGACATGACGACTGTCGCACACTGACTGAATTAACGAGATGAGTTTCTGAACTCTCTCCTGAGTAGGATAAACATATCCTGTCTCTAGATCGAAGAACATCCCCAGGTAAACAAACTTCTGGGATGGAGTCAGCTCTGATTTTGGGAAATTGATCATCCAGCCTAAGTCTGTGAGAGTTTTCAAAACAATCTCCAGATTGGCCGACAAACTTTCCCGGGTGTGCGCTTTCAACAGCCAGTCGTCTATGTACGTGTGGACTGCTATGCTTCTCCTGCGGAGGTATGCTGTGATCGCAAGAACCACACGGGTGAAAACCCGAGGAGCCGTGGAAATTCCGAAGGGTAACACCCTGAATTCCCACTGTCTGCCCTGGAATGCAAATCTCAGGAAGCGACAGAAACTCCCGTGGATGGGGATGTGGAAATAAGCGTCCTTCAAATCTATCGACGCCATCCACATCCCCCTCTCCAACCCCGCCAACACCGAGCGCACCGTTTCCATCTTGAAACTGGGCGTCTCGATGAACTTGTTCAATGGCTTGAGGTTGAGAATCGGTCTCCACCCTCCGGTGCGTTTTGTTACTAAGAACAGGGTTGAATAGAAGCCCGGACACCTTTGTGCCGGCTGAATAGCTCCTTTTTGAACGAGGGAATTTATCTCCTCCTCGATACACAACCTTTGCTCTGGCTCTCTCGGAATGGGAGTCCAGACTGGCACTAGAGACAGTCGCGACGGCGGGCCTGTCATCCACTCTGGATGATACCCGACGGAAAGCCATCGCAAGACTAAACGGTCCTGAGTTAACCGTTCCCACTCTTGCATGTGGTCGGCTAGCCGGCCTCCCACCGGTCCACCTAGGGACCGCGGTGGACACAAGGCATGCAAGAGCGGCACTGTCTCCGTTGCCATACACACCGGAGTGGTTCTTACCGCGGTAAGCGTCCTGTCAGGACCGATAACCACGCCCAGATCCTCGCGCGCCCCGCCCCGCCCCGCGCGCACCTCGGTGCGCGGGCGGCTGCCTGGCTGACGGCGCCTGAGGAGCCTGCGCCCCCCCTCGCTGCTGGCCGAATCGCACGCGGCCGAGGCCGACGCTGCGACGGTGGCTGGCCTCTGACTTGGCCAGCACCACCTCGAGCCTGCAGGGGACGATACGCAGGGGCCGCGGCGCGAACGTTAGCACGACGCAGCACTTCAAACTGCTCGCGCAGCGCCCTCTGGTTATTCACCAGGGTGACCGTCTCCTGGAGGTGGCGACATCCCTCACCTCCAAAAAAACCAGGACCCGTCATAGGCGTACGGAGTAGCCTATTGTACAGGTCCTGAGACGGGCACAGATTGTCCAGGGCAAACGTGCGTCTTGCCCGGACACTCCTGGTCACCGCCCGAGTCATACAGTCCAGCGCCAGGTTAATACCATCCTGGATGGCTCGCTGGACCGTGACCGGGCTTGGCTGGCGCGATGCGGATGCCGTTACTACCCCCTGTAACAGCTGGGAGACGTGGGACAGAGCGGCAATCGAAGCCCTCCCACTCTCCTCCGCATCACGCAACGCGGTATTCGCCGAACGCAACGCGTTCGAGCACAAGACCCCCGTGTCAGAACGGGAGCCTGGCCGCGCATCCTCACCCAAAGCCGCGCGGTCATCCACGCTGGGCTTGGGTACCACACCGTACCGCTGGTAATCCAGGGGCACGATGCGACAACGCCTGGCCACCTCGCGAGGGGCCTTCGCGAGACGTCCACTCGAGTTAATGGACGTCTCCGCCGCCTTGAACATGTCAACGACATGCTCCGCCAGCGGCAGAGAAGGCATAGCGTTAGCAGTCGGTTTCCCAGCTAACCACGGCGTGTGAACACGCTGGCTAGCCGACTGCTCCACGGGCAGATCAGGCCTAACGCTCACCAACCACTGGCAAGCGTCATACAAATCCTCCTCCGTGGCTAACTGCGAGCGCTCTACAAGACGGGGTCCTTCGTCTTCCTCCTGAGCGCAAGCAGTAGAGCTTGACGGCGGGTACGCTGATACACCTGGCAAGCCAGGGAAAACATGCGGGCCTGACAGCACCGGCATGAGAATATCACTGGTTTGACCAGGAGCAGGCACCGTGGCAGAGCGCGGGGTATATATAGCCCCACCACGGGCCCGGCCAGCACCAGCAACACCCTCGGCAAGCCGAGGTATGCGGTACCGCTGGCCATCAGCAGCGCCCTGGGCCACCACCTGAGCCGCGGACTTTACTCCAGGGTGAGTAAAACCGTGGAAGAAGCCGCCTGTATTCCCCGCGAGGGGTGCACAAACTTCTTCATCCATGTCCACGTCGTCAGACGGCGACCCTAGCAGGTAATCCTCATCACCCTGGTCAGAAAGATTAGACCCCGGGTCAGCAAAGAGAGCTAACCCGGGCTGACCAGGAACGGTGCCATAGGAGGTACTGGCCACCGCGGCGTGCGGATACCCCTGGACTGATAAGCAGCCCGCGGGTTCCAGCGACAACCGTCCACGGTCCCCTCTCGGCGCGGCAATAAGCCTGCTGCCAGGGTCGTGGAACGCCCCCTCTAATGGGGCCACCTCTGGATCGTCGAACAACGGAAGCGGTCTAAGGAAAACCGATCCAGAGGCGGGGATTACCTGCTCCGAAGCCGATGATGAGGACAGTAAAGGATTTGGTCCAGGAAGCATGCCACGAAGCAACCCTGGAACCAAATCCTTTATTGTCCTCTTCATCTCTCCCAACATCTCGGTCCGGAAGGCCTCCATATCCACCGCGGACGAGACCTTCCCCTTACCCTTCCTACTTACAACCTCTCGTTTCCGCTTCTTCTTCTTCTCCTCCTCTACCACCTTGTCCGTCGCCTGTAAGCAGCACAAGAATTCGGACATTAACTCGCCCCCCCAGTGCTTACATATGTCACAATTAACCAAGGGACCACAAGGGCTACATTGATAGCACAGATGAGGCCAGAACTTTTCATGAAGAAAACGTCCACAGGACGCGCAACCCGGTCCCTGAAACAGGGCAAAGGACAAGGAGTATGAGCAACTAGTTAAGCTTAGAAACTCAAACCAACTCAAAGAGAAGGAAAACGATCATAAAGATCAATATACATCAGAAACCAGCATAGCGCTTGAATTGCTGATAAATACATAGCCAGGCTGATTATGACGTCATTAATCCCGTGACAGGAAAAATTCGATCCCAACAAAACATCCAAGTGCAAGGACGAATTGTATGCTGAATGGATAAGTCGACTACACAACCATCAGATACATATAGATAACTCTTTTCTGGCAAAAATGTTAATTATCTCCCTTTGTTTGTTTACAATAATTAACATCACCACATTATCAATAACTAGATACCTGACACTTTGTATAGACAAACCATCCAACGTGACGAACCGGAGAACTCCACCATCTGCACGCCTCTTAACTCTCTCCACCTCATGGGGAAGGAATTGGATCAAGAGGGCAAAGTGAGAAGACCTTTATACTAGGCCTCCAACTCACTGGACATAATTTTTCATTTGGTTAGATAACCTAACAGTGTTAGTAGGAAATGGAACCATGGTGGAGAGAAAACTAACTCTCTGCTGCTGTGATGTCACCACCTAGCGTCATACAGACCTGTGGACATAAACAGAAAGAGAAATTAGCCCTAGGTAGCACCGAGTTGACATAAACCAACTAACCAAGGCGCTTATCACGGTAAACGCGAGTCCCGGAAACACAATACACCGGGAAGAAAACTCGCTAATTTTACTAGAAGTCACCTGATTTAAAGGTCCTAAGTCCTCCTGTGGCGAAGTGTTCCCTCCTGCCATCCAAATCAGATACTATCACTCCAAAATAACACCAAATAAACAGTTTAAGAGTAAGAAAAGCTTATGTTTCAAAAGACATGTGTGTTCTCTTTGCCAATAATCTAGCAAAGAGGTAGTGCTAGTCTGCGCATGCGCGGTGGTGGGGCTGGCATCCGCCAGACTACGCTCTGACTCCCTGCCCAGTAGGGGCACCTAACTGTTTTAAATCTGAGTGTTTATTGAGTGAAAGCCAATATTTAGCAATATCAAAAGTATTAGGGAGGTAAGTATACTCTTGAAGTGAAAATAGCTACCTACTACACTACAGAGAGAAAGGTATTTCTAGTGATTGCAGGGGTCCTCTGAGTTAAACAACGTTTATTAGTTATATTTAGATTTTAGGCTGGTGTGAGTATTGCGGGTGGTGGTCGTTTATCCAGCATATCTCGGGAATCCTATGAGGTAGAATTACCAAATTTGGTAAATACATTGCTATTATGAGTGGCTAGAAAATTGTTTAGTTGGGGGGGGGGGGGGGCAACATCTTCAAAATTAAGGTCACAGGCTCACTTAGTGCATCCTGCAACACACATTTTTATACCCTGCCAATTTTTTGTGCCAATTATGTAATTGCGTGGGTGGGCGGGTGGCAGAGTGGTTTCCAGATGATAACTATGTTGCCATTTGTCCGATAGTTTTGAAACCTCATAGAGTGGTTGACTACGTCTGGGGAAGAAATCTATGAGAATCGAAGATGAACCGAAATCCAAGATGGACACCAGCCACCGGCGGCCATCTTGAAAATTTGTTTGTGGATGATAACTCCTGAACCGTTTAACGGATCACTTTGAAACTTCATAGGATTACTGGTCTGGGTCTTAGGAAGAAATCTCTTTTCTGATAGATGTCATTCATTGGTTTGTCATCATCCAAGTTAATTTTACATCCTGCAAATCAGGTTGGATATTTTTAGGCTAATTTTATGTAACGTTTCTGCTGTAGGCTACAAGTCAGCCTTCCACTTGAAATAGCTACAAATTATTTAACAACTTTATCGTGAGATTGGAAATGAGATTCACGTTTACGCACAGACTATATGACAGATTGCCTTAGTATAGAGGTGTTTTCTACGCATGCAGACTATGTGACAGGTGGCTTTAGTATAGAGGTTTTACCCACTCCTCTCCCTGCAGTCCCTGAGCGCGTATAAGAACGCCAATACGCGCACTTGTCTGTATCTATAGACACTGTATGCGGTGTTGATAATAGTGGCGGTAATTCATGAAAGCGTTATGCAACACCGTTAATAATAACCGCGGAAAACCAGGCGTGTCTGTAGTCTCGTCAAACCCCAAACTCGGGTCGCTTACAACATTAAAAATCATCTCGTTTTCAATCTTTCTTGCGAAATTTAACGGTTCTGGAACATTGAAAAATATTGTACTCGTCGTAACTACAGGGCAAACCCTTCGGCGGGATGTTTTTCCAACCATTTACAACATATTGGCGCAATATTGTGTAAAATCTCAAGAAATAGCATAATATGAAATTCGCAATTTATGCCGATCCGTTATTTACTCATAACTGTCAAAACGATGTCATGTGATCGTTATTTTATCACGTGATGAGAACAATCAATCACGCGATGATGTCATCCCGTGATAATCACGGAAATTGAATAAAACGACTTTTGATAACGAAATTTAATATTTAGGAATTGGAAAATATGGAAATAATATATTTTATTTTAATTAGATTATGCAAAAGCATCGTTTGGCGTGTTTTAACAACCCCCCCCCCCCCCCCACCCCTGAATTTGGGTTACCCTTTAAGTACTTATTATATATAAAATTGTATATTTCAGAAGTTGCCCTGAGCACATTTCACTCTCAAGATTCTGATTTTATGTCCATGTTGACAAACAACAGACAGAGATCATACCTGATACTACAAACTTTCCTTGAATTCATGAACAATCACACCATGATACAACTCAGTTGCCATAGAAATTGCTGATTTTTTTTCCTAATTATCATATGGAACCCCAGCTATATTACATAAAAATATGGGTAGTAATTAATACTTATATGCCTATCAGGATCTGATTGTATTGGTCACTCAGGAAAACTTTTAGTATGATACTGTACATAGGAGTATTTATTGTAAACCAGTCATTCTTATTCTAAGTGACAGATATTATTTTCAAAGTAGAACTGAGATTTTATATTAATGTACTCAACTATTGACCACAAATCCAAACCTGCTTTACCTGAACGTATTTCATCTGTATATTAAGTTAATATTGAATTTAAAGTGCATGTTGCTGAATTATCATTAGCATATTAATTACAGCATGGACAGTCAGACTTATCCACCAATTACCTAATTTACAGATAAAATATGTTTAGTTACTCAACTATTGACCTCCTAATCAATTACATCACATATAGGTTGATGTCACCAGTCACTATTATAATTGACAGACAATACTAACTCTCATAGTAGTCTGTCAGTAAGTATTAATTGTATGTCTTTGCAATTTAATAAACATTCTGTTGATTGTTTTGAGGGGAAGTTTGTTTCAAAGTATTCACCAAGTTAGCTGTATAGTTACCATGAAATTGAGATTCTGGGACAAAGCTTGGAGCAGCACTTAGCTAGAGATGGGTGGGGAATAACAAAAAGTGGATTCATCCATTGTGATATAAGTACTGTAATATTTCTCTAGTAAATTTGTCAAAAAACAGATTGAGTTTTTATTTTATGTCCATTCATTCGTTCCATTTCTAGACCAAGAAGAATATTTTGGAACATTTACCCCTGAAATTACAAGCTCGATAACAGAGCCAGTCATTCAGTGCTAAGTCTCCAAAAACAATACTCCCTTGGTCTGCAAATGTACATTTTCTCTGCCAAAATATCAGTATTTGCATGACAACACTCATTGGTAACATCTTTCCAGCTTGCAACAATTTCAGGGTTCATATACCTTGGGCATAATAAAATTCCATACTTTTTCCAAACATATATTTCAAAATTCCAGACTCTCTACAATAATTAATGACTAATGACCCAATATTTATAAATATCTTAACACCCTCCTCCCACCCCACCCACAAACCACACTACAAAAACAAAGAATTGAATATAGATCTTACATTGTTGTGGCTTACCTAGTTGAGCAACCCTCCCCAGCCCCCCCCCCCCCCAACACCACCTTGAAAGCAATAGCTTCCAGTCATATTATTTTCAAAATATTTAAACGAATATGCTTTAATTTGTAAAGAATTCCACCTGTATCAAAGAACTACCATCTTAATGGCCCCAAAAACAAGAGGGTTGAAATGTTTATAAAATTGTACCTGTGACGGGTAGATTTTTTTGTAACTGTCACCAAATATTTTTACTTGTACAAGCAGCATACATTTCTAATATAAAACAATAACCTGCAAGTCCACCATAATAAAAAGCATAACCAGCTCTGAGACATTTAGTTGATACCTTGACCCTTCTTAACTTGTACGCTTTAAACTGACAATTTAGTGCAAATGCGATTTACTGGAAATAAGAGTTACTATGCACCGGTTTTCCTGACATATAGTCCTGTTTTCTCGGTCGCTCCAAAGCAATGAACCACTTAAATATCTGGCAGTATTACTGTCAGAACCTTCCAATAATAATATATTGGGTCATATAACCCGTCAAAGTGGGCGCTAACATATTGCTTTACTGCGTTTAAAAGCGGTACAGTGACTACATTTTTCGCTCGCCTTTAGCCATCAATATTAATTGCGAGAGTCGCAGAGATTGGTTGAAATAAATCATGTGATTAATTCGTTATGAATGACAATGAGGCACGTGATCAAAATTTGACTATGATAGTAATTTTCATTCATGCCTATTGAAATCGGATATCCCGCGAGCCAATCAGAAACTATGAGTACACATTATCGATTATTATTAACTACGACTGCGCAGTCACACGAGACATTTCCCATTACCGGTGAATTAGCAGACCCCCCTCTAGGCTGATTCGTGACATAATTTTTATTGTTGAAATTAGTAACTGGGATCGCGGCGTTCTGTAAGAATGGAATGTTTATGTTTTTGGACGCGTTTATTTACGAGAATCCAGTTGGATTCCCGTATTTTTCAATTTCGGGAATATTACGAGAATCAGATTCCCGTCGAATTTCGAGCCCTGAATTATTGTGTGTCATGGACAAATACACACTGACACAGTAGCTAGGATCTATGAATGTAACAGTTTAATTTAACAGATAAATCCGTAAACAGCCGTCTCTACAAACCAACTGAAACTCAAGGAGAATATACTGCGAGACTCACTCAACAATGCATGTCTTCCTATGTTATATCGGGATCCAATTGCGTATATAAAATAATACATCGGGAACATGCCAGCTGACGGTTGCACATACTTGCAAGCAACGGTTTATAATTGAACAGTCCGTTGTTGATGCATAACGTGTAGCGAGACTAGTTCCCAGCCTATGTAGTAATGCTAGCGGGAATACAACGGAAGTTTGTCTCCAACACATGCGTGCTCTCGCTTATTTGTAGAATTTGACAGACAGATGTTATCGATCTTTTAGATGGTTGAAAATGCTAAATTCCGTTGTAAATAGCATGTTTCATATTAAAAAAGTTGTTGAAACTTCTCTGTTTTCCACGATCAGAGATAACTACTGTTCTGGGCTTTGTCACTTACTTGACCATTTTTTCGTTCACAGTAATTTTACTCCACGTAACCGACACGCGAACGAAACGATCGTTCTCACCAAATTTTGGGGGCTGCTGAAGGCCATTGTGTCATGCTCTCTCATTATAAGGAAGTATGTGTTCAAGCTCAACCAAACATGAGATATGAATGACTAATTTGAACTAAACGCAAAACGTCAATTGCTAAAAAAAAACGTTTTTGACTAACATCACAATAATATTGACCTTTGACATCTTAGTCCAACTCCTTATAATGATGTGTGTCCAAGTTTGAATCCAGTATGAGTAACCAAACTTTAGGTATGAACTAAAATGGTGAGCTAAACGCAAATTGGAAGAGGACGGCGATGACGCCGCCACTGCCACCGGAAAATATGCATGGCATCACAACAGGTTGTTTTACTTCATAAAGTCAAGTTAAAAACAAGAGGCCCAAGGGGCCTGTGTCGCTCACCTGAAGCACTATGCATTTTTGTAAAAATTGTTAGTGGGTGGTTTTGTAGTCTTTTAAATGAGTTTGTGGACAGTTTTGCAAGTCCAATATGGCTGCCAAACACGCCACATTTTGATTGGGCCACTGTGGTCATGTTTCTGATGTAACTCCTTCGCTTGAACAAACTTTAATGGCACTCAATGCCTAATCATATATCTCCCAAATTTCAGCCCAATCCGCTGTGCTTCTGCATTTGTTTTGGCAAAAAATAGGTTATCCAAGATGGCTGCCACACCATTTGGCCAATCAAGTTCGCTTGAATAAACTTGGTGCAGCTCTTGCCATAGATGATATTTCAACCGTATTTTTAATTGATCCTCAGTTTCTGAGATTTTTAGACATTTCTAAAAATCGACCAAAATCCTAGATGGCCACCAACCAAACATGGACCTCTATGCCAATCATGCTTATACTGGCGTTAATATCGTCAAGACTTGATTATTGTAACAGCTTGCTTATTGGTGCACCAAAACAACTTATTCATAAGCTACAGATTGTACAAAATACCGCTGCTAGAATCATATCACTCCGCCGAAAGTATGATCACATAACCCCTGTCTTACAGAATTTGCATTGGCTCCCGATCGAGCAGAGAATCACTTTCAAAATTTTATGCTTGACTTACCAATGTGTTTCCGGTACTGCCCCTGCATACTTAACTGAACTAGTACAACCCTATTCGCCTGGTCGATCACTCAGATCTGTCAATCAGATGCTGCTAAACGTCCCAAAAGTAAATTCTACTACATATGGCCACAAAACTTTCGCTTATGCAGCTCCCACTGAGTGGAACAATCTACCACTTAGTCTAAAAAACTCAGCATCATTAGATATTTTCAAATCACAACTGAAAACCACCCTTTTCAAACGAGCATATTCTCAGTAGATATAGCTATACGCACTAGCGCTTAGAGCACGCATTGTCATGGATTCAGCGCTTTATAAATGTACTTATTATTATTATTATTATTATTATGCCCTAAGAATGCTTCCTGCCAAATATACTTGAAATTGGTCCAGTGGTTCTCGAGAAGACATTTAAAATTTCTCATTGCTTTAGTATGGGAGCCTTTGGCAGAAAAATAATCCCAGATGGTGGCCAAACCATTTATCCGACAGTTTCGAAAATGACAAATTTGAGCTCAGAATACCCAAAGACATATATAAAACCAATTTCAGCCTCAAAATCAATCAAATAAAAAAATCCAATATGGCCACCAAACACGCTACATTTTGATTGGCCCACGGCGGCCATGTTTTTTTACGGATCAACTGCCCTTGAACAAACTTTAATGGCACTTACAATGTAGTTCCTAATCATATCTCCCAAATTTTGGCCTGATTTGTTCAGCAGTTCTCGACAAGAAGTCATTTTCAGCAAAACTAGGTCATCCAAGATGGCCACCGAACCATTTGGTCAATCAAGACCTCTTGAATAAACGAAATCTAGGATTTCTTTTTTCACGAGAGAGTTGATACTTACCTCCCTAATACTTTTGATATTGCTAAATATTGGCTTTCACTCAATAAACACTCAGATTTAAAACAGTTAGGTGCCCCTACTGGGCAGGGAGTCAGAGCGTAGTCTGGCGGATGCCAGCCCCACCACCGCGCATGCGCAGACTAGCACTTCCTCTGACTAGATTATTGGCTGACACACATGCAACTATTAAGAGCCTGAAGACCGAGCCTCTGTGGGGTGGAGAGGCCGGGTCCGTATCTAGGGAGGTAAGTATCAACTCTCTCGTGAAAAAAGAAATCCTAGATTTCGTTTATTTCACTTCAAGAGTATACTTACCTCCCTAATACTTTTGATATTGCCAGAATTCGAAAGTGAATCTGGCGGGAGGGAGGCGAGGTCAAAAGACCAGCTCATCCCTATACGCTTTTCTGCGTTTAAGGCACTTAAACTTCTGAAACTGTAAGAAAAAACAGTCAGGATTTGACTAACCATCGGATAACACCACCGATGTATGAGAGATGACCGAATGTCATATGCGCTCCCCCCCCCTCCTTCCTGGGAGGAAGAGTCGACTGACCTCAATGTCCTATACGCTCTCTACGTACAAGTGCCATGTACTACAGGACAGAGACGAAAAAGCTCCATTTTCGTAACTCTCAACAATGAACCACACAAATACACAAACCATCACCATATTAATAACGGGTAATCGTGACAATACAATCAACAACGGACAACACATGAACAAGACTGACCTTGTTGAAACGGCTGCTGACATCATCTTCCCATTGGTAAAGACTGATGCAGGCCCCAAAAAAGTGGGTGTTTCCATAAATTAATTGTGAAATATATAAGTAATGAGGAAAAACCTCCTCAAAAAATATAAACCGAGTTATTTTTTCAAAACCGACAAGGCGAGAGGATTAGAGGTGTCACGGAGATAATGGTCTGTAAAACTTGACTCACAGTGCCACTGAGCCACCGACATAATATCATCCACAGGGACCCCATTAAATAGGGCCGTGGATGTCACTACGCCGCGGACACTGTGAGCCTTGGCCACGTCAACCTGCTTCCCGGTGGCGGATTTATGGCAAAACTGAATGCATTCCACAATCCACCTGGAAATGGTGTCCTTAGAAGCCCTGCCATGGGGTTCAATATATGACAACCATAACGCTGACTGGTCGGTGCGCCACTCCGCCGTACGTTGTTTGTACCGGCGCAGCGCCCGGACGGGACACCATGCTTTAGAATTAGGATCATATCTAGTTAAAGCAGGCAAAATAATAGGTTGACCTGGATATTTCAACGACTGATTTTTAGCCAAGAAATTAATCCTAGGTAGCAGCTTAAGGCCTTCCCCTGAAACCACAAAACGGTCATCCTCGGCTGATAAGGCATGAATTTCACTCCTACGCCTAGCCGAGGCCGCAGCAATTAAAAACACAGTCTTCAGTGTTAATAGTTTCATAGAAATGGAACTAAGTGGTTCAAAAGGCTTATCACCTAGTACTTGAAGCACTAGCGATAAACTCCAAGACGGAATCACAGGTGGATTCCTTGGTCTTAGATTGCCCATGCCTTTAATTAATACATTTAATGTATTTACTTCATCACTTCCCCTCTTAGCCAAGCAAGGAATAACAGACATTAATGCTGACTTATAACCAGCAATAGAGTTAGGCTTGAGGCTATAGGCATCATAGAGGTGACAGAGGAAATCAGCTACTACTTGAATAGATGAATCCATTGGATCAATACATCTTTTTGAGCACCATTCTGCAAATCTGTTGATTTTATAATTATATGCTCTGGAGGTTGACCCCCTCCTGGCTTTGGCCATAAACATGGCTGCTTGCTCAGAAAAGCCCTCCTTAATTCTAGATTCCTTGACAACATCCACGCAGTCAATCTGAACATTGACGGATTGTTGTGAAGGGCCTTGCCCTGGAAGATAATATCGTCCATCAGAGGCAGAGGAACCGGATTGCAGACCAGAAGGTCCAGCAGATCCGTATACCATGATCGGCTTGGCCAATCCGGGGCGATCAGAAGCACTTGGCATTCCTCTTGTCTGATTTTCTGAAGAATTTTTGGAATCAGGATTGCTGGAGGGAATGCGTATGCATACATTCTCCCCCAGCTGATAGCTAACGCATCTGTTGCGAAAGCGCTTGGATCCGGAATCGGAGAGACGTACGTCGTCATCTTCGCATTCTTCTTCGTTGCGAACAAATCGATGTTGGGTTTCCCCCAATGGTCGAACAGACGATCCGCCACACATTGATTTAGTTGCCATTCCGTGGGTAAAACACTCATCCTTCGGCTCAATGAGTCTGCTAGCAGGTTTAACCTTCCCGGAATATGAACTGCTTTCAAGGTAATCTGGTGATCCAGACACCAACAAAGCAGTTTCCATGTCATCATACAGAGACTGGGCGACTTCGTTCCGCCCTGGCGGTTTATGTAAGTCACAACTGTTGAGTTGTCTGAACGAATAAGAACAATCTTGCCCTGAACTTTCTGTAAGAAATGTTCCAGGCACAGGACTACTGCTCTTAGCTCCAGTAGATTTATATGTTCCTTTGACTGTTCCAGATTCCAAAGCCCTGATATCGTGTACTCTTCCAGGCAAGCTCCCCAGCCCTCCATCGATGCATCTGTATACACAGTCACCTGAGGGTGGGGAGGGGTTAGCAAAACCCCCGGCAAGAGATTCTCTGTATTCAACCACCATTGCAGGTGGTGAATGAGAGGCGCCAACACTGACACATTCGAGTCCAGCGAACCTGTACTCTGGGTCCATTGTGTCATGAGAAATAACTGGATCGGCCGCCTGCGTAAGGCGGCCTGAGGAATGACTGGTTCCAATGAAACCATCAACCCCAGCATTCTCAAGTAAACCCGTGCCAGGACATGACGACTGTCGCACACTGACTGAATTAACGAGATGAGTTTCTGAACTCTCTCCTGAGTAGGATAAACATATCCTGTCTCTAGATCGAAGAACATCCCCAGGTAAACAAACTTCTGGGATGGAGTCAGCTCTGATTTTGGGAAATTGATCATCCAGCCTAAGTCTGTGAGAGTTTTCAAAACAATCTCCAGATTGGCCGACAAACTTTCCCGGGTGTGCGCTTTCAACAGCCAGTCGTCTATGTACGTGTGGACTGCTATGCTTCTCCTGCGGAGGTATGCTGTGATCGCAAGAACCACACGGGTGAAAACCCGAGGAGCCGTGGAAATTCCGAAGGGTAACACCCTGAATTCCCACTGTCTGCCCTGGAATGCAAATCTCAGGAAGCGACAGAAACTCCCGTGGATGGGGATGTGGAAATAAGCGTCCTTCAAATCTATCGACGCCGTCCACATCCCCCTCTCCAACCCCGCCAACACCGAGCGCACCGTTTCCATCTTGAAACTGGGCGTCTCGATGAACTTGTTCAATGGCTTGAGGTTGAGAATCGGTCTCCACCCTCCGGTGCGTTTTGTTACTAAGAACAGGGTTGAATAGAAGCCCGGACACCTTTGTGCCGGCTGAATAGCTCCTTTTTGTACGAGGGAATTTATCTCCTCCTCGATACACAACCTTTGCTCTGGCTCTCTCGGAATGGGAGTCCAGACTGGCACTAGAGACAGTCGCGACGGCGGGCCTGTCATCCACTCTGGATGATACCCGACGGAAAGCCATCGCAAGACTAAACGGTCCTGAGTTAACCGTTCCCACTCTTGCATGTGGTCGGCTAGCCGGCCTCCCACCGGTCCACCTAGGGACCGCGGTGGACACAAGGCATGCAAGAGCGGCACTGTCTCCGTTGCCATACACACCGGAGTGGTTCTTACCGCGGTAAGCGTCCTGTCAGGACCGATAACCACGCCCAGATCCTCGCGCGCCCCGCCCCGCCCCGCGCGCACCCTGGTGCGCGGGCGGCTGCCTGGCTGACGGCGCCTGAGGAACCTGCGCCCCCCTCGCTGCTGGCCGAATCGCACGCGGCCGAGGCCGACGCTGCGACGGTGGCTGGCCTCTGACTTGGCCAGCACCACCTCGAGCCTGCAGGGGACGATACGCAGGGGCCGCGGCGCGAACGTTAGCACGACGCAGCACTTCAAACTGCTCGCGCAGCGCCCTCTGGTTATTCACCAGGGTGACCGTCTCCTGGAGGTGGCGACATCCCTCACCTCCAAAAAGACCAGGACCCGTCATAGGCGTACGGAGTAGCCTATTGTACAGGTCCTGAGACGGGCACAGATTGTCCAGGGCAAACGTGCGTCTTGCCCGGACACTCCTGGTCACCGCCCGAGTCATACAGTCCAGCGCCAGGTTAATACCATCCTGGATGGCTCGCTGGACCGTGACCGGGCTTGGCTGGCGCGATGCGGATGCCGTTACTACCCCCTGTAACAGCTGGGAGACGTGGGACAGAGCGGCAATCGAAGCCCTCCCACTCTCCTCCGCATCACGCAACGCGGTATTCGCCGAACGCAACGCGTTCGAGCACAAGACCCCCGTGTCAGAACGGGAGCCTGGCCGCGCATCCTCACCCAAAGCCGCGCGGTCATCCACGCTGGGCTTGGGTACCACACCGTACCGCTGGTAATCCAGGGGCACGATGCGACAACGCCTGGCCACCTCGCGAGGGGCCTTCGCGAGACGTCCACTCGAGTTAATGGACGACTCCGCCGCCTTGAACATGTCAACGACATGCTCCGCCAGCGGCAGAGAAGGCATAGCGTTAGCAGTCGGTTTCCCAGCTAACCACGGCCTGTGGTCACGCTGGCTAGGCGACTGCTCCACGGGCAGATCAGGCCTAACGCTCACCAACCACTGGCAAGCGTCAGACCAATCCTCCTCCGTGGCTAACTGCGAGCGCTCTACAAGACGGGGTCCTTCGTCTTCCTCCTGAGCGCAAGCAGTAGAGCTTGACGGCGGGTATGCTGATACACCTGGCAAGCCAGGGAAAACATGCGGGCCTGATAGCACCGGCATGACAATATCACTGGTTTGACCAGGAGCAGGCACCGTGGTAGAGCGCGGGGTATATACCGCCCCACCACGGCCCCGGCCAGCACCAGCAACACCCTCGGCAAGCCGAGGTATGCGGTACCGCTGGCCATCAGCAGCGCCCTGGGCCACCACCTGAGCCGCGGACTTTACTCCAGGGTGAGTAAAACCGTGGAAGAAGCCGCCTGTATTCCCCGCGAGGGGTGCACAAACTTCTTCATCCATGTCCACGTCGTCAGACGGCGACCCTAGCAGGTAATCCTCATCACCCTGGTCAGAAAGATTAGACCCCGGGTCAGCAAAGAGAGCTAACCCGGGCTGACCAGGAACGGTGCCATAGGAGGTACTGGCCACCGCGGCGTGCGGATACCCCTGGACTGATAAGCAGCCCGCGGGTTCCAGCGACAACCGTCCACGGTCCCCTCTCGGCGCGGCAATAAGCCTGCTGCCAGGGCCGTGGAACGCCCCCTCTAATGGGGCCACCTCTGGATCGTCGAACAACGGAAGCGGTCTAAGGAAAACCGATCCAGAGGCGGGGATTACCTGCTCCGAAGCCGATGATGAGGACAGTAAAGGATTTGGTCCAGGAAGCATGCCACGAAGCAACCCTGGAACCAAATCCTTTATTGTCCTCTTCATCTCTCCCAACATCTCGGTCCGGAAGGCCTCCATATCCACCGCGGACGAGACCTTCCCCTTACCCTTCCTACTTACAACCTCTCGTTTCCGCTTCTTCTTCTTCTCCTCCTCTACCACCTTGTCCGTCGCCTGTAAGCAGCACAAGAATTCGGACATTAACTCGCCCCCCCAGTGCTTACATATGTCACAATTAACCAAGGGACCACAAGGGCTACATTGATAGCACAGATGAGGCCAGAACTTTTCATGAAGAAAACGTCCACAGGACGCGCAACCCGGTCCCTGAAACAGGGCAAAGGACAAGGAGTATGAGCAACTAGTTAAGCTTAGAAACTCAAACCAACTCAAAGAGAAGGAAAACGATCATAAAGATCAAAATACATCAGAAACCAGCATAGCGCTTGAATTGCTGATAAATACATAGCCAGGCTGATTATGACGTCATTAATCCCGTGACAGGAAAAATTCGATCCCAACAAAACATCCAAGTGCAAGGACGAATTGTATGCTGAATGGATAAGTCGACTATACAACCATCAGATACATATAGATAACTCTTTTCTGGCAAAAATGTTAATTATCTCCCTTTGTTTGTTTACAATAATTAACATCACCACATTATCAATAACTAGATACCTGACACTTTGTATAGACAAACCATCCAACGTGACGAACCGGAGAACTCCACCATCTGCACGCCTCTTAACTCTCTCCACCTCATGGGGAAGGAATTGGATCAAGAGGGCAAAGTGAGAAGACCTTTATACTAGGCCTCCAACTCACTGGACATAATTTTTCATTTGGTTAGATAACCTAACAGTGTTAGTAGGAAATGGAACCATGGTGGAGAGAAAACTAACTCTCTGCTGCTGTGATGTCACCACCTAGCGTCATACAGACCTGTGGACATAAACAGAAAGAGAAATTAGTCCTAGGTAGCACCGAGTTGACATAAACCAACTAACCAAGGCGCTTATCACGGTAAACGCGAGTCCCGGAAACACAATACACCGGGAAGAAAACTCGCTAATTTTACTAGAAGTCACCTGATTTAAAGGTCCTAAGTCCTCCTGTGGCGAAGTGTTCCCTCCCGCCATCCAAATCAGATACTATCACTCCAAAATAACACCAAACAAACAGTTTAAGAGTAAGAAAAGCTTATGTTTCAAAAAGACATGTGTGTTCTCTTTGCCAATAATCTAGCAAAGAGGAAGTGCTAGTCTGCGCATGCGCGGTGGTGGGGCTGGCATCCGCCAGACTACGCTCTGACTCCCTGCCCAGTAGGGGCACCTAACTGTTTTAAATCTGAGTGTTTATTGAGTGAAAGCCAATATTTAGCAATATCAAAAGTATTAGGGAGGTAAGTATACTCTTGAAGTGAAACAAGCTTGGCTTACCTCATGCCCTATATGATGTTTCATGAGTTTTGAATTGATTCCCCAAGCGGTTTCGGAGAAAACTTTTAAAGATGTTTACTAAAATCGTCCGAAATCCAAGATGGCCACCGGTTTCATTTGAACAAACTTGGATCCCTATGCCCTAAGGATGCTTCCTGCCAAATATAATTGAAATTGGCCCAGTGGTTCTTGAGAAGTCGTTTAAAGGAAAAGTTGACGGACAACGGATGGATGACGGACGGACGGTCGCCATGACATAAGCTCACTTGGCCTTTTAGGCCAGGTGTGATAATAATAAAATAATTGTAAACTGCATAACTTAAAGGTAACTCATTCTACTCTTCATGACAAAAATAGTACATTTGATTTTTGAAACTAATATAAGTGGAAACTTTTGAAAGGTTGCGATAGTGCTATGCATACCAGTGACAACTCTTCAGCTCCCTCAGCTGGGGGCACTGAGTATTCACCAGACAGCAAACCATGGCCAAGCTTAGAACTGCAAGCATGAAAAGCAACACAATTAGCATGGCCATGATTAAGTGATAAATCATGATACTTTCTATCCATACAATACTGAAAACAGAAATGATGTATTTGTAACATAACGGTGTCATGAATCTCGATGCGTGTTGTATCACAGAACAAATATTGTTATATGTATCATATTACCGGTTAGTTCTTCGCTGTACCAATAGTCACAATACGGACAGAATTATTAAAAATGGCTTTGCTGCATTTCTCACATAACTGACAGGAAGTATTCTGTTCTAAAATGTTCATTCCCATATATACACAATAAATTTAACTGTTACCCGGTTAAACGTGGCCTCCGCAGCAGTGGTCTTGAGAAATGTCCATTGTCCAGAGTATTGTTAAAAATTTACCACCAAAATGACTGGTTAGACAGCTGAGCCAATCATTCCAGTGGTAAATTTGCTATTGTCTCTCATACTCTAATAAATAGTCCATTGTTTGACTATGCATTTCAGCAAGGAGACTGACCTTGACCTACTGTTTTATTACTCAGTATATAAATTATTACTAGCAGAGCAGGCTGGTCTATTCACAAAGGTATTAACTGTGACAAATGTATAGCTCTAACCTCTCAAATGATACTAGAAATAGCTAGTGCTTACATTTGTGTGTTGAAATCACAAGTCGGGTCTGCCGGAGCATTCTCAAATATACCCTCGATGGCTTGAGCATATCTGAAGCAAATTGTGAGAAAACCGATATCAAACGACGGATCCATTTTTAGCTATGCTCTGCCTACATTTGTATTTCTAGCTTTGCATGTATTGGGATCGATCGAACACTCAATTCCTATGGATTCCAAATATCAAGGTCACTATATGGGTAGGCTTTTGAATATTTTGAAACTAATTTGACTGGGTGATGTTACTGCCTATGGCAGCAACAGCGCCCAGTCAAATTAGTTTCAAAATTTTCAACAGAATGTTTATTAAACAGTAAATCCATCAACGACGTACGATTCATACACTTGACAGACTATTCCAGCTCCATGACGCGGTCTGTTAATTAGGATTATGATGTCTGATGTAATTGATCATGACATCATATATTTCATCGACAGATCAGATTCATCCATTACAAAGCCCCCCCACAAAATCTTTAAATTAAATTAATTTTATATGACACGTCTTCCAGTGTAATGAATGAATGTACATCCTCCACAACTCCACTATTGGCGATTCATTCACCACATGTCACTATTCAATGTGTGCCAATAATGTCTCCATTGAACCACTCATGATTCAACATAGCCCGTTAATGATCAAGCCAGCCAAAAAGGCATCTAGGGTGATCTTGAGCCATGTCCACTTGCAGGCCAGGAGAAAGCCATCTTTGCAAATTCCATTGGTAAATTTACAAATAAAGTCTTCTTTTGGTCAGCAAATGCTCACCGAGACGAAAAAGCTTGATCTTGACAATTAACCCTTTAATGATCAAGCCGGCCAAAAACAGTGTCTCCAATAAGGCAACAATATATTTGATGGTTAATTGGATGGACTGTATCCCACTCCACCTTTCCAGAGTACACACCCATCATATGCCATCATAATGAACTGCGTGATGTGTACAATGACATCATAATGAATTACATCATAATGAATGACGTCGATAAGTACGTCACGAACGCATATTTAAAGACGGTCTATGCGTTGTTGTACAAATTGTTTGCTTTTACTATTTAATAAATATTTTGTTGAATATTTTGAAACTAATTTGACTGGGCGCTGCTGCAGTCAAATTAGTTACAAAATATTCAACAGCTTCCCTGTATAGTTTTCAGGAAATTGATAGCTAGGGCATTCTGGGATCGATCAATCCCAACACGGTGAGGTGTGGGTGGAGCTTAGCTAGTGATGGTCCCTTGTCGAGCCATTTAGCTTTTCCCGCATATCACAAATCATGTGCTGCAGTGTCGCGAAATAAGGATGTCTTACAATAGTATGACTCTTGATGAATCAGATTTCTATTGAAAACTAACATTCTTCTAATTTTAGAAAAGGAAACAAATCACACAGAAATACCCTAAGTCCAAACCATGTAAAGGTATGAAAAGAACTTTTAAATTATTTTAATTTTGCAGCCAATGGAATGCCATGATGATATAGAACAAATCTGTACGGTTTCGTTGGGATGGGATAAGAAGCCCATGATAAATTAAAAGACCATTGAAAACCGTATCATTCTTCTAATTGTTGGTCCACAATAAGCCAGGTAAAAATACAGAAACAATTTGACAACCATCATCATTATGATGCATCTGGATGCAATGATGGAAATTAAACGAAATCTAGGATTTCTTTTTTCACGAGAGAGTTGATACTTACCTCCCTAATACTTTTGATATTACTAAATATTGGCTTTCACTCAATAAACACTCAGATTAAAACAGTTAGGTGCCCCTACTGGGCAGGGAGTCAGAGCGTAGTCTGGCGGATGCCAGCCCCACCACCGCACATGCGCAGACTAGCACTTCCTCTGACTAGATTATTGGCTGACACACATGCAACTATTAAGAGCCTGAAGACCGAGCCTCTGTGGGGTGGAGAGGCCGGGTCCGTATCTAGGGAGGTAAGTATCAACTCTCTCGTGAAAAAAGAAATCCTAGATTTCGTTTATTTCACTTCAAGAGTATACTTACCTCCCTAATACTTTTGATATTGCCAGAATTCGAAAGTGAATCTGGCGGGAGGGAGGCGAGGTCAAAAGACCAGCTCATCCCTATACGCTTTTCTGCGTTTAAGGCACTTAAACTTCTGAAACTGTAAGAAAAAACAGTCAGGATTTGACTAACCATCGGATAACACCACCGATGTATGAGAGATGACCGAATGTCATATGCGCTCCCCCCCCCTCCTTCCTGGGAGGAAGAGTCGACTGACCTCAATGTCCTATACGCTCTCTACGTACAAGTGCCATGTACTACAGGACAGAGACGAAAAAGCTCCATTTTCGTAACTCTCAACAATGAACCACACAAATACACAAACCATCACCATATTAATAACGGGTAATCGTGACAATACAATCAACAACGGACAACACATGAACAAGACTGACCTTGTTGAAATGGCTGCTGACATCATCTTCCCATTGGTAAAGACTGATGCAGGCCCAAAAAAGTGGGTGTTTCCATAAATTAATTGTGAAATATATAAGTAATGAGGAAAAAACCTCCTCAAAAAATATAAACCGAGTTATTTTTTCAAAATCGACAAGGCGAGAGGATTAGAGGTGTCACGGAGATAATGGTCTGTAAAACTTGACTCACAGTGCCACTGAGCCACCGACATAATATCATCCACAGGGACCCCATTAAATAGGGCAGTGGATGTCACTACGCCGCGGACACTGTGAGCCTTGGCCACGTCAACCTGCTTCCCGGTGGCGGATTTATGGCAAAACTGAATGCATTCAACAATCCACCTGGAAATGGTGTCCTTAGAAGCCCTGCCATGGGGTTCAATATATGACAACCATAACGCTGACTGGTCGGTGCGCCACTCCGCCGTATGTTGTTTGTACCGGCGCAGCGCCCGGACGGGACACCATGCTTTAGAATTAGGATCATATCTAGTTAAAGCAGGCAAAATAATAGGTTGACCTGGATATTTCAACGACTGATTTTTAGCCAAGAAATTAATCCTAGGTAGCAGCTTAAGGCCTTCCCCTGAAACCACAAAACGGTCATCCTCGGCTGATAAGGCATGAATTTCACTCCTACGCCTAGCCGAGGCCGCAGCAATTAAAAACACAGTCTTCAGTGTTAATAGTTTCATAGAAATGGAACTAAGTGGTTCAAAAGGCTTATCACCTAGTACTTGAAGCACTAGCGATAAACTCCAAGACGGAATCACCGGTGGATTCCTTGGTCTTAGATTGCCCATGCCTTTAATTAATACATTTAATGTATTTACTTCATCACTTCCCCTCTTAGCCAAGCAAGGAATAACAGACATTAATGCTGACTTATAACCAGCAATAGAGTTAGGCTTGAGGCTATAGGCATCATAGAGGTGACAGAGGAAATCAGCTACTACTTGAATAGATGAATCCATTGGATCAATACATCTTTTTGAGCACCATTCTGCAAATCTGTTGATTTTATAATTATATGCTCTGGAGGTTGACCCCCTCCTGGCTTTGGCCATAAACATGGCTGCTTGCTCAGAAAAGCCCTCCTTAATTCTAGATTCCTTGACAACATCCACGCAGTCAATCTGAACATTGACGGATTGTTGTGAAGGACCTTGCCCTGGAAGATAATATCGTCCATCAGAGGCAGAGGAACCGGATTGCAGACCAGAAGGTTCAGCAGATCCGTATACCATGATCGGCTTGGCCAATCCGGGGCGATCAGAAGCACTTGGCATTCCTCTTGTCTGATTTTCTGAAGAATTTTTGGAATCAGGATTGCTGGAGGGAATGCGTATGCATACATTCTCCCCCAGCTGATAGCTAACGCATCTGTTGCGAAAGCGCTTGGATCCGGAATCGGAGAGACGTACGTCGTCATCTTCGCATTCTTCTTTGTTGCGAACAAATCGATGTTGGGTTTCCCCCAATGGTCGAACAGACGATCCGCCACACATTGATTTAGTTGCCATTCCGTGGGTAAAACACTCATCCTTCGGCTCAATGAGTCTGCTAGCAGGTTTAACCTTCCCGGAATATGAACTGCTTTCAAGGTAATCTGGTGATCCAGACACCAACAAAGCAGTCTCCATGTCATCATACAGAGACTGGGCGACTTCGTTCCGCCCTGGCGGTTTATGTAAGTCACAACTGTTGAGTTGTCTGAACGAATGAGAACAATCTTGCCCTGAACTTTCTGTAAGAAATGTTCCAGGCCCAGGACTACTGCTCTTAGCTCCAGTAGATTTATATGTTCCTTTGACTGTTCCGGATTCCAAAGCCCTGATATCGTGGACTCTTCCAGGCAAGCCCCCCAGCCCTCCATCGATGCATCTGTATACACAGTCACCTGAGGGTGGGGAGGGGTCAGCATAACCCCCACCAAGAGATTCTCTGTGAGCAACCACCATTGCAGGTGGTGAATCAGAGGCGCCAACACTGACACGTTCGAGTCCAGCGAACCTGTACTCTGGGTCCATTGTGTCATGAGAAACAACTGGATCGGCCGCCTGCGTAAGGCGGCCTGAGGAATGACTGGTTCCAAAGAAACCATCAACCCCAGCATTCTCAAGTAAACCCGTGCCAGGACATGACGACTGTCGCACACTGACTGAATTAACGAGATGAGTTTTAGCACTCTCTCCTGAGTAGGATAAACATATCCCGTCTCCAGATCGAAGAACATTCCCAGGTAAACAAACCTCTGGGATGGAGTCAGCTCTGATTTCGGAAAATTTATCATCCAGCCCAAATCCGAGAGAGTTTTCAAAACAATCACCAGATTGGCCGATAAAGCTTCCTTGTCGTGTGCCTTTAACAGCCAGTCGTCTATGTACGTGTGGACTGCTATGCTTCTCCTGCGGAGGTATGCTGTGATCGCAAGAACAACACGGGTGAAAACCCGAGGAGCCGTGGAAATTCCGAAGGGCAACACCCTGAATTCCCACTGTCTGCCCTGGAATGCAAATCTCAGGAAGCGACAGAAACTCCCGTGGATGGGGATGTGGAAATAAGCGTCCTTCAAATCTATCGACGCCGTCCACATCCCCCTCTCCAACCCCGCCAACACCGAGCGCACCGTTTCCATCTTGAAACTGGGCGTCTCGATGAACTTGTTCAATGGCTTGAGGTTGAGAATCGGTCTCCACCCTCCGGTGCGTTTTGTTACTAAGAACAGGGTTGAATAGAAGCCCGGACACCTTTGTGCCGGCTGAATAGCTCCCTTTTGTACGAGGGAATCTATCTCCTCCTCGATACACAACCTTTGCTCTGGATCTCTCGGAATGGGAGTCCAGACTGGCACTAGAGACAGTCGCGACGGCGGGCCTGTCATCCACTCTGGATGATACCCGACGGAAAGCCATCGCAAGACTAAACGGTCCTGAGTAAACCGTTCCCACTCTTGCATGTGGTCGGCTAGCCGGCCTCCCACCGGTCCACCTAGGGACCGAGGTGGACACGAGGCATGCAAGAGCGGCACTGTCTCCGTCGCCATAAACACCGGAGTGGTTCTTACCGCGGTAACCGTCCCGTCAGGACCGATAACCACGCCCAGATCCTCGCGCGCCCTGCCCCGCCCCGCGCGCACCTCGGTGCGCGGGCGGCTGCCTGGCTGACGGCGCCTGAGGAACCTGCGCCCCCCTCGCTGCTGGCCGAATCGCACGCGGCCGAGGCAGACGCTGCGACGGTGGCTGGCCTCTGACTTGGCCAGCACCACCTCGAGCCTGCAGGGGACGATACGCAGGGGCCGCGGCGCGAACGTTAGCACGACGCAGCACCTCAAACTGCTCGCGCAGCGCCTTCTGGTTATTCACCAGGGTGACCGTCTCCTGGAGGTGTCGACATCCCTCACCTCCAAAAAGACCAGGACCCGTCATAGGCGTACGCAGTAGCCTATTGTACAGGTCCTGAGACGGGCACAGATTGTCCAGGGCAAACGTGCGTCTTGCCCGGACACTCCTGGTCACCGCCCGAGTCATACAGTCCAGCGCCAGGTTAATACCATCCTGGATGGCTCGCTGGACCGTGACCGGACTTGGCTGGCGCGATGCGGATGCCGTTACTACCCCCTGTAACAGCTGGGAGACGTGGGACAGAGCGGCAATCGAAGCCCTCCCACTCTCCTCCGCATCACGCAACGCGGTATTCGCCGAACGCAACGCGTTCGAGCACAAGACCCCCGTGTCAGAACGGGAGCCTGGCCGCGCATCCTCACCCAAAGCCGCGCGGTCATCCATGCTGGGCTTGGGTACCACACCGTACCGCTGGTAATCCAGGGGCACGATGCGACAACGCCTGGCCACCTCGCGAGGGGCCTTCGCGAGACGTCCACTCGACTTAATGGACGACTCCGCCGCCTTGAACATGTCAACGACATGCTCCGCCAGCGGCAGAGAAGGCATAGCGTTAGCAGTCGGTTTCCCAGCTAACCACGGCCTGTGGTCACGCTGGCTAGCCGACTGCTCCACGGGCAGATCAGGCCTAACGCTCACCAACCACTGGCAAGCGTCAGACCAATCCTCCTCCGTGGCTAACTGCGAACGCTCTACAAGACGGGGTCCTTCGTCTTCCTCCTGAGCGCAAGCAGCAGAGCTTGACGGCGGGTACGCTGATACACCTGGCAAGCCAGGGAAAACATGCGGGCCTGACAGCACCGGCATGACAATATCACTGGTTTGACCAGGAGCAGGCACCGTGGCAGAGCGCGGGGTATATACCGCCCCACCACGGGACCGGCCAGCACCAGCAACACCCTCGGCAAGCCGAGGTATGCGGTACCGCTGGCCATCAGCAGCGCCCTGGGCCACCACCTGAGCCGCGGACTCTACTCCAGGGTGAGTAAAACCGTGGAAGAAGCCGCCTGTATTCCCCGCGAGGGGTGCACAAACGTCTTCATCCATGTCCACGTCGTCAGACGGCGACCCTAGCAGGTAATCCTCATCACCCTGGTCAGAAAGATTAGACCCTGGGTCAGCAAAGAGAGCTAACCCGGGCTGACCAGGAACGGTGCCATAGGAGGTACTGGCCACCGCGGCGTGCGGATACCCGTGGACTGATAAGCAGCCCGCGGGTTCCAGCGACAACCGTCCACGGTCCCCTCTCGGCGCGGCAATAAGCCT
This sequence comes from Chaetoderma sp. LZ-2023a, assembly GCA_034401795.1. NCBI lineage: Eukaryota > Metazoa > Mollusca > Caudofoveata > Chaetodermatida > Chaetodermatidae > Chaetoderma > Chaetoderma sp. LZ-2023a. The sequence goes on from CM067359.1 coordinate 142,027,676, forward strand.
GCTGCCAGGGTCGTGGAACGCCCCCTCTAATGGGGCCACCTCTGAATCGTCGAACAACGGAAGCGGTCTAAGGAAAACCGATCCAGAGGCGGGGATTACCTGCTCCGAAGCCGATGATGAGGACAGTAAAGGATTTGGTCCAGGAAGCATGCCACGAAGCAACTCTGGAACCAAATCCTTTACTGTCCTCTTCATCTCTCCCAACATCTCGGTCCGGAAGGCCTCCATATCCACCGCGGACGAGACCTTCCCCTTACCCTTCCTACTTACAACCTCTCGTTTCCGCTTCTTCTTCTTCTCCTCCTCTACCACCTTGTCCGTCGCCTGTAAGCACAAGAATTCGGACATTAACTCGCCCCCCCAGTGCTTACATATGTCACAATTAGCCAAGGGACCACAAGGGCTACATTGATAGCAAAGATGAGGCAAGAACTTATCATGTAGAAATCGTCCACAGGACGCGCAACCCGGTCCCTGAAACAGGGCAAAGGACGAGGAGTATGAGCAAACTAGTTAAGCTTAGACACTCAAACCAACTCAAAGAGAAGGAAACGATCATAAAGATCAATATACATCAGAAACCAGCATAGCGACTTGAATTGCTGATAAATACATAGCCAGGCTGATTATGACGTCATTAATCCCGTGACAGGAAAAATTCGATCCCAACAAAACATCCAAGTGCAAGGACGAATTGTATGCTGAATGGATACGTCGACTACACAACCATCAGATACACATAGATAACTCTTTTCTGGCAAAAATGTTAATTATCTCCCTTTGCTTCTATAATTAACATCACCACATTATCAATAACTAGATACCTGACACCTTGTATAGACAAACCATCCAACGTGACGAACCGGAGTACTCCACCACCTGCACGCCTCTTAACTCTCTCCACCTCATGGGGAAGGAATTGGATCAAGAGGGCAAAGTGAGAAGACCTTTATACTAGGCCTCCAACTCACTGGACATAATTTTTCATTTGGTTAGATAACCTAACAGTGTTAGTAGGAAATGGAACCATGGTGGAGAGAAAACTAACTCTCTGCTGCTGTGATGCCACCACCTAGCGTCATACAGACCTGTGGACATAAACAGAAAGAGAAATTAGCCTTAGGTAGCACCGAGTTGACATAAACCAACTAACCAAGGCGCTTATCACGGTAAACGCGAGTCCCGGAAACACAATACACCGGGAAGAAAAACTCGCTAATTTTACTAGAAGTCACCTGATTTAAAGGTCCTAGGTCCCCCTTTGGCGAAGTGATCCTTCCTGCCATCCAAATCAGTGACTATCACTCCAAAATAACACCACTTAAACAGTTTAAGAGTAAGAAAAAGCTTTTGCACAAAAAGACATGTGTGATCTCTCTGCCAATAATCTAGCAAAGAGGTAGTGCTAGTCTGCGCATGCGCGGTGGTGGGGCTGGCATCCGCCAGACTACGCTCTGACTCCCTGCCCAGTAGGGGCACCTAACTGTTTTAATCTGAGTGTTTATTGAGTGAAAGCCGATATTTAGTAATATCAAAAGTATTAGGGAGGTAAGTATACTCTTGAAGTGAAAGAAACCAAAGTTTTATTGAGATTGGATAATCCCTTTATGGACTAAATGTCCCTTGAAAAACATTAACAGTCTTCTAATCTTCTAATTCCTGGTGCAAAATTAACCAATTAATTAAGTCTAAACCGGGTAAAAATAATGGAAAAATTTAAAATCATTTTCATTATGATAGAGACTCAGGATGCAATGATGGTAGAGATCAAATCTGTAAAGTTTTATTGAGATCGGATAAGCACTTGATGAATTAAATGTACATTGAAAAACTAAAGATTTTCTAATTCTTGGTGCACACCGAAGGCCATTTGGAATGCTATGTCGAGGTAATCTGCTTCGCTATGGGCTCGACAAAAATAGCCTTCTCCTGGATGCAAATGTACATTCATTGAGAAAGAATGTCAATGCTCTTAAAAGATCTTCACCATAAAGGTTAATGGAGATTTTCAGTTTATCCATCCATCATATGACGTCATGATCAACTACATGACGTGTAGGATGACGTCATAATCATTACTACATAAATGATTCTATACAGCCCCGTCTTTAACACTTAATAGTCTGACACGTTGTACGAACTGTATGTCTTTGCTATTTAATAAACATGCTGTTGAACATATTGAAACTAATTTGACTGGGCGCTGTTGCTGCCATAGACAGCAACAGCACCCAAATTAGTTTCAAAATATTCAACAGCTTAATCTGTATAGTTTTTCTGGAAATTGATAGTCAGGGAGCTCAAGAGATCATTCAATCCCAACATGAGTGAGGTTTGGGTGGAGCTTAGCTAGATATGAGCAGGGCATAGCTAAAACTGGAAAGACCCATTGATTAGTTAATTAATTAAGTAGAATTTTGAGTGCTTCGTGGCACTGTTGACATTGGAGGGGTTATCATCTGTCATTAATATCATTCTATTTAGCATCTGTCACTAATGTCTTCATTTAACATGTGTCACTAAAAATGACAAAGTATCAACAGAGGGTTTATTAAATTGTAAATCCATCAGATATAATTCGCACACTTAATGGACTTTTCAATTTTCAGGACGGAGTTATAATATGTCTCGAGTAATGGACCATATTTATTCTAATTTAGCCGGCCCTCCAAATTTGTTAAAAGTCTATTTAACATGTGTCACGATTGTTTTCTCAACTGCCCATCGAAAAAGCCCTTGTCCACCTTTAGACCCGTATATGTGTTTCTTTGCTAAAAAAGTCTTTTGCTAAAGGCTAATTTGGTTTTTACCTAGATGAAGAATTAGAATTTCTACCTTTCTTGCGTGGCCAAATTAATGTTAGCTCAACAAAATAATGGACCTTTCCAAGTTTATCCATCTATCATATGACATAATATGACGTCCTATGACATCATAGTCTACTAAGTGATGTGTACACTGATGTCATAATCATGACGTCATGAATGAATCAAAATAATCCGTCCATAAGGCTTAATAGTCCGACACCATTTAATAAACATTCTGTTGCATATTTTGAAACTAATTTGACTAGGTGCTGTTACTGCCTTAGGCAGCAACAGCACCCAGTCAAATTAGTTTCAAAATATTCAACAGCTTACATGTATAGTTTTCTGGAAATTGAGTGTCAGGGAGTTCAGAGATTGATCGATCCCAACATGAGCGCGGTGTGGGTGGGGCTGAGATAAAGATGGGCAGGGCATAGCTAAAACTGGAAAGGGCCATTGGCAGACAGTAATAAGATAAACTATTACTGGTCACCAGAATGATCAATCGAGAAATAGTACTAAGTCTAGTAGTAGTAGTAGATTTTTCAGGCTAGTGAGCTATATTAAATTTCCAACTCAAGCTACCACTCACCTTGTTTGAAAATCTGGTAGGGTAAACATCACTTGCATCACAGAATTCATGTAACAACTGTTTCCAAGGTTACGCATGCCAGTAAAACCGGGACCATACAACGGAGTTAATTTGCTGCCTGCTTCCTGGATGACGTCCCATTCAGCCAGACGTTGGTTTGCATCAATTTCCAATTCTATCATTGTCTTTTCTGTCTGAAGAAAAGAGTTGCATTGGACATGTGGGAGGTTAATATTCTTAACCCCTAGATCACTGATATTACAGATTATTCTATTCTCTTTCATGTGAAAACTGTTATTCGTCTTGGAAACAATGTTGCTGTAGCTGTTGCTACCTAAGATAGCAACATTTTATAAAATGTATACCAATCTTTTACTAAGTTTGTAAAAATGAGTCTTGTGACACCAATGTGATTAAGACTAAGCGTTAACGGTTTCACTCATACAGACCATATACATGATATACAAAATGATAAACTAATTATGATACTGAAATTAATTTGACCAGAGACTTAACTGTACATAATTCATTTGAGTTGGGAATAGAATTGGATTTCACATTTGGATACGGTACGTTATGTTCAGGACACACAAACACACATCAGATTCATCAATTCTGAAAATGAACACCAGCTGCCATGATTGTATTTCTAACTATGAAAAATGTTTTAACTTAAACGTTTTATAAATCTGAGAATTCAGCCAGTCCTTCTTGATGACCTTTGATCTTAAAATCAAGAGGGTACCTCATGACATCAATGGCAACATGTTGAAAAACCACATATTTGAAAGAACTCCCATCTTAATTCTTATAGTAATTAACTTGCAGTGCCAAGCCACCTGTTCTTGCTGACAAACTGCTCATTGTGATTATAGACAGGTTTGACAGTATGGTGCTGCTCACTTGTTTTATGTATGTGATATTGATACACATGTGGTCATACTCACCTGGTCTATAAAGGTTATGTTGATACACCTATTTTTAAGCTCATCTTTTTTGTGCATGTGATTATGATACCCCTGTGGTCATTGTTTATGCTTAGCTATTCCATGTGCTTGGTATGTAAGTAAAAGTGCAAAAAGCTCACCTTTTCCATGCGTGTGATGTTGATACCCCAGTGTTCGAGATGCTTCTCTAAGAACGGATCCTCCACCATATCATCTTCATCATAAGAAAATACATCTGCAAAGACAAGTCAGAACAGGACAATATACATGTATTTAACTACATTAAGCATCGATGATGTCTGTACAAGGCACTGTTTGTGATAGAGCATGTAAGTTTGTTGTGGCTCAATGGATAAGTGTTTACTGACTGATAATTTTTGGCACGTATCTTGACAATGCTGGATGGAAATCCAGCATCATAACACCTTCAAGTGTGTTAATCAGCTAACAAATAAATTATATGTTCAGACAACTTAGCAGCACAATCAATCCTGTTTTAAAAGGGTTTTTTTCTCAGATTACTGTTTTAAAGATGATGATGATGATGATGCCGACGACGACGATGATCATCATCATCATAATCATTATCATCATCATCATCATTATGAGTGATGGTGATCTACAGCTGAAGAAGTGAAAACTTCTTTCAGGTGCTATCAGTTTTTCGTCAACCATCTCCACTGTGTCATGTCCACTGCGGGCGTCCTAAGCTCCTGGAGGTTTGTTCTCATCTTTAGTGGACCTAGATTACATTCTTTGAAGTCTGATCGCAAAACACTTAGCAAGCGGATGCTGTGGCGTCCTTCACGTGCCTGATAGTTGCATCTTGACCTTCATGGAGATTTTAGAGCCACGAATTCCACAACATCCAAGAGGACTGGAAGGAAATATTTCCTGTTACACAGCGAGTTCCAATGTCAGTAGAGTTGCAGATGAGGGAACCCAAGATTCTGCTCTTACTCCACTTCTCAGTGCCATCATCCTTCATTTCTGTGATGTCGGATAGGTGTACGTGGGTGAACTGCGTTTTGGCTTCATTCATGAAGAGGTTTTCCGCCTTGAGCCATTCCGCAGGTATTAGAAGTAGTGTATCAAGAGGACCTTTGGCATGCCTATCATTGAGATTGTAAGGTTTAGTCGTGCAGAGTTTCAAAGATCACTTGGTCTAATGAGCCATCATCTACTGGCTCCAAAAGTTCTATAGCAGGTAATAAGGCTATAGAAGGTAATAAGACTGAATATGTCTTTAGTGAACACATCTTCATGATCCATAATGGGGAGATCTGACCAGTCACTTAATTATATGAATTCATAATCAATGGAGGAATCCAGTTTATCCATCAATCATATGACGTCATAATGAACTATGTGACGTGTAGGATGACATCATAATCAATTACATCAGAAACAACTTAACTAAGTTCTTCAGGAGCACTTAATCGGTGATGGATTAAGCGTTGTTGTACGAATTGTATGTCTTCATTATTTATTAACCATTCTGTTGAATATTCTGAAACTAATGTTATGAGGCGCTGTTGCTGCCATAGGCAACCACAGCAGCTAACAGCATGCGGTCAGATTAGTTTGAAAATATTAAAAGGCTTATCCGTATAGTTTTCTGGACATTCAGTCAGGGAATTCAGGGATCGATCGAGCCCACCACGGGTGAAGTGTCGGTGGAGCTTAGCTAGAGATGAGCAGGGGCATAACTAAAAACTGGATTCCTCCATTATGTCACAGGTAGGCTGACGTCACAGTCAAAATGTGTAATGAATGACGTATCTAGCTCCATCATGAACATTTAAAAGTTCATCACGTGTATGCCTTGTTTGTCTTTGATTGGTTTAATATGTAATAAATATTGAATATTTTGAAACTAATTTGAATGGGCACTGTTACTATCATAAGCAGCAACAGCACCCCATTAAATTAGTTTCAAAATATTCAATAGCTTACCCGTATAGTTACCTAGATATTGGGATTATGTGAATTCATGGTACAAAGTATAGTCCAACAAGCACAAAGCATGGTCGGGGCATAGCTAGAAATCCAACACCCATGCTAATGTATGGAAATTCTATTGTTTGTTTTCAATAATATCATTTGTTCACAGACTAAAATTGATATGAAGGTAATTTAACTTAAATTAAATCATGGCACTGTGCAGTTGTGTGCTTGTGTGCAACATGCAAGTGTAAAACTAGTGCAGTAGACACAGTCAGGCATACTTGTACAGACTCCGTATTATAAAGAGGCGGGCAGAATAATGGAATGTCTAGGGTAATTAACATAAACAATAGAATAATTAACATAATGTTCACTCGGTAAGCATCTAGAAGCCAATGGACCTTTCCAGTTTATCCATCCATCATATGATGTCATAATCAACTACGTGATGCGTAGGATGACATCATAATCATTATGTCATGAATGACTTGATTTAGTCCGTCTTAAACACTTAATAGTCTGTCAAGTTGTATAAATTGCATGTCTTTACTATTTAATAAATATGCTGTTGAATATGGCAGCATCAACACCCAGTCAATCTAGTTTCACAATATTCAACAGCTTACCTGTATAGTTTTCTGGAAATTGATAGCGAGGGAGTTCAGGGATCGATTGATCCGAACACGAGCAAGATGGGGAGAGCATAGTTAAAACTGGAAAGGTCCATTAACATAACAAGAGATTGAACAGCATAAGTCTTTCAGGTGATACTATTGATACATTTATATAATCCAGTAACATACCTGCACCATCGGGAGTAATTGTTCCTAGTTTGACAGCTAATGGATGTCGGGCCTCTGCATAGTGGTCTAAGGCGTGGTTATTACCACCGCTACCATCAAAGAATTTCCTTCCACACAGTATAGTGCCATCAGTGAGATTTAACCATAGATTATTGGTCAAATCACACATTTCACATTTCCAGCCACGAGGTGGAATCTTTTTACCCGTCGTTAATTGTAAAAGATTTGTGGCATGTCTGAAACAAGATGTAAGAGCAATCATAGGGTTTGAAATGTTTGCCTGTCTAACTATCATTGACAGGTGATTTTGCTGGTCGCAGTAATAAAGACCATCCACCTGTTACATGTGACAGGTAAAAGGTTGATTGATTAATTTATCAGGGAATATTTTGAGCGGTATCGCATCGCAAAATGCAATGCAAATGAGTACCTGTTGCTACACATTTACAACTTCGCTTAGCTATTTGCTGCGATACATAATTTTGATGTAAAATTCAGTCAATTCACTTACTATTGGAATATTTTTGATAAAAAGTCACTAAAAGTTGCAAAACGATTGTCAAATTTAGTAAGGAAGCGAGATGCGCATGCGTTGGAGGATGATTTCCGATATAGCCCATAGACATATATAGCTATAGAGCGCATATCTTCATACCTTCCTTCACTATGGGACAAATGACCGCCGGTGAAGCGAGTTCAGTAAGCGCTCTATAGATCAAAATTCTAAAAGCTAGCAATGCGCGCATGCATTAGCGGCTTCCTTCTTCCGGTATAATAATAAACTTACAGACTTCAGTTTTGAGTGTGGACACCAATCAAAAACTCGCAATATGCATCACAGTGTATTCACGGTCGTCGACATATTGCTCGTAACAGACTCTCTTGTAAATCAAAATTCTCCTATAGGGGGGGGTATGGCTATTGATCATTGCCTCGTCATTAGTTAGCGTTATGATAAACTTTAAAAATACAAGTTTATCTAGGCTGATTCTGGTCGATTTAGACAATTTGTTTGTCTCGGAAACTGAGTTATATCATCGCGAATGCTAAACTCCTGCTAGCGCATCACCAAATCAAAGCCGACACAGTATAGTTAGCCTTGCTACGGTGGCGTATCGCAATTGATTTGCGTAAGCGACAGATTTAGAATGGCATGTCGCCAAGATCTAAACGAAATCACGATTTCTTTTTTCACGAGAGAGTTGATACTCTTTCTTCTTTTCGTTCGCTGATCATACCGCCAGTCCTGTAAGTGACTATCGACATGATCATAAGCGTTAAGTGCGTGGATCCATGGTTTATTAGAGTGCGCCGTGCGGCCTGGAACCTCCGTCTTCAGTTGATACTTACCACCCTGATACTTCATGATATTTCCTAAATATCGACCTAGCTTCAATAATACTCAGAATTTAAAAAAACCTGCCCCCACTGGGCAGGTTACACAACTGACAGTCCAGCGGATGTGCAGCCCAAACTCGCACATGCGCGGGGCTGACTCATTCTATTCCAAAATATTGGCTGACCTAATTGCAACATAAAACGCCGATAGACCGAGCCTCTGTGGGGCGGAGAGGCCGGAATCGTATCAGGGTGGTAAGTATCAACTCTCTCGTGAAAAAAGAAATCCGTGATTTCGTTTATTTCACATCAAGAGTATACTTACCACCCTGATACTTCATGATATAGCCAGAATTTGTAAGAGAATTCGGCGGGAGGGAGGCGAAGGTCAGAAGACCGGCTCATCCCTGGAAGAGCAAGCTTTTGCTTTTAGAGCACAACAAACATCTGAAATTGCGTATGTACACACACTCAGGAAATAATTTGGACATCGGATAACACGACCGATGTTGTGAGTAATGACAGTTTCACATCCGCTCCCCTCCCCCCTCTTTTAAAGAGGGAGCGATGACCTTAATGTCCTATACGCTCTCTATGTACTCGTGCTAAAGTACTATAAGACATCGGACGAAAGCTTCATTTCGTATACTCTCAGATGGAACCACAAAGAACACAAAACCATCACCATTTTAGTTAATAATATAAAAAGCGTGACAAAAAATAACCATCACCAAATATAGGACTAACCTATTTTGACGAGATTCCTCTTTGATCACCGCTGGCGATGATAGGTACAGTACAGAAAAGCGGGGAGTTCCCCCCCCCCCACCCCCCCCCCCCTCTAAATTGCACTGTGTGTGTGTCAACGGCCTTATGTACAATATTTACAAATTTATATACAGATTTAACGTTTATATAAAATCGATAAAGCAAGTGGATTTGACGTGTCACGTAGGTAATGATTTGTACAACTAGACTCACAGTGCCATTGTGCTACTGACATACTGTCATCCACCGGCACTCCATTAAACAGAGCCGTGGATGTCACTGCGCCACGGACACTGTGAGCCTTGGCCATGTCAACTTGCTTACCCGTAGCAGCTTTGTGGCAATGCTGGATGAATCCACCTAGAAATGGTATCTTTAGAAGCTCTCCCATGGGGTTCAATGTAAGATAGCCATAAAGCACTAGGGTCCGTCCGCCACTCCTGTGTACATTGTTTATAACACGTTAATGCACGGACTGGACACCAAGCCTTTGAATTAGGATCAAACCTAGACAACAAGGGTAAAACTATAGGCTGACCAGGATATTTTAAAGACTGGTTCTTCGCCATAAAGTTAACTCTAGGTAGAAGCCTAAGGCCTTCCCCTGTCACCACAAAACGGTCTGGCTCTGCTGACAAAGCATGTATTTCACTTCTTCATCTGGCTGAAGCTGCAGAAATCAGAAAAACTGTTTTAAGCATCAACATTTTCATGGAAATGGAGCTTAGTGGTTCAAAGGGTTTATCTGCTAATACTTGAAGTACTAACGATAAACTCCAAGAAGGAATCACTGGAGGATTCCTTGGTCTTAGATTACCCATGCCTTTGATTAAAATATTTAGATTACATACTTCATCACTTCCCCTAATAGCCAAGCAAGGGATAACTGACATTAAAGCTGACTTGTAGCCAGCAATAGAGTTAGGCTTGAGGCTATAGGCATCAAAAAGGCGACAGAGGAAATCGGCTACTACCTGAATAGATGCTTCCATTGGATTAATACATCTTTTTGAGCACCATTCAGCAAATCTGTTGATTTTATAATTATATGCTCTGGACGTTGACCCCCTCCTGGCTTTTGCCATAAACATGGCTGCTTGCTCAGAAAAACCCTCCTTAACTGCTGATTCCTTGACAACATCCACGCAGTCAATTGGAACATTGACGGGTTGTTGTGCATGGACTTGCCCTGGAAGATTATGTTGTCCATCAGAGGAAGAGGAACAGGATTGCAGACCAGATCCGTATACCATGATCGGCTTGGCCAATTTGGGGTGTTCAGAAGCACTTGGCATTCCTGCTGCCTGACTTTCTGGAGAACTTTTGGAATCAGGATTGCTGGCAGGAATGCATATGCATACATTCCCTCCCAACTGATAGCTAACGCATCTGTTGCGAAAGCGCTTGTATCTGGAATCGGAGAGACATACGTCGTCATCTTCGCATTCTTGTTCGTTGCGAATAAATCTATGTTGGGCTTGCTCCAGTGGTTGAACAGGCGATCCGCCACACATTGATTTAGTTGCCATTCCGTGGGAAGAATGCTCATTCTTCGGCTCAATGAGTCGGCTAATAGATTTAGCCTTCCCGGAATATGAACTGCTTTCAGGGAAATCCCATGATCTAGGCACCAGCAAAGCAGTTTCCACATCATCATACAGAGATTGGGCGACTTCGTTCCGCCCTGGCGGTTTATATAAGTCACTACTGTTGTATTGTCTGATCGAACCAGAACACTCTTGCCCTTGACCTTCTCTAGGAAGTGTTCCATGGCTAAGACTACTGCTCGCATTTCCACCAGATTGATATGTTCTCTTGACTGATCCAGATTCCAAAGCCCTTATACTTTGTTTTCTTCCAGGCAAGCTCCCCATCCCTCCATTGATGCATCTGTGTACATCGTTAACTGAGGGTGGGGAGGTGACAACGTCACCCCCGCCAGGAGATTTTCTCTCTTCATCCGCCATTGAAGGTGGTGAATGAGAGGTTCCAACACTGACACTTTCGAGTCCAGGAAACCCGTACTCTGGGTCCACCGGGTCCACTGTGTCATGAGAAATAATTGGATCGGCCACCGGCGTAAGGCTGCCTGAGGAATGACTGGTTCCAAAGAAACCATCAACCCCAACATTCTCAAGTAGACCCGTGCCAGGACATAACAACTGTTGCACACTGACTGTATGACTGAGATGAGTGTTTCTACTCTCTCTTGAGATGGATAAACATATCCTATCTCTAGATCGAAGAACATGCCCAGGTAAACAAACTTCTGGGATGGAGTCAGCTCTGACTTTTGAAAGTTGATTATCCAGCCTAGATCTCCAGATTTGCTGATAGACTTTCTTGAGTGTGTGCCTTTAACAGCCAGTCGTCTATGTACGTGTGGATTGCTATGTGTCTCCTGCGGAGGTATGACGTCACAGCTTGGACCACTTGAGTGAAGACCCGAGGAGCCGTCGATATACCAAATGGGAGAACCCTGAATTCCCATTGGCGGCCCTGAAATGCAAATCTCAGGAACCGACGAAAGCTAATAGGCATCTTTTAGATCTATCGATGCTGTCCACATTCCCTTCCTCAATCCTGCTAACACCGTTCTCACAGTTTGCATTTTGAAACTTGGTATGAGGATAAATCTGTTGAGAGGTTTGAGGTTAAGAATTGGTCTCCACCATCCAGTGCTTTTTGTCATTAGGAACACGGTTGAATAATAACCCAGACATTTTTGTGCCGGTTGAATAACGTGTTTTAGTATTGAGGGATTGAATTTCTTCCTCTATACACAACCATTGATCTGGATCTCTTGGATTTTGAGTCCAGATCGGAACCAGAGACAGGTGCGATGGCTGATTTGAAATCCAGTCGGGATGGTAACCGACTGAAAGCCATCGCAAGACTGCGTGGTCCTGAGTAATCCGCTCCCACTCTTGCATGTGGAAGGCCAGACGGCCTACAACGGGTGCACCTAAGGACTGAGGTGGACCCGAGAAGTGCAAGAGAAGCCCTGTCCTAGCAGCACTGGTGTGGTCTTCCTGAGAGGCGACCCATCAGGTTCGGCTCCCACGACAAGAACCCCGCGCTCCTCCACCAGCGTCACACGCACCTCGGTATGCAGGCTGTCTGGCGGGTTGCACTGGAGGCGCCTGTGCTCACCCCCCCCCCACCCCCTAGCTGGCTTACGCTGTCGTTGCCGTGGCCGACGCTGCGTAGGTGGTTGGCCTCTGACAAGGCCACCACCACCTCTAGCCTGCTGAGGGTGGAAGGCAGGGGGCGCTGCTCGAACACGCTCCCTGCGGAGCACTTCAAACTGCTCTCGCAGCGCCCTCTGGTTGTTCACCAGGTTTACGGTTTGTTGGAGGTGCAGACATCCTTCACCTCCAAACAACTATGGACCTGCCATCGGCGTCCGAAGAAGACGATTGTACAGGTCCTGCGAGGGGCACAAATTGTCACGGGTAAATGTGTGCCTCGCCCGTAAACTCCTGGTTACGGATCTCGTCATGCAGTCCAGAGCCAGGTTAATGCCGTCCTGGATGGCTCTCTGGACTGCAAGAGGAGAAGTTTGGCGGGCCACAGATGCTGCTACTACCCCCTGTAGCAGCTGGGAAACATGCGAGAGCCGAGATGGCTCCTCTCGTACTTTCCTCCGTGTCCCGCAGCGCGGAATTAGCGTTGCGCAGAATTAGCATTGCGCAGAGCGCTAGCGCACAAGGGTCCCGTGTCAGACTGGGACCCAGGCTGCGTGTCGTCGCCCAAAGACGCACGGTCATCCATACCTCTGATATAGATCAGAACTAATACGGCAGTGCCGTGCCACCTCGCGAGGGGCCTTCGCAAGGCGTCCTTTCGGCAGAATGGATGTCTCTGCCGCAGCGAACATATCAACGATATGCCCCGCACACGGCAGAGATGGCATGGTGCTCGTTACCGGTTTCCCCTCCCAACCATGGGCGCTGGTACTGCTGGGAAGCCGGTGGATCCACCTGGAGTTCTGGCTTGATGTTCACCAGCCATTGGCAAGCATCCAGCCAGTCTTCCTCGGTGGCCACCTGTGAATGTTCGACGAGCCTAGGGCCTTCGTCGTCCTCAACCACATTCACTGGTGGAGTAATGGCCAGAGCTGAAGATACTCTTGGAAAGCCAGGGAAGCCATATGGACCCGCAAGGGAGGGCATGGGTTGCGCCGTGGCTATTCCAGGAGCCGGATCTACGGCATCATGGGAGGCTAAAAACATGACGTCACAGTCCGGTCCTTCCTCACGGTAACTCTCGGCAAGCCGAGGGATACGGTATGGACGGCCATCGGCTCCTAGCCGGCCTAGTCAGTGAGCCGTGAAACCCACTCCGAAAGAAGTGGTTCCATGGAAAAGGTCACCCATGGGCCCCTGTGGTGGCCCATGGGAATCCATTTCCATCGACTCATCGGTAGGCCATAACAGAGTGTCCTTTTCTTCCTGCCCAGAAAGATTAGACGCCAAGCTTGAAAAGGGATCAAGCTCGGCCTGGGCAGGAGGGATATCGCGTGAGGCGCTGATACCCTTAGCCTTACGCTGCTCTAAAGCACTCGATAAGTGAGCGCCTGAGGCCATGGCTTTCGCTCCCGGGTCCACGGGCGAGGCAAGCCTCAGTGCCGGACCAACGGGAGCCGTCTCTGGGTCTATAATGAAAACTGGTTTGCTAAGAGAAACAGACCCAGAGACAGGAACACTCTGTCCCGGAGAAAATGAAGAGGACAATGACGAACCTGACACGGGAAGAAGGCTGCGAAGCAACTCCGGGACAAGACCTGTGATCGTCTTCTTCATTTCTGCCATCATCTCAAGACGGAAGGCCTCCATGTCTGGCATGGACGCCTTCCTCTTCTTACCACAGTCCTTTTCCAGACGCCTCTTCTCATCTGCCGCCCGGTCCTTTACCTGCTAATTTAGAAAATCAGTCAAAACCTCCACCGGCCAGGACTCACAAACATGGCAATTTATAAGAGGCCCGCACGTACTGCACCTAGTGCAGTCATGAGGGGAAAAGTGGGCCTTCACAAAACGGTTGCAGGAAGGGCATTTGTTCTCACTAACCCTCTGAAAAGACACAAACGGAAACAATTAGTTTTTAGTCATGACGAAACAAAAAACCAATTGCAGAAGGCTAATAAGATCCGTAAGGAAAACTTTTGATCATCAAATGAAAGATAAGCCAGGCCCATAGAAAAAACTATAGGCCTGACATAAAGTAAACAAATCCTAAAACCTTGTTATACTTCTATAAGAAGACAAGGGTCACTCTTTTAGACATAACAATTTGAACTTGAATACTTGAGAGGCGAACTTCTTTAGACTTCACAGCTCTAAACACAGACTCATTAGTAATTGAACTTTATAAACACAATGAACCTATGCAAACCATCAAGAGAGATAAATCACTCAACACTCAGTCAAAAAACTTCTAAAATATTTAGAAATAAAATGATTGAAATTTTTTCTCTCTCCTAATAATCTCATAAGATGACTTCTGAGGACGAGTGAAGTCTGATAAACAGCACAGGAATAGCTGATCCTTGGACAAAACCCCTGTGGTGGTGGGGGGGGGGGGAAATGCGGAGAAATTACTTCTTATGGTAATAATTCCCTCAGCAAACTCATAATAAAATAAAGGACCCAGAAACCAAGTTTAAATATTGTTTAAATAAAAGGATACCCTTCAAATATCAGCTCATGTGTCTGAAACATAAAGCACAACATGCGTTAGCTAATATATAGGCCTCCCCATAAAAGAGCTAGCCTAATAAAGACGTATCCACGAGATAGCACGAATCCCGGAAATACCATCCGAGTCAACACACAAATTTTTTATCAATAAATTTACTAAGGTACACCTGATGGCTAGGACCGAGAGCATCCTCCGGCGACTTGGCAGCGTCAACATACATGTACTAATATAACAGTCAAACAAGTTGCAAAACAACTCAAAGCTTCAACACGACAGAAAGCAAAAGCAAGGCTAAAAAGCGTGTTGCAATGGAAGGTCAATATTTTAAGAAGAGAATGAGTCAGCCCGCGCATGTGCGAGTTTGGGCTGCACATCCGCTGGACTGTCAGTTGTGTAACCTGCCCAGTGGGGGCGGTTTCTTTTCAATTCTTATTGAAGCTAGGTCGATATTTAGGAAATATCATGAAGTATCAGAGTGGTAAGTATACTCTTGATGTGAAAGACGCATGCGCGAGAGTGTTCTCGAGTACTCTTCTTCAAAGTCGGGAACATACTTTCTCGCAAGATTATTGGTTAATAAATTTAACTATATAGAGAGCAACCAATGAATTGCAAGGAAACTACTGACGGTAAAGAAAATAAACAATGTTTTACGCGGTAATTTTAAGAATGACGTAGTAGTAGTAGTATATATATATATATATATATATATATATATATATATATATATATATATATATATATATATATATATATATATATAATATATATATATATATATATATATATATATATATATATATATATATATATATATATATATATATACATATATATAGCATTCGTAGTAAAACTAGTAACACGTGAGCCGATTGATACACGCTGATCACAGTAAAACGTTTTCAATTTCATCTTAATAAGCTGTTGAATATGTTGCAAGTTTTTAAGGGGGGCCTGTTGCTCACAGCTGCCATAGCCTGCAACAGCTTCCAGTTAAAGGTCATATATGGAGAGTGTATCTTAAGACATTATAATATATCCAGACCTTCCAAATCGTAGAGCTGTTATCAATTTGCTAATACATGACATATTTTTTAATTTATTGCCGATAAAGTACATTGCTTTAGAATATCGCGTCATGAATTACCTCCCTTGAATTCCAAGCAGCTGTGACGTCATAGTGGAACAACCACTAAGAAAAGCTAATACAGGCAATGCTGTTTAACCAGGGTAACTTTTTCATTCTATTGTATTTAGCAATGAATTTTGAAATAGGCAATGATCTCAATGATATTCCCGGTAGACATTAGTCAGAAGTTTATAATAGCGCCGATGCCATATTTAAATATGAATCTCTCTGTCACGAAAAACCCCCTTTTTAGATATGAGATCTGCTTCGAGAAAATATCTCAGTGTGATTCTATAGATACTGTATTTTTATGACACTATATCTTGCTACATCCAGTATTGGTGGGATGGCTGTCAAGCGCAGATTTAGGATTTTATTATTGAGTTAGTCCAATACTGGAGCGGGTCTGTGAGTCAGGGCGTGACCCCTCTAAATGGCTGTTTGGGGAGATACGGGTGGGCTGGTTCTTCTCCCTGAAAATTCTGATGCTATGCGACGTCATTTCCTGCATTCCATTTGATAAACAACATGTCTATTTTGTATCCAAACTGCGCCTATAATTCAGCAGAATCTGTTATGATTTTCCAGATGTATATTGATTACAATATCATTTAGGGATATACATTATGCCAGCAATGAGTGACCGGGTGGTGGTGGTGATGGGGGTGTGGGGGTGTGGGGGGGGGGACTTCTCATAGGCTACGTGATTAACCTACTTGAACAAGCAAATAACACTGCATTCAGTTGCAGAAATTATGCCAAAATACCTGTGGTTGGGCCTACATACTTATGTTTCCTGTCATTCTAAACACAGGCCTACACATGCGTGCGTATCCTATATGTATGTGGCCGAGGAGGTGAATTGTGGGTATATATCTATACCACCTCTTTGAATGTAATGTAGCTAGCTTATAAATTTTAGGCATAACGACACTCACTCGCCCATGCTTTTACTGGAGTAATTTGTAGGTTACGTACTATAATGCTGAGCCCTGAGTGTGTACAATTGTCGTGTATACTGAAAAAAGCACATATATGAGTGAAGATGCGCAAAAGACGTGACAATAATAATTTATAACAGGTGGGTAAGTTGAACTAAATTGTCATATTTAGATAGGCCTACGTTTATTAACAGTGCACAAATTTACGTTGGATAGCTTACGCGTCGAAGACTGTCAAAATTGTTTGTTTACTATAAGCTTTCATTGATGTCCGCATGAACTGAAAGAGAGACGATCGATAACCAGTATGCCAGTCTTCCTATGAATTCGTTCATCTGCTACTATTTATGTGCTTCCATCACACGGAATGATTGTTTTATCGCCCGGTGGCCATTTTCAATAAGCCCGGTGGTAATTTCTCAAAATAATATGCTTTGCATCAACGTGAAAATATGCAGGCCCATCGATTGCCCAACTGGCAGCCCCCTCAACCCACACCCCCACCCATTTACAGGCTAATTTTGTTCACGCACATTTCTATTGAGCCAAAATCGCCATTGAAGCGATCATGTTCTCAAACATGTCCGGAAACATAAAACCGAGAAAAATCTGCCGCATTGGTTTTTCGTAGCTGTTGCCGGTGTACTATGTAATATTACCCATACACCGGGGTTTTTTTTTTGCCTGATTCTAACTACACACCCACCCTCTAGGCCTAAACCATGTAGCCTACATAGCCGCAGCAAAAATGTCAGAATTAAAGAAAATTCATTGAGATCTCATAAAACTTTTGTTCTAGACAGATAAGAAAGATCTAGCTGACTTACGTGTGTCTGTTTTATGTATGCACATGTATTTAATTCAGCAACAAAAAAATGTTATTCCGCTATGTAGGCTATATTATGTATGTTAAGTAAGAGCGCGTATTAGACTTTATGATCAGCTGTTTATTTAGGGTTAAAATCAATCAACACATAACTTTCTATTATTTTTATTGGCATAAGACCTGAAAAAGCTATTTTTATCTTTGCCTGATCAGGAAAATGCAACCAAACTGTACTGATTTCCTGCTGAAGTTGAACGAAGCTGCATGTATTCAACGTTACGGTATAATAGCTTGTTCCACTATTACGTCATTATTGACGCTGAAGAGCTCAAAATCAAGGGAGGTAAGGCATCACGTAATTTCGTGTATTCGATCATACGCCGACTTCGTGGCTTAATATTAGCTACTTGCTGAATGTTAGACGCATACAGCATACAGCTGGTTTGTTATTAATTACTGTACAATAATGCCTTAAATACTTGCAAAATTGTACATAAAAGTGATTTCTCCAAATATGACCTTTAAGCACTAACACTATTCAGCCGTCTTACATTGTATTGAATGATATGTACTTTGTTTAGCCTACCACTTCAAAGGGATATATGATGTAGGTTGGTAAGTTACAAAATATATGTTAACCCTAGTCAATGAAATCACAGTATTCATGGGAGGTACATTAATGATTTTTTTTTAAATAAGTTGACTGGGATGTGTTGCTGCCTTAAGCAGCAACAGCTTCCAATCAATGTAATTGCCAAATCTGCCAATACGTATTATTTTAGGTTTCCTATACTCCCTGAATCTTGGCCAGAGCCAGTACACGCATATTCTGAATCTGACATACGTTATACATATGTTATGCATTCCATAGGGAAAATGTTTTGCGAAATCGGAAAATTATGCTTTTCGGATTCACTTGCTCATTGCGTGTGCAGACGAAAAAAAATGTTTTTGATCATGCAAACATGTTTTGAAAGGTTACCCCGTCGGAACACCAACCAGTTTCAACACAGTTTGTTTGTTATGCAAGTGCTATGAACTGCTATGCATTATTCGATTTGTTTAGCAGTGACTGCTACGCAAATTTTTTCAAACAAAATATTCCCCGTTTATATGTACTAAATTTCAACTATGAAATAGATACAGGGCCTGATCCAGACTGATTTTGAACCCGTTATAAAGGGTTTGGGCGCTATCAGTAGGGGCGCCGAAATTATGAAAAACTGAATAAAAAGCGCCTAGGGGAGCTGTATGGTATCTTCAAATACATTTGTTTCACAAATTTGTGTGAAGTATCACCTCCGTGAATCCTCTTTTGCACAATCTACACAGCTATGGGTGCCCAAACTAAAACCACGGAGGCCCTGAGATATATCACTTGTTGAGCTCTAAATCAGTAATGTTAGAATGAATTGTACACCGTAATAACCATTCCAATGATGAGACCATGTTATCTCAATTTAAAGAGACAGATAGACAGGCAATGACTAGAGATCTGTTGAGTATTTTGTGAATAATTTGCCTGGAGGCCACTGCTGTCTAAGGCAGCAATGGCTTCCAGTAAAATTATTTTCAAAATATTCAGCAACTCTCCCATGGTGTTGCCCTGAAAATGAGCTAAAAGGTCATATGTAGCCTGTACACCAATGTTGCTGAACAGGTACTAACTACTCTGAACACGCTAGACTACTCTGAACATGACAGGTAAAAATAACATTCTACCTGTCACTCAGGACAGTTGAATAATTTTTAACATTTTTACCCCCGAACCCTAAAGCTGAAGTTGTGGTGAGTGGACATAGGTTAGTAAATTGACGAAACATTAATCCTCTCACTCCTAATACTTGTTAAGTAAGATCTCATTTGGAACACACTTTATTGAGTTCCAAATGAGACCTTTCTCAATGAGTGTGACAAATTTAATATGAAATGGCAGTTTGTGATATTCTTTTTATCACATGAGCTATTATTTCAAATTTTCACACTGATTCTTATCTTTTTCTTCCTATTTTGCATTGGTTTTGTTTATCACTGTAAGGTTTCACTACTACATATAAGAGTTCTGTACAATACGCAACAAAAACACTGATAAACTCAGCGATTCTCATTTAAGGGTATATACTCTCAAAATGCCACTTGTGACACCCCCAAAAGTTGTGGCAGTGGGTCCTAAATTCAGCTGCCATGGGAAACACTTGAGGAACTATCTTAGAATTTCAGAATTAAATCATTATTGATTGATCGACTGAATTTTCCACGTGTTTCAATGAAATTTATCACCACTTTTGATGACTACATACATCATCGCTGCTAGCCAACATGGCTGCAGTGTGCGTGTCATAATATATTGTTTCCAACTTATGGCGCTAGAGCACCACTTTGTTACGTTAGTGGGATAGAAAATGATATGCAATGGTTTAATGGACAATTCCAGTTTATCCATCAATCATATGACGTCATACTCAACTATGTGACATGTAGGATGACATCATAATCAAAAACGTCATAAATGGCATAGATAAGTTAGTCAAAAATACTTAGTTGATGACGGACTAAGCATTGTTATAGGAATTGTATGGCTTTCCTATTTAAGAAACATACTGTTGAATATTATGAAACTAATTAGTTTCAAAATATTCAACAGCTTACCCGTATAGTTTTCTGGAAATTGATAGACAGGAAGTTCAGGGACTGATCGATCCAAACATGGGCGAAGTGTTGGTGGAGAATAGCTAAAGATGGGTGAAACTTGATTCCTCATTATTGATATGTAATAACTTATAAGCTTGATTATGAGATAGATTAAGTATGTTTGAGAGACACGTTCGTGTCATGAATAAACATGTACTCACTTAGACACGTATCTCTTTTCTCCCTCCCATGTTCCAGCCATAGCTGCGGCTTCTTCCACCTTCCACGCATCCTCAGCTGTCAGTATCGCTGCAGTGGACAGCGCCACCTAGTGGTCGCAAAACAATTTCAATGGTAACAAGAGCTCCGCAAACGGCGCATAATACCCCGCCATGATGACAAACTAATAAATGACAGCTATCAATATTTTTTCTTCCTCAGACCAGTAATCCTTATTAAGTGTCAAAGCGATTCGCTAAACGATCAAGGAGGTATCGTCCGGAAACCAATTTTCAAGATGGCGGCCGCTGACTGGTGGCCATATTGGATTTCTGATTATCGTAAATTTTGATATGTTTCTTCACCAGACATATTCCAACAACCCTAGGAAGTGATCCGATAAATGGTAACGGAGATATCATCCAGAAACCAACTTTCAAGATGGCAGCCCGTGGCTAGCGGCCATCTTGGATGTTGGATCATCGTCGATTTCCATAGGTTTCTTCCCCAGACCTAGTCCAACCACCCTATGAAGTTTCAATGCGATCCGACAAATTGTAACAGAGTTATCATCCGGAAACCAATTTTCAAGATGGCTGCCGCTGACTGGTGGCCCTATTGGATGTCGGATTATCGTAAATTTTGATAGGTTTCTTCACCAGACATATTCCAACGACCCTAGGAAGTGATCCGATAAATGGTAACAGAGATATCATCCAGAAACCAACTATCAACATGGCAGCCTGTGGCCATCTTGGATTTTGGATCATCATTGATTTCGATAGGTTTCTTCCCCAGACCTAGTCCAACCACTCTATGAAATTTCAATGCGATCCGACAAACGGTAACGGAGTTATCATCCGGAAACCAATTTTCAAGATGCCCACCGGTGGCTGGCGGCCATCTTGGATTTCGGATCGTTGTCAATTTTGATAGGCTTCTTCCCCAGACCTAGTCTAACCACTCCATGAAGTTTCAAAGCAATCCGATCCGATAAACGGTAAATGAGTTATCATCCGGAAACCAATTTTCAAGATGGACGCCGGTGGCTGGACGCCATCTTGGATTTTGGATCATCGTCGATTTCGATAGGTTTCTTCCCAAGACCTAGTCCAACCACCCTATGAAGTTTCAATGCGATCTGCTGAACGGTAACAGAGTTATCATCCGGAAGCCAATTTTCAAGATGGGCACCAATTTTAAAAAAATTCAAATGTATATAATATTAATATAAAATTTGTTTGAATTCGACAATATAGACTTTTGAATTTCACTATCTTAGCATATGTCCATTTGCAGATCAAGAGATTATTGTAGAAAGTTCATCACTGGAATGACTGAACCAGTTGCGCCTGTGTAAAATACTCCTCTCTCAGACTGCCAATGAACAATAGAGGGATGCATTTCTAGATATGCCCCACCCATTTCTAACTATGCCTCGCCAAATACTACTCCGCCCATGCATTGTCCAGGTTATGATCGATTTATATACTTTGAATCTAGATTTCCTAGAATCTCAATTTCTTGGTAACTATACAGGTTACCTGTTGAACATTTTGAAAGTAATTTGACTGGGTAATGTTGCTGTCTATGGCAACAACAGTACCCTGTCAAATTAGTTTTTAAAAATACTCAACAAAATGTTTATTAGATTATAAATTCATTCATGTCATACACTTGGCGGACTATTCAATGTTCATGAGGGACCTAGATACGTCATTCATTATGCATTTTGATTGTGCCATCAGACTACATGTGATGTAATTAATTATGACATCATATACACAAAATGTACTTGAATGACAGATCGGATCTATCCATTATTACGACCACTGCAGAGGCCAGTTTTGACCAACTGGACCAATGTTAAAGGGTTCACATTCAGATATACATGATTTCATCAGCAATCCACAAACAGATCAGCAACAAAACCTTGTATGTTTGATGGACACAGCCTATTTATATGTTTCTCATGGACAATGTCAAGTACAAAGTACTACAAACATGACAAATACGTTTTTTTTAATTTAGTTTTTACAACAGACCTGTAATGGTAGTCCCGGAGTTTGCATCGGCAGATCAATCCAGTCTGGCAAAACAACAATAGATGTAGTCTCCTCAAACTCATATTGTTTCATATCTGGATCAAATCCACCAGCCACACCTTCAATAAAACGACAGAACATATGAAATCCACCACCAATGCCTCTAATACAAGGGAAAGAAAAACAGCAAATCTCCAGGAAATATCTTCAATAGAACAGAAAGCCCACATCAAATCTCCTAGCACCATTATCAATAAAAATGGAAGATCAAATCTCCAGGCAATATCTTCATTACAATATTAAAAAAGAAAGCAAATCTCCTAACTGCCTAATACAACAGAAAGAAAAGATCAAATCTCCTGGACACATCCCCTAATACAACAGAAAGAAAACATCAAATATCCCGGCCACATCTCCTAATACAACAGAAAGAAAACATCAAATCTCCTGGCCACATCTCCTAATACAACAGAAAGAAAACATCAAATCTCCTGGCCACATCTCCTAATACAACAGAAAGACGGCCTCAAATCTCCTGGCCACATCCCCTAACTGCCTAAAAAAACAGAAAAAAAAGATCAAATCTCCTGGCCACATCCCCTAATACAACAGAAAGACAGCCTCAAATCTCCTGGCCACATCCCTTAATACAACAGAAAGACAACCTCAAATCTCCTGACATGCCTAGTAACATATTCAACACAAAAAGGGTCAGGTATAAAATCGACCCGCAAGCAGCAACACTGACCAGTGCTCATGCTGGAAACAACATATTCTCACCTAACAGAAGGTTGTTCCAGGTGTTACCAATCTGGATACTATCAACTATATGGTACATCCATACTAGAGGTATTGCCATCAGCACAACACACTGTATGCTCTCTGCGGGGGAACATTGGGCCAGCGCTTATCCTCAATTTCTACGACTCTAACCGCTGATAGTATTTCTACTTCCCCTATACAGGATGTTAGGCCATCACAGGAATGAACATTTCCAGTTTATTCATCAATCATATGACATCATAATCAACTTTGTGGCATGTAGGATGACGTCATAATCAATGACATCATGAATGACGCAGCCAAGTTCATCACAAATGCTTAATTGATGATGGACTAAGCATTGTTGTATGAATTGTACGTCTTTACCATATAATACACATGCTGTTGAATATTTTGACATCGGCAGCAAAATCAAAGTCAAATTAGTTTTAAAATATTCAACAGCTTACCTGTATAGTTTTGGAAATTGAGATTCAGAGTGCACGGATCGATTGATCCCAACACAGGCAAAGCGTGGGTTGAGCTTCTAGTTACTGTACAGATGGGCGGTGCATGGCTAAAACTGGATTCCTCCATTGCCACATAATGTCTCATGACAATACAACATTTGAAATGAGGGGTTATACCTTTAATGCATAAATACTTCATACATTATCTACCTATAGCAAGCTTGGTTGGCTGTTTACTCTCTGGCTCTTCACTCTTAGGAATCTGGCAAAACAGAAGAATCACATTACGAATGAAAATATGTGGGACAAGAATCACGATGGCCACCAAACCATTTATCCGACACATTCAAGTGGCAAATTTCAAATCAGCATGGTCAAAATCCTATATATAGAATTGGCTTCAGAATTCATCAAATTAAAAATTCAACTATGGCCACCAAAGAAGGTGAATAGTGATTGGTCAATGGCATCTATCCTTTTTAATTTTCTAACTTCACTGAATGGCCCTTAATCGCTAAACATATCAAAGTTTTTTCATGAAAATTAGGTCATCCAAGATTGCTGCCGAAGCATATGGCCAATCAAGTTCCCTCGAACAAAGTTGGTTCAGATGCTGTCCTAGATGTTGTTTCATGTGTTTTGAGTCACTCCCCGAAGCGGTTTCAAAGATTTTCTTTAACGTTTCTAAAGATCGGACAAAATCCAAGATGGCCACTGGCCAAATTAGCTGATCGGTGTTATTTGAACAAACTTGAATCCATATGGCACATGGATGTTTCCGACCAAATGTCATTAAGATCGGTCCACTTGTTCTAGAGAAAACAATCTAAATTTCCTTACTTTAGTCTTTGGCAAATAAAGATCCAAGATAGCCGCCAAACTATTTATCTGACACTTTTAAAAGTGACAAATTTGAAAACGGTATACCCAAAAACTTATGTAAAACTAATTTCGGCTTCAAAGTCCATTAAATACAGAGTTCCAATATGACCGCCGAACATGCTACATTGTGATATGACCACAGTGGCCATGTTTTGATGCATCAATTTCCTTTGAAGAAAGTTTTAATGGCTCTTAGTGGTTCTGGAGAAGTATTTTTTGCAAAAATTAGATCATCCAAGATGGCCACCGAAGCATTTGGCCAATTAAGTTGCCTTGAACAAACTGGGTTCAGCTGTTATCCTAGATGATGTTTCAAAAGTATAAGTTCTGAACAGATCCTCAAAGCACTTCCGTAGAAGATTTTTAAAGATGTTTCTAAAAATCAGCCATAATTCAAGGGATGGGCTTCGTTTGCCAAAATTTTGATCTCTATGTCCTAAGGATGCTTCCTGCCAGATATAATTGAAATCGGCTTTGGTTCTTAAAAACACCTTGTTTGAAAAAAGGTTTTTATGGATGCGCCCATGTCATAAGCTCACTTGGCCTATCAGGCCAGGGGAGCTAAGAATTTCATAATGTTGCCCTATTAAACTAGCATCTTGCCTTTCACATTAAATATTTCAAACACAAATAGTTTCACCATAAATATGTACATTACAGCAATTTATTATTGATACGGTGAGTGAGTCACTTATCACTCCATTACCACATGGAGTTTCCCTCTGGCTACATGTACCTGGAATGTACACATGTATATACTAAGCAATGTTTTGAATATTACGTCTTTGCATGTTCTCTTCAGTTGTAGATAAACAGCATTTCCCATCTTACCTCTTTGCGTATTCTCTTCAGCCGTAGATAAACAGCATTTCCCATCTTACCTCTCCATATTCTCTTCAGTCGTAGATAGACAGCATTTCCTGTCTTACCACTTTGCGTATTCGCTATAGTCGTAGATAGACAGCATTTCCCGTCTTACCTCATTGCGTATTCTCTTCAGTCGTAGATAGACAGCATTTCCTGTCTTACCTCTTTGCATATTCTCTTCAGTCGTAGATAGACAGCATTTCCTGTCTTACCTCTTTGCGTATTCTCTTCACTCGTAGATAGACAGCATTTCCATCTTACCTCTTTGCGTATTCTCTTCAGTCGTAGATAGACAGCATTTCCCGTCTTCTTGTAGTGCCTGTCCACATGCTTCTTACCAAAAGCCATGAATGTATTCATGCAGATGTACAGGCCATTCTCACTTTCCTGAAATGTAATTTCAAAGAATTTAACACTTTAACCCTTAAATTTGTTCAAGAAAATTCTAATTTTCTCATAGAAAATGTCGATTTGCAGACCAAGAGAAAACTATTTTTTAAATTTACAACTGGAATGACTTGCTGGGTTATCGAGACAGTCATTTCAGTGGTAAATTAAAAAGAAATAGTTTTCTCTTGGTCTACAAATGGGCATTTCTCAAAGCACCGCAAAAATTTCTTTTGACTGATATGAGTGTTAATGGGTATTATTCGAGTGTGCATAATGTATTACAATACTGTTTTACTAGCATCGCTGGAGATCTACAGCACACCAGTATCAATGACCTCATATAAGACGTATATATCAGGGGTTAATACATCTTTTGCAGAATTAAATGCCATACTTTTTCAGACATAATTTAGCAATATATACAAAACAATTTGATGAATATCTCCAATCAATGGCAATTTAACAAGGGCCCAAGGGGCCTGTATCGCTCACCTGGAACATAGGCATTTCAACTAGAAAGTCTATCGCCTATAAGCAGAATCATACAGTTTTGGCCACAATTGCAACAAGAACTAGGTCACTAGGCTGCCAAACAAATCGACCCATCATGATCTCTTGAACAAACATAGCTAGATGATATTTCATGACTTGAATCAATCCCCCAAATGGTTTCAGAGCAGCTTTTTAAAGACGTTTCTAAAGAATCCAAGATGGCCCACCGGCCAAATTGGCCGATCGGCTTCATTTGAACACACCTGGATCCATATGCCCTGAGGATACTTCCTACCAAATATAATTGAAATCGGCCCAGTCATTCTAGAAAGGACATTTGAAATTTCCTATTGCTTAATACGTATAGTAAGGGAGCTTTTGGTTTTCCTGAAAACTAGGTCATCCAAGATGACCGTCAAACCATTTTGCCGTGCAACCTCCCTTAAACAAACTTGGTTCAGCAGTCAGGGCTTTAGATTTACCTCATTTGGGCACACCACCTATCTGATCTGGGATCCATCAATGCTCATAGAAACTAGAGCATTTTGAAATCTGAGTAATTGATTTTGAGCCATTTTAGTTTTAATAGCACTATAAGACCTCTGAATGGCCATAAAATGCCACAGTATCCATCTCTGAGTATTTAATTGAATGTAAATCAGTTAATTAGTATTCATAGCAACCCATAGGATTTTAATTTGGGCTCACTAATATGGGCTGATTTCATTTGGGCATGACTTGTAAAGTCATAGCTAAGGGGTAATCTAAAGCCCTGGCTGTTGCCATAGATGATATTGCGTTTAAAAAAATTGGCCAAAATCCAAGAGGGCCGCTGGCCAAATTTGCGGATCAACTTCCTTTGAACAAACTTGAATCCCTATGCTGTAAGGATAATTCCTTCCAAATATAATTGAAATCGGCCCATGGGTTCTTGTGAAGTCGTTTAAAGAAAAAGTTGACAGATGGATGGATGGAGAAACAACACGACGGATGGTCGTCACAGCATAAGCTCACTTGGCCATTCTGGCCTGGTGAACTAAGAAATAGTATACCAATAATGTTGTAGTGTGTGTGTGTGCGTGCATGTGTGCGTGTGCATACAGGGCTAGGAATCAACCAAACATCCCCCTTTTCTACTGATATACTGATCCATATGAATCACCATTAAAGAAGATAAGTTCTGACCCTGTGATGTAAATATGTTCATATGCATACTGTATATGTATGGCTATGCATATGTGTAACTTTATGCATGCACGTATATGTGTGCACTATGTATATGTATGTATGTTTCATGGTTCTTTAATGATTGCATAATTTATCAGGATTCTATGTATGTAGTTCTACAGTACGCAGCGAAAATGCTGTTTTATTCCGGGAAAAGTGCTACAGGTATTAGAAGTTAATGTATGGAATTGTATATGACAGTGAAATTTAGTGATAATTTAATATTTAGTAATAGGTTTTTGATTATTTCTTATATGCGGAATAGACATAAATAGGTCGTGTCACGTTAACATAATTAATACGCGAATGCGACGACAGTAACAGCCTGAATTATAAACTCGTCAAGAAAATTTATGCTCGCCACTGAACATTTAAACATGCCTAAATACTTTGAACTTGTTTAAATCTTCTTAAAAACGGGTCTCAATGTCTTTTTTCGGCGCATCCACGTGCTAAATGAAATTCTTGGTGTGCTAAATCTTCTTTTCCTAACACATCAAAATCTTATAACTGATGCAGCGTGGAAACTGTCCCATTTTTGGCGTCTTTTTGGCGCTTTGGTCCTGGGTTTCGCGTTTTCTAGTAAAGTAATTTTTGTGGTGTACAGTATGTATGCTACAGTCCTTGAAATTCGCCACAGCAATCAGCAAAGCTGTGGTAAAAGCCGTGGAAAACATAATTTGCCACAGCAAATATTTACTGTGGAAGAAAATTGCTGGCCTACATACTTAAATGTGATCTTAATAACTACATATACAAGGTATCAATCATGAAGTCATATTAAAACAATTTCACTAGGTTTCTTCCCCAGACTTAGTCCAACCAGCGTATGACGTTTCAAGCGATCAGATAAACAGGAACAGAGTTATCAGAATCAGGAAAACAATTTTCAAAATGGTTGCTGGCGGCCATCTTGAATTTTACATCATTGTTGATTTCGCTAGTTTCTTCTTCAGACCTAGTCCAACCACCCCATGAAGTGTCAAAGCGATCCAATAAACGGTAACAGAGTTATCA
Source organism: Chaetoderma sp. LZ-2023a (assembly GCA_034401795.1). Taxonomy (NCBI): domain Eukaryota; kingdom Metazoa; phylum Mollusca; class Caudofoveata; order Chaetodermatida; family Chaetodermatidae; genus Chaetoderma; species Chaetoderma sp. LZ-2023a. The sequence goes on from CM067359.1 coordinate 142,056,479, forward strand.
TCTGGAAATCAATTTTCAAGATGGCTGGTGGCCATCTTGGATTTCGAATCATCGCCGATTTCGATAGGTTTCTTCCCCAGGCCTAGTCCAACCACCCTATGAAGTTTCAAAGTGGAGTTATCATCCGGAAATGGCTATTCATAGTTTCGCACATCTAATTTGAGATCGGCCACCATTAAAGTGGGGGCAAACTTATTACACGTTAAAGAGGACTGCCCATAGCGATGCATTGTTCACATTTTCCATGAATCTCAACCCATAAAATCCTGTATCTGAGAAACTGTAATAACTCTGCCCGGTATCAGAAAACATCAAATCATGATTGAATTTTGCAAGGTAGTAGAGAAAATGTAATTACCGTTAAATCCCGTGTATATTGCGCTATCGTGGATAGTGCGCACCCCTAAATTTGACCAAAATCGGCCTGAAAAAACCTTCTTTCCATGTATAGTGCGCAGTAAGATTGAGAGACAGGTGAACGAAAACTGGTAACAAAAAAATCAATGACTTACTGCGTGTCGAATACGCTTTCCTTATAAAATCCCATTTGTGGCGTACGTTACTCTGTTGTTTAATCACGGGAATATCATTTGCATACACTTTTAGCAAATATTTTGTATTAAACTTTATTGAACGATATAAAACGATATAAAAATACAAATATAATTTCCATCAGAACAGGTTAGAATCCGAATTTGATTTGAGCAGTGCTCATTAACATAAATGGTCGTTAGAACATAAAAATTGCATATTTATTTTGTTAAAATTCATAAAATATGAATTGTGCGCTGATACTTGAGAGAATAAAATCTATTTTAATAAAAAAAACTACTTAAATCCATTTTGGCTCACAAACAGTGCCGGTAATTGTTTTGATTTTGTTCAATCACATACGGCGACGCAGTAGATGAGTGGTTTCAATACTCGGTTCACAGGCAGTGTAGTCAGGTGGTGGGGCGGGGTGGGTGGATTAACGCGGTCAGAAGTACAATAAACAAAGGTGATAGAGCTGACCGCCTGACGTTTACAAAATCGACAGTGATCAATTGTGGGTAGGGTTTGAGTGGGGGTGGGGGTAAGTGGATGATGATTCAATGTCAATTAAATAAAGTAATTGATCAATGTGTGGTCTTAACTCAATACAATACAATAACATGAATCAATTTACCGAAAATATTGGCTTATAAACACTTAGAATTTTTTAATCAACATCACAAATCTGCCAATCATAATTCGTTACATACACGTACTTATTCTGATATTCACGATGCCGACTCGAAAGTCTTATACCGCCGGAGAAAAGTTGAAGATTATAGCCTATGCTGAAGAACATGGAAATCGAGCTGCCGAGCGCCAGTTTACTATACGTGAAAGCAACATTAGAGGATGGAGAAAAATGAAAGACAAACTTCAAACCATGCCAAAGCAGAAGCGAGGTGATAGTGGCCGAGCTGCTGCCTTCCAAGAGATAGAAGTGAGAAGACATGGAGGTGTAGGTGTAAGCACAACAGAAATCTGATTAAAAGCCCGAATAATCGCCAAGGAACAGAAGATATCACCAGAAGATTTCAAGGCATCACTAAGCTGGGGACATCGATTCATGGCCAGAAATCATTTATCCGTCCGCCGGCGTACGCACATAGCACAGAAGCTTCCATCAGACTTCGAGGACAAGTTAATGAATTTCCAGAGATTCATCATCAAGAAAAGAAAACGAGTACCATTGCATCGGGAATGCAGATCAGACGCCGTTGACATTTGATCTGCCTTACAGCACAACTGTAGAAAAAAAAGGAGCTAAGACTGTTAACATTGTCACCACAGGAAATGAGAAAAACAGATTCACAGTAATGCTGGCATGCCTATCAGATGGCACGAAGCTTCCACCCTATGTCATCTTCAAAAGAAAAACCATGCCGAAAGAGACATTTCCACCAGGCATCATAGTGCGAGTACACCCAAAGGGGTGGATGGATAACGAAAACACCAAAGACTGGGTTAAGACCGTCTGGGGAAATCGGCCAGGAGGTTTAAGAAAGAAACGGAGCTTGCTTGTCCTTGATGCTTTTAGATGCCACAGAACACCGGAATTGAAGAAATATCTCACACAGGACCACAACACAGATATCGCCATAATACCAGGTGGCATAACATGCATGCTTCAGCCACTCGATGTATGCATCAACAAACCGATCAAGGACATGTTAAGAAGAAGATGGAATGAGTGGATGATGTCCGGAAGCCACACTTTTACAACGGGAGGGAAAATGCGCAAGCCCGAGCTGCCAACAATATGTCAGTGGATAGTGGATGCCTGGACACAGTTGACAAGAATATTATCATCCATTCTTTCAAGAAATGTTCAATATCAAACGCATTAGACGGGACCGAAGACGATGCATTATGGAAGGATCCAAGCACAGACACAGAGACCACCCCCATGGATGAAGATGAACGAGATGCATACTACCACGATTCTGAAGAACAACACGACTTAATATCAAGTGACGATGAGGAAGATTTCCTGGGATTTGAAGGCGATGTAGCAATACATGAAGAAATGGACATTTAATACAAATAATCCAGCTTGACATGCCTATCAGATGGCACGAAGCATCCATCTAACTTCCATGCCTATCAGATGGCACGAAGCATCCATCTAACTTCCATGCCTATCAGATGGCACGAAGCATCCATCTAACTTCCATGCCTATCAGATGGCACGGAGCATCTTAATATATTCCCAACATTTCCAATCGTATCACTGTCATATCATATTTTATATAATATATCATAGTAGATCATCATCATCATAATAATAATATATTATAATATAGTGCTATAATCTAGTTTATTCCATGCATTGGTTATTAAATAAATTAAATTATCCTCAATTTGAAATGATTTTCTATTCTCATCCTTTCGTTTCCATAGTTACTTCGTCATACGTTGACAGCTGTGACCTTTAACCTTAACCTGTCAATCATAATCATCCTGCCCGCCGATTGGTCAAAACATTGTGCCGTTTAGCACATAGAAAACATTCCTTTCTATATCTATGTAAATGTTAGATCGCCTTGAAAAACATCGGCCCTATCATTATTCTTTCAACACATTTATGTCCGTATCTGTGTAGCAATCTATGGATTTTAAACATCTCTATGTTCAACTTGGGAAGACAAGAGTAACCTCCCCTTATATATATATATATATATATAACTTAGAACAAATTACAGTAAACAATGGCGTTGTAAAAAAGTTGAATGATGGTTTATTTGATCATTTTACAACACTATGATATTTAATAAAGGTATAACACAGTATTTAGACAGTAGTAAGGCATTTCAACGACCTATTAGTACCATTATAGACATGTTAGAATGCGATCGTTATTCCCGACTGATTCCCGATCCATAAAATCACATTTTCAGCTCTGAATTTTGTGATTCTGAGGAAAAAAATGGGACAAATATTTATCCTTGTATATAGTGCGCAGGAGCTTTTTATAACATGTAATTTGAGCAAAAAAGTGCGCAATATACACAGAATTTAACGGTAAGGTTTCACTGCCCCATTGCTCGTAATGTTAAATTAGCCCCTCCAAAAATGGCGGTCACTCCCAGAGTAATATGGAAAATTTGATTGTGACGACGTCATCACGATTCTATTAATATTTTGATTCTAATTCCTCCCATATATTTACTATCAGCCTTCGGTTTGCCACGAAATCTGGTTAAAACACTATAAATAAAATTATCTATTATGTTTTCAATGTCTGCAACATTTTAACTAGATTGATCGGTCGATAATGCGTCATCGCAAATCCCCACGTTCACCGCTTTGAACTTTTGACACACTCCACAACCCGTGTTCTCCCTCAAAATGCACTTTAAAATGCTAAGTGAGCATTAAATCAACTTTAGTATTTAAAAAATTACCGATTTTCTTATTACTTTTTATCATATGCCTTTAAATCATTGTATTTTAAATAAAAAATGCAAATTTTTTTATTCAAATATTGTGAATTCTTCTCCGTCGTGTTTTATTTATACCACGTGACCAATGTCAAAATCCCTACTGGACAGGGAGGTTCAAAATTCAATAGCGCAGTACCTATTCTTAGCACATTTGTATCAAAATCAATGAGTATAGTATTATCCAATAACTTCCATTTGATACTTCAGTCATTAAGCCATCACAACTAGCTACAGCCTGAGGAAACATCACATAGGCTTGCACGATTTTTGCTTTGAAACATCGCGATCGATTTTATTTTAAAAATCGTGATTTTCGATTAAAACGTAGGACAAATTCCCAAAAGCATAAACAGGGATAACGTGACTTGTTTCTAGAAAAAGTTGAAATAAATGATACAAAAATAGCACGAAATTAAAACACATTTTCATGCGATAAATTCTTAACATCCTACGTCTATGCTTAATGTATACCTTATATCCATCATCGCGGGAGTGAAATTATTCATTGGGACTGCCTAAATATTGCGTATAGTTTAATAAACATTATTTATTTCATCCCAATTTGAGATAAAATGTCGCCGAGAAAAAAATATAAATTACGTATGTATCAGCTTCTGCTTATAGCCGCTCTTTGTAGGACGAGTATAGGTCACTACCGGAGTAACGCGAAGACGCTAATATTAGTACCCGGGGACAGTAGCTTTGAGTAGGTACGAGTGTAACGGCGCACACTTGTCCTATAGTGCAGTTTATAGTTGCTTTCAGAATGTACGATTTACATTTAAGAGTAATCAACAGAACGCACAGTTCAAAATCAAACAATCTGGAATGCTGTTGCTTTATTTTCATTAATTTGACATGACAACCGAATCAAAAAGGAAAAATTATTACACCGCCTGAAATTGCTAACTCTAGAATTAAAAAGAATTATGTTCACTGATTGCCTAACACTCTGCAACTAAGTACATACCTGGCATTTCACGACAGACTCAGGGTCTGCAGCGAAAGAAAGAAAATTATTTGGCGATTCGATGGAGTAACTAGCTGGTTTTGTCAATGACAAAGGTGTTACCTCGCTATTGTTAGCCTGTTTATTGTAGCGCTTTGTGTTGTGATTAGTAATTATTCGGCATGGCAGGATATAAACACAAGGAACACAGGTGTGAATCAAGTATAATTGCACTCATGTACTGATAAAATGGGACGGAAAAGTACACACTTCAGATTTTAAAAAAACATCAAATTTTTTACGATTTTCCCTCAATTACATCATAAAAATCGTGATTTAGAAAATAAATCAAACTTCATGATTAAATCAAACTTCATGATTAAATCGAAAAATCGCGCAAGCCTAACATCACAGCGCCACCACATGAGAAAGAAACATGAAAATGACAATAAAACAGTTCCCCCATTCTGACAAATTCGAACGTTCAGCATTTTTTGGGTCCATATGTTAACTGTATTGTCCAGAAACAGTCATTTGGGCGAGCCTGTACACGGTATCACTGAAACAGGGTACCATCGCTTTTGTTTGTTTTGGCGTACCTCATCGCCTAATGGTGCCGACATTTCATTTTGGTGGATTTTCATTGGATAAGGGATAAAGTCACTAACAAGTCAGTTTATTTTTAAACATCCACAGTATTTATTAGATTATTAGCAATTTCCGCTTAGGTGCCCCGAAACTGGATACTCCACGCTAAACACTTTGACGATGTATCTGTATCTGTACTGATACTAGGCAAAATCCTAAAGGACATCATGCCTAGGTGCGGGCCTCGTAAACATGGCTGGGTTTCACAGTCCACACGATTAAAAATTAAAAATTGTTCATTGTTCAATTGAAGGTTTCTGTACACTATTTACATCGTCGCGTTCGGTTTAGAAGGTCGTCTCCCGGATGCAGATCTTGAATTGTTCTACATCCGTGGCGGCGATTGTGTCTGCAGCCAGGTTGTTCCATATTGGCACAGTTCTGGGTAGGAACGAGCTGTGGTACTGGCTGATTGTTGTTTGGTATGGCTGTAACTTCAGTGGGTGGCTGCGCCTGGTGGTGTTTATGTTGGCCCACTGGGGATGGTATTCTGATGGTATGGCTACTTGCCCGTGCAGAATCTTGTACATGAAGATGGCATTGGCTTTCATGCGCCGCTGTTCAAGGGTTTCCCATCCTAGGCGATTTGTCATTGCTGTGACACTCTCTCTTGGGTAGAGGTAGACTGGTCGACTTAGAAAAAATCTTGCTGCCTTCCGTTGTACCGCTTCGAGTTGGTTTACCAGATCACGTGTTGGTGGGTCCCAGGCTGTGGAAGCATACTCGATTTTGGGTCGGACAAGTGATTGGTATGCACGCTCTTTCACGGATGTTGGGCATGATTTTAGATTTCTCGTCAGAAAGCCGAGTACTCGATGGGCTGATGATGTTGATTTGGATATCTGGTTGTGCCATTTCAAGTTATGCGTTAGCTGGATGCCAAGGTATGGTGCTGCCTTGCATTCCTCCAACAGATCCTCGCTCATGGTGTAGTGTGTGCTGAGGCACGTTCTTCGTTGGGTGAGTTTGAGGATGTTGCACTTCGAGACATTAAATTTCATCTGCCATCTTTCCGTCCGGGCCATGAGGGTGTCTAAGTCTGCTTGGAGAGCAACAAACAACGAGTGCAGGAGAATGCAGGACAAATTGTTAGAAATAGAACCCTGTTCGAAACAGGCACCCTTACCGTAGATCATTACGATGATGGTGGATGGTATGGTTACGATGTGGGATGGTGATACTGGTAGGAGCTATGTTAACGATGACGAAAACTGGTTACGAGTACTAACCGGGGTGTCAAAGGAGAATGTGCATTCATCTTTATGTACTCTCTCGCCACTAATAGGAACGCGAATTTTATCTAGATGCTGCTGTAGGAGAGAAGCTGCCATTTCAACTGGAAATATGTGCAAATTGACTTGTAGTCGATGACGAATGATTCTATTTTTCTTGTCGTGTAAATTCCGCCTCAATGAGTTTCCCTTAAGGAGCACCTCCAAACAATGAGTATATTCATCTTACTTACTTACTTGGTATTCTCGGTGGTTTAGCTATCTACCCCGAATGGCACAGCTCTCAGTCTTCTCTTGGACGATTCCACTGAAGGTGAGGAAGCGATATTTTTCTGGCAACCCCTTCCACTCGTCTATTACTCAAGATAGGATGAATTGTTTGGCTAGTCTGGTGTTACGTCTTTGCTTGTACAATTTGAAGGAATGGCCATGAATGTTTTTAGGGCACTTGCATAGTGCAGTGGGATCTGTGTTGTAATAAGATAAGATAAGATAAGATAAGATTGATTTGCAGAACGCAGGCTAAAAAGCCTCTATGTTCCGTTTTGTGTTAGGCTGCTATAGAGTTAGGCTGCTATGATAGTTAAATCTTAGTTCTTGGTTTGCCCAGTATGTATCTAATCTATTCTTGAAGATGTTAAAAATTTTCGATGTTACAATGTGATCAGATAGCGAATTCCAGGCATCGATTATTCTATTGGTAAAGTAATGTTTTCTGAAATCATGTGAAAAGCGATGTTTCTTTAGTTTATATGTGTGTCCTCTTGCTATTGAATTGTTTAATGTGAAAAGATGTTTTGTTAGATGTGTGTCATAATAACCGTGTATGATTTTATGTAATTCAATCATATCTCCCCGGTGTCGTCTGTATTTTAGAGTTGGAAGATTTAGTCTCTTTAGCCTGTCAGGGTAGCTCAGTCCCTTCAATGACGGAATCTGTCTGGTTGCCCTCCTTTGAACATTTTCGATAGTATTGATATCTTTTTCTTTGTATGGGCACCAGACACTGGTAGCATATTCAAGGTGAGGGCGTACTAATGCTTTGTACAGCAAGGTGAAATTGTCATTATTTAGGTATGTGTAGGTTCTGCGAATTATTCCCATTATCCTGTTGGCTTTATTTACCTGTTCATGTATATGTTTTCGAAAGTTAAGTTGTCCATCTATAAATATGCCTAGATCTTTTTCAAACTCAACAGATTCAAGTGGTATTGGGAGACCATCCTCTCCGTGTAGGTGATAGAATCTGTTTTCAACATTTTGTTTGCTTTTTATTTCCAGAACTCTACATTTGTTTGGATGGAATTTTAGTAGCCATGTAGAAGCCCAGTCAGTCATGGAGTCAAGATCATCCTGTATTATTTTACTGTCTGTTTTGTCATGAATTTCTTTATAAATCTTTGTGTCATCTGCGAATAAATAGATTTCAGAACTGACATTATCTGGTAGGCCATTTATATATATAACAAACAGGATAGGGCCTGTCACACTACCCTGTGGTACCCCCACTGGATATATCTTGCCATGCAGAAAATTTGTTATTAATCCGGACTCTCTGTTTACGATTTTTTAAGAATTCCCTTATCCATTGGCACATTGTATCACTAAATCCATTTGCCTTCAATTTGATCATGAGTCGTTCATGTGGGACCCTATCAAATGCCTTCATTAGGTCCATAAATACTACGTTTATTTCACTATTGTTGTCCAATATTTTTGTCCAGTGGTCTAAAACATGTAATAATTGCAGTGTTGTTGACCTCCCGGAAATAAAACCAAATTGTTTATTGGTGAGTAGATCATTTGACGTTATGTGCTTTAATATCTTATCCCGAATGAGCTTTTCCATGAGTTTGCAAACTACACTTGTAAGGCTTATTGGTCTGTAGTTGCCTGGGTCCTTTTCATCCCCCTTTTAAAAAATTGGTGTAACGTTTGCAAGTGTCCAATGGGTAGGTACACATCCTGAGACAAATGATTTGTTGAATATGATGTTAAGTGGTTTATGTAGTACTTCTCTTAATTCATATATGAGGCGAGGATGTACCTCATCAGGTCCAGGTGATTTAGAAATGTTTATTGATTCTATAATTTTAAGTGTTTCGCTGAGGCTGAAGGTAGTGTCACTAGAGAGAGTTGTGTAGTTTCACCTAGTAAGGTGTGGAAGCATATTAGTATCTTCATCAATGAAAACAGTAGTATAGAAATTTGCTAATACATCCGCCTTGTCAATATCATTTTGTACTTTCAGGACTGTACCATTTGCTTCAACCTCAAGTTCAGGTATTCTGGAGGTCAGTTTTCTTGTACAGTTGACATGATACCAAAAAATTTTAGGATTCGTTTTTACACTTCTGGCTATTTCTTTTTCTTTTTCTCGTTTAGCATTTCTTGTGAGTGTCTTAAGATTGTTTCGCTGGTGTGTATATTTAAGCATGTCTTTGTCTGCTCTGGTTTTCATATAGTTCGTCCTACCTCTATTTTTAGCTTTTATTAGTTTAAAATTTTCTGATGTGATAGCTGCTTTCTTTCCCTTGTTGTGTGGCTTGTATCTGGGGATATGCGCTATTTCTGCTAACTTTAGTTTGTTAGAAAAAGTGGAATACATGTCTTCAACATCTTTACCTTCTAATATTTTATCCCAGTCGAGATTTAGTTCATGTTTCATTGCCCCATAGTTCCCTTTGTCGTAGTTTAATTTTTCTATTTCAGTTGTTACTGTCTCATTTGCACATTGGAGATTACATGTGATCACAACGTGGTCACTCCTTCCCAGAGGGCTATCGTATGCAATATCTGACACAAGATTTTCATCGTTGCAGAGAATTAGATACAGTGTATGTGGGGTGTCAGTGCCTCTAACTCTAGTGGGGTTATCGATTTTTTGAAAAAGGAAACAATCTCTTATACATTCTAGGAATCCTTCAGTACTATCTGATCCTGTCCAGGAGTCCCATTGGATGTTTGGAAAATTGACAATTGTAATAGCCATGCAGGTATGTGTATGGCTCTACAAGGTCAATATATCTTCTCCTGTCCTCTAGCATAGACACTCGCGTTTCATGACAAAGATTGTAGTACAGAGTGTGCACCTTTTCATAGATACATAGATGTATTTTGCTGGTTAGGCTAGACAGCCTGTAGTAGATCTTCACATCCATGCTCGTTGTCACTAATCTCTTGTACCTTTTTAACTTGGTGCGGATGGGCCCGATTGGGAAGTTAGTTTCTCTATTGATTGATTGTTTGTCAACATCATCATGTTTTCAGGACTTACGCCCTAGGCTTATTATCTCCTGTTGTATAGTATGTTTCTATTTTGCTGGTGTGGTTTTATTGGTAGTGCTATCGGCGCTGGTGCTAGTCAAAATCGTGCATCATTTTGTCTAAGTCTTTATCTAGTCTCTGTTTGAAAATTCTTTTGCTTCAATGGTATGGATGGAAAGAGAATCCCAGAGATTCACTTTTCGTTTGTTTAAAAAGTTTCTTCTAATGATCTTGTTGCACTGGTCTACTGTAGCCTCCGGGGTGGGTATGCGGCAGTCCGTCCGAACATTTTGCTCCGCTGCACCACATGTGCACGGCACATTGACAAGCTGGTTAGTGTCAGTTCTTGGAGTGATGGGGCGCATTTTGCACCTTTCTGGAATGTTTAACGGCCGACTTCTAGAGCTGGTGGAATGATAATGTTCCAGTTGGGTCATGCAACCATTGCCGCCGAGATTGAACCACACTGTCTCATCATGGCTTTTCGAGTCAATGGTATGATGGTCCATTACTCAATTTGGGAGTTAGACATAATTAATAAAAGTGATATAACTAAAACAAACAATACTACTCATTTGCTAGTACAAGAGGAAAAATATAGTACATGGAACTAAGTTGGTGTCTTGTTTAACGTGGGCCCGTCAGAGGTACCTCGATGATCTCGAAATCCGCGAGTTAGTCCTGCAAGGGAGAGTCCAAGGGTGGTCACTTGGGTGTATAATATAAACCATTATACCCCTAACAAAATGTTATTGTTACGAGAGGAAAGTGCCTCATGCGGGCCTCTGTCACAGGAAAATGCCTTTAACGCCGAAGCGGAGGAAGTGAGCTGGCAAAAAGGGCCACTCTTATTTTAAAATATGCTAAGTGTGTAGTGCGGGTTAACCTAGTGAAACTGTATGCAATTGTGATGCACACTGAATTACGTGAAGATGGGGTGGATGATTTCTGGAGAATTCGGACACCGTCATATTATGTAGTTTAAAGACATTGTATTGGTAGTTGCCGCTTTATTTATGCGGTCCTTCTGCTAATTCCCTAAACTAACCATTAGTTATAATAAGGAAAATTATTTACTTCTCCTGGATGTAGAATTGTTTGAGTGTAGCTTTCATGAGCATCTCGGTCATTTCTTCAGCACTAACTGATGGTCGCTGGCAACGTCACTCTGGTCAGATCTTGTGGAGTCATGTGACAGCATGGACTGGTAGATTGCCGCAAATGGCAAGTAGTTCTACCTATTTTTTTAATACACGCCTGACTGGCGGAAATGCTCAGTTTCCATATGGTCACCTTGTGGAGCAATCAGGTCAGACAAACAGCGAGGAGACATATCATGGTGTGGTAGCTCCTGAATCATATGACGATCCTGTTACTGACCGCACCGCAACCACATGCAACATCACCATGGTAAGACGTATTTACAAAAGCATTTGAAAAGTGCATATATATTTACGGTGGAGATAAGGAGACAGATATTCAACTATAGTGACCTTCCCGTGAGGAGGTGGTGGGTTCCAAGACCGCACCCAGTCAATGCGAGGAGTTAGAGGGAGATCCATGTCCTGTCCGTCACCTATTGTGATGAGGACAGATCATGTAGGATCTGCCCTCAGGGACTAACATTTTACCTGTCATTAGGGCTATGTTACAAATATGCCCAGAGAGGCACTGCTGGCTGGTTAAAATAATATAATGTTTTCGCAGTGCTTCCTACATTGGCGTGGATATCTATGCTAACTGGTACCCGAAGATACTGGGGGAATGTGTGCGGAACCGACACTTTGGTCTTCACTGCTCGGAAACCCCAATAGTTTCCAGAGTCGGATCGCAACAACATGTCAGAGGGAAATCCAGACAATTATAAGCCTTACGGTTGGAGGAACATAGGAAGAAACAATCGCTCATATATTTAATAAGGAGGCCCTAAGGTATTTGGCCAATTTATACCATCTAGCCGGCATGTGGTGTTACATATCCACTATGTCCAGGAAAGAGGCTTACACAAACGACTCTTAGCGAGCGACCATTCCTAGCTACTTCCAAACCTATCCTATCGAGCCAGAATAGCCAGGTTTAGTCGATCTCATGTCAGGTTCGCTTAATGTGAACCTGTACAGTGACCTCAGTAAAAAAGTGATGCTGGGGAAAAAGGTGATGCGGTGTTATTGTTGCTGTATAGTGTATCCTGGCGTTCTGCGGTCCTAGTATTTTATATAAAATAAAGAAACCAAGTAGCAAGGATGGCTGCTGCCATATACATAACTAACTATCACAGAATTGACAATAATTAAGGTCTGTTGCCCTTGCAGTACTAGATAGTCATCAGCACAAAACAAGGATAATATATACAATAAAAAGATAAACTATAAAATGCGGTCCCAGACAACAGGTCGGTACCTATTAGTCATCAGTACCTATGATTGTAAAAATACAATAATATGGAAATACAATTAGATGAGTACCTATTAGTCATCGGTACGGAAAAAGTTCATAGATCACCGTAAATGATACGTTCCGGATGAGGAACATGAGATGGCTCGATTCTGTAGCTGCTGGGCTGATCGCCGAAAGCGACCTGTTGATGCGGCTAACTCTCAAGGATGGTGAAGAAGAACGATTGCGGTTGAAGATGTCTAATGGATAGTCATGTTAATTTAAACAGTATGGTGAAAAAGGTTCCATACTGTAACAGAAGTTGAAGGATGCCCTGTAGTAATGAAGGGCTCTGTAGAATGTTACATAATGATGATGCATGTGCATCTTCCCTGTACACAGTACACGATGCACTGCATAGCTCGTGCGGCACACCAGGCAAAGTCCCACTAGACTGTGGTCTAAAAGTTAAATGTTATACACAATATATTGAGCGGTGTTTGATTACCACATTTCAGCATGATCTGAAGAGTTGTCCACCAAGAATCACCACTCGTTCCACATACTACGAGTTCTTACATCAGGGCAGTGAGGGCTTCTTCTTTACGATTAGTTTACTTTCTATGCCCCTGGGAATTGTCCTCCCAAGAGCATTCAAAAGATTGGAAGCGGATGGGAAGGTTACGGACAAGAGATATCAAGATCTCTAAGCCGGCCGGCCCCACTGTGGTTACAATGAAACCAGATTCTGCAACTCTCTGGCCACACAACCTTCCACCTTCTCTCTCGACGAAGTACGGGCCTCGATTCTCAGTTCTTTGCTCCTCTTATACTTCTCATGACGTCATAGCTGGAATGCTCAGCCAATCAACGCGCGACCTGTAGCCAATCGGCGTGCGAGCTTGAAGGGCAAGGACATTATCACTTGACAAACATCCTCCCCATTCAATTAGTACTTAGATGCACTTATGATGTTTTCGATATTTTGAGCATAACTTAAGCAGAAAAATAAGGATAACTCGGTCATTTCTGGACCGATTTTAAAATGGTTTACAGTTTTGAATTCCTAGTTTCATTCCGAGGGGAACGATGAGGTGAACATAATTTAAAGCGATTACATGCACCAACTCGGTACGTTTTAGTATGCATTCTCTCTCAACGCTGACACGTGTTGTCTGGGAAGCTCTGACGCGCGCACATGCGTGATACACAATCTTACAAAGTTATTCATTTTTAGAAACCTCTCTTATATGGCTTTATACATGCGTAATATCCTGCTAAGGGGGGGGGGGGTGCGTGCTCAGAACGTACCCGGAGTGGTTGTCCCATACCCAGCTGAGCTGGGACGGTTCGTACCCATCCAGCCGATCCGCGCTACACCACCCTCTCCTAGTTTGACACCCATGGCAAACAATACCGCCATGCAGATCGAGAGCATGGGAGCATGCTAGGTGAGAATTATAGGCTTCATGAGCAGGCATGTAGCCAAGAGGAGTAGTGAAGCGAGAGACGCATAGGTTACAAAGAAGAGCACATAGAGGTGAATAGAAACATCTTTGGGAGGGAGGCATACCTTTGATTTTGATTTTTGGCCTGGTATATGTCCCCAGGCCTTTTCTTTTTTTATGTAATGGTGTGTGCTCTTTTTATTTTATTTTAGCATCTGATCCTAAAACAATAGCTCCCATGGGCATTCTCTTGGCGACGGATAATTAAATTTCCACCGCGAACGCACAAGCTCCAATGTAACTGAATAATGATATATAGATAAAAATATATTAAGTAAATGATATTACATATATATAAGGAACAACACAGTAATTACATATGCATGCCAATAGATGAGGGCATGCATACAGTGCGGACTGTTATGGCGGATCTGCATGGATAGCTCTCTCCATCCATAAGTCTGTCTCATTATACTAAAACGAGAAGAAAATTTATAATAAGAAAAAGGGTATAATAATAAGATTTAAAAGGTCTATCAGGTGGCCCCAGCAATACCTGGGACGGCATGATAATAAAAGACATATTCTCTGCGGTATGCTGTATACCTACACCACATAAGATGTATTTACAGCATAGGAATCCGCAGCGATCCATTTGTGTGAGACACAGCTATTTTAGCTCGCGGGGTATCATCGGGCAATTCCAGTGTGTGATGTTGACTCGCCGTGCCGCAAGTGCATGACGAATGATGAGGCTGGTTAACTTCCGGTCTCGGGGTGACAGATCCTGTACGATACTGCCCTACGGGTAACAAAGACCGGCTCCTAAGGCCGGTGGAACTCAATCATTCCGGTGGGGCCGTGCGACCATCATCGCAAACATTAAACACAACGGCCATATCCCAAGAGCTTGTGTCACCAGTATGCCTGTCCATAGCAATTTCGTGATCTATGGACTTACAAAATTTGATTTGGCGACCTAATTAAACTAAGTCTATGCAATAATTTTACCCAAGCAGACTGTCGAGTATGCTAGATAAAATGATGAGCATACGAAAATACAAGACATAGAGACAGCCAGATGAACTTTTAAACGTGGGGCTGCCGGAGATACCACACAGACTCGTAGGTCTGCAGAGGTATCCCAGCAAGGGAGGCTCCCATACACGAGACGTAGCTATTTAACTTAGTATAAGCTATTATACCTCTAAGCTGAAAGGAAAGAAAATTATCTCTGTAGTGACGAAAAATCATGTGCCTCACACGGGCACTACTCCTAGTGCTAGTTTGGTTGAGGAGTATTATCCTTGCGTGGACCATCGTCGCTGAATCCTTGCAAGTGCCTCGCACGGGCCTCCGTTACAGGAAGGTGTCGCCGCTGCTTAGAGCGGGAGAAGAGTAGTAGGCAAAAACAGGCCCACTCTATTATTTAACCAAAATGCTGAAAAGAAAAGACCATACCTAATGAGATTATGACCATAGGGTTGTGTGCTGTTTTACGTGAAGACAGGATGAACGATTCCCAAAGGATTCCCACGTCACCGTCTTATGTAATTCTCAGTATGCTGAATTAGTAGTTGCAGCTTTATTTTTGTGGGCCTTCTTCTATGCTTATCTATCATTTAGTATTTTGTGACAAGAACTATTTTAGGCCGCAAATGGTGGGTATCTACCTAGCTGTCATGCTGTCATTGAGAACGGATGCCCTAAGACATCAATACTGAAGACAGCGCTCATACATGTTACCCAGTAAGATCTCCGAACTGGATAATAATCCGGACATCCTGCTCCGTACCACACAAAACGTCACAAGACACTGGTTACTTTTCACAAAAGCATTTTAGGCAACTGATCTATCGTTATGGTGGGGGTAAGAGAGACGAATACCAACTGTAAATGTCCTTCCCGTGAGCGCGTGGCAGATCTAAATGTCATGCCCAGACATTCTTACGGAATTCGGTAAGGATGCGCATCTTGCCCGTCAGCAGGTCCTATGGGACTAATCGTTTACCTGTCATTAGGTTTAAATACAAATTGCCCAGCTTTGCACTGCGGTGCGGGAGGATTGTTTAGCAAATAAAAGAAAATAATAATTAAGATATGTTTGCGCAGTGCTTTCCTACATTGGCAAAAGTGCTAACTACTAAGTATCCGAGGATACAGAGGGAATGTATGTGATACCACACCATGGCCATCAGCACTCAGAAACCCATGGTGTGGATAGGGGACATCAAAACAATTAAGAAGCCACAAGGCTTAGTGGAACATGAAGAGAGACAATATCTTAGAGATATGAATCTTGCCGGAGTGCGGGGCTAAATTATCGCAACTACCTGGAGAGAGGTGTATACTACAGATTTCCTAACGAAGAAATTGTCTCTAATCATATTAAACCTATCCTATCGAGCTGAATAGAAAGGGTTTTAGTCGGTAGCATGCTGCGCTACACAGAGTTATAGCACGGACAGCGACCTCAGTGAAAAATTGTTGGTGGCGGGAGAAGGTGCTGCATATATAAGTGTTGCTGTATAGTGTTTCCTACATGCACTCCTATATTTTCTACAACTAAACAAAACATACGAACTGATGGCCACTGGCCATATATATAAACTAACCATAACAAGCAATACAGTGTAAAATGATCAGAATTATATATCTTTAGTACAGGTTAACGAACCTACTATGGTGCGGTTAGTGAAAACACGTTACAGAAAAGTGATATCCAGCAATTTGTCTGACAAGTAAAATAACTTAATAACATTTATTAACATTGACCTTTCCCCCTAATTACCATTACGAATAATGAACTCATTGAATTTGGCTATTAAATGACAGAAGCTGAAAACTTTATTTTTAATCAGTGTAACAGTGTAACTTAATAACTTATTGCTAATCATTGACAAAGGCGAAATGAGATTGTTAATTAGTTCTTACTGGTCACTGGTCCTTACAATTTTGGCTCCTTTACACAGCTTCTTCACTCATTAATGATTAATCAGAAATGATCAAATGATAATTCTGTATTATATAACAACTTTCTGTCAAAATAAATACCAGTATACAGCTGTGTCATATAGAACAGAGCATATCAACATAAACGTGTCAGATGTGACCATCTACCTATTACCTACTACATCTGTATACATGCCATATTCATATAAGAGGGTGTCCCATAATATTGAGATGCAAAGATCCAGAGCAACCTTATGGAGCATGACTGACAGATAAAGTGCTATGGTGGGGGCTTAGTGCAAAAAAATAATTAAACATAATTATGTACTTAACGGAGCTGTAGCAAAATATACTGTGCAGTGGTATATAAATATGAGAAAAGCTCGAAAATCTGGACAGCAGAAAAGGAGAATTATGAATTGAAATTCAGTTTACTCATAAAACTATATAAAGTTCCAGTCCAGAACATATAATATACTGATTACTGAAATGCCGCAACACATTGACGAAACATTGAACCCTGTGACTAGACACTTAATAAACAAGAAAATTGCAATTTTTTATGGTTATACTCCTCATACTAATAATTATAACTCACATAAAACTGAATCATTACGCAAATTATTGGTATACAAGCTTCTAAATTACCATATTATGGCATCAGCCCTATTTCATAGAGGTAGCTCTACCCCACGATTGTCAGGCCTGAAACAACATGTGACTTCCCTCATACACATACAGTCAAACCTGTTTATAGTGGACACATGTCTTTGGAGCCATAAGATGGTGGTTCCTGAAGACGGGTGATTTTAACACCACCCATCTTCAGGAACTGCCATCTTATGGCCCCAAAAGCAACTTTCCATTGACGATTATGTGTACTAAGCAGCAAGGTGTCTTTAGTGACCGCTTTTTGGTGGTCCCTGGGGTGTTCGCTATAGACAGGTTTGACTGTATACTCTTTGACAGGACGTGAAATGATACATTACTAAACAATGAATGTGTCCAATGACATCTGGAATATTATATGACATTGTGCTTTGAAATTCAAAAGTGACTATAAACGCTACATCTAACACTGCAATGTACGAGGGGTCAATAGGTAATGAGCCTAATTATGAATCGAAAGAGCAATCATTGTACAATCTGGTACTCATACAGCCTGTCATTTTCACTTTATTACACCCAGGCTACATCTGTAGCATATGACATTCTACAAGTATACATACCAATAATTGTGGCATCTCCTTTCCATTTACCAAAGTGGTGATAAAATGTTCACACTAGGGATCTAGCCATAGAAAATTTGTTACAGTGAATGCGTTTTCTGGAGGTTTTTTGTCTAACTATGAAGAGATAAAGTGACAATCAGGAAACTTTTCAATTGTGATAACTATTATTAGGGTAGTAAATTTCCATCATTTCATCACTATCTGCTTTGGTTCATATAGATATCAAATTTGTTTTGACCCACCCCTTAGACATTCAAGCCTTTTCAAACTTTTTCAAGGCTAGACCCCTAGTGTGAACATTTTATCACCCCTCTTGGAAATTGAAAGGAAATGCCAAAATTATAAGCATGTATGCAGTATGCTTGTAGAATGGCAGACTTTATGACTACCAGATTTGGCTGACTGGCTGAAATTGCTTCAGACACTATGGGTGCGGTTGTAGTGGCTGTGGTTTGATGGCTGATTATTGATGCGGGTGCTGCCGGACTGGATTCTGCAGAGGACCTTCACTTCCTACTCCGCTTCAGGACCGGTGTAGATGTAGTGACTGGTAGTGGCATAGCACGCCCCGACGTGGCTGTGGGTAGGATTTCATGTCTTGCTGCCGGTATGCTGCTCACGGTAGCCATGGGAGGACGATGGCTAATGGGATATCTACGGGTAGTGTTTTTCGTGCGGGCCATTTTCTCGGTCGGGAGAACTTTGACTGGAAACCGAGATTCGAAACGCGTGGCTAAAACGGCACGATCCTCGATTTCTTCCGCGGGAACTAATGTCACTTCTAACACACTGTGCTGATGATGGAGTGCATGGGTCACACTCCATAGCGAGTAGTGGTGTAAAGATACTGACACGTCATGCAGAAGGCTGACTGGAGGAGATGATCCTTGTTAACATGAAGTGTGCGGTCGGATTTTCTCATAAAAGTTCTGGTACAGGGTTCTCCGCCAGCTAATAACGAGCTGCACGGGAATCGTTTTGGAACTGGTACCGATTCCTCTTCAGATGAATCCGACAATGCTAAATCTTCGAGGAGTGACATCTCGTTCCCGCATGGTAGGTGACTGCAGGAACCTTACTCAAAACCTAATGCCCTATCTCTTCATTTTGTTAACTTTCCAAGCCAAGTATAATAATGAACTAATAATAAAAAACAGCAGAATTTGGTTTTTAACACGAAAGAAGCCTAATGCTATCTGTTCTTCCCTGCTGTCGGGTTTTGACGGGAAGATGAAGTTTCAGAGCGTGCTTCCTCCTTTATACTATTTGGTGATGTCATAGGTGGCGGATGACCACACATGGAAGTTTTAACAGGTGATTCGGTCATCCCTATATGGAAAGTTTCTCTTTCCCACTCTAGACGTCTAGGGATTAATTTGTCCTGTATAAAGGGAGTACTTTTAATTATAGGAGGAATGGCTCGTTAACTTTGTCTTAATTTAGCACATTTAACAGCCTCCAATCAACATAAAAACGTGGTACTACTTTTTCTTTGAGGAGCCTCACCTTTTAATTAGCGTGAGGTGTTTTTTTCAAATTGGATGCTTATAAACTTGCCTGTTTTAATTTTAGGCTTGAGCACCCGATGGGGTGTGTGGGAGCCTGGTGACATCAGCGGCAATTACCCCCGACTCACCCTCGCCACTACTCCATCATGCTGTGGTAGTCGCGTCTTTGGGCGGCTCTTGTGTTTAAAGCTTTTGATCCAATTTACGGGAAATAGCAGTAAATGTCACGTGGCTTCCTAAAAGCACGTGGTTGATCGGAAACATATGTACTGTCTATGGTAATGGCCAAAATACTGTTGCTGAGGTGTAGTCTGTTGTAGATGCGAGATATGGAAATATATATATGTTATATCATGAATCTTTATAATATAATGTCCCTTATTTGCGCGAGTTCTTAAACATGCGTCTTGGTATATGTCTGTAATAGGTAGTTCTCAGCCCATGTTGATTATGGACTAGAATGCAGGGAAGAGAATTTTTGAAATTCTCCATGTAATTATGCTGTTAGATTTTTGATGGCGCTTTACCGGCCCGTGCACTAATGATTTGTAGCACGGTAGAGCAGTTGTGTTCTTAATCAAAAATTTAACAGTAAAGTTGTAAGTAATTTGATGTGTGGTTTAAACAGATATATTCAGGCGGTAGATCAATGTCACTGATCCCGACAAGATAGCTGCGTTTTCCGAGAGGTAGGGCTGCCAAGCATTCTCCTCAATGGGTAGAACTAGCTCCGTCCCGGCCTAGACCAGACACATTAATACCACTTAATAATAGTTAAATTACAGTACAACTCGGAGGTGGGTGCCACAATATTACAACTTACAATGCCATAGTTTGGAGATTGTGAATACAGTCAACCTGAGTGTCTATGTTTCTGACATGTTGGTGATTTGAATCTGATACGCGTGGCTGGTTATCTGTGGATGATACTTGCGCTGTGGTGAAGGTGACGTTTTTATGGCCGCCAGGTGCGGGAATGGGGGGAGGGGGGAGTGGCGGCGTGATTGTCAACTTTATCGAACCTTGAGGGTATTTCACTCTGTAATGGCCAAGCCCGTGGGCGGAACAGAGTTACTTTAAAGCGCAGATGACCTGTCGGATGCTGTTGTAACTTTGATCAATCCATTATCGAATTCAACTTTTCGGTAGCAAAATCCTACTCGTGACTGATGACAATGCGGGCATCTTGCTCTCTTAATAATATTGACTGTTATTACGTGTAGATGAAGTATGTAGATTTTGTCGTTGGGGAAAAGGGAGGGGGAGGAATGTTGGACAAACGTTCCTCCCATGGTGCATACTGTAGATGGCTGTAGTGCATTCCTTATAGCCATATGATCAGTTCTCCCGTAACTGGATAAGAAGGTGTGTGGGAAATTTGTTGGCTGTTGTTTGTTGATGATAATGTTGCTGTCGGGATGTCCAGGCTGCTGTATGATGCCAATGTTATAAGCGAAGTGGGCGCATTCCAGTTTTTCCACCCTGGTGAATGCCAAGTCTGTTGTTATTGCAGGAGGTGTGGGTTTGCGGAAGATATTATTTCTCCCGCAGCTTTTGCGGGTGGAACTGTTGCAGGATATTTGTGTCTCTACCAGGAATTAATTAATACCAGTAGTTGCTGCTAAATGATGTTGTTGCCGATGTTGAATGGCTCTGTTATGCTGAGTATAACCGAGTAGGTATGTGATGTACGCGCAATGACGAATTGACATATCCAGCTTTGAGGGCAGGTGTCCTTTGTATGTGATGACGTTCTGTCTGTGTTATGATGTCCTGACTGCTCACGGGGGAGTATGGTAGGCCGAATGGAAGGGTGGTCTTTGGATAGAGGGATGTGGTCATCTCCCATTACACAACGGTTGGTGTCCTGTCATAATCTTCAGAAACCGGAAGCCGAAAGTCTGCTGAACAGGCTGCTTCCCTGCCCACAGCGGGGGGTAATGTTGGTCGGTGCGGTGCGGGATGCCACCCCAGACGACGAGTGGAGTGTGAAATGGACTGGGCCGGTGATGTCCGAACTTGGTGTATAGATGAGGGACGCCAGTTGGATTTGGGGTGGTGGTGCGATTATGGTTAAGGGTTAAGGGTTTTGCTTGGATGGGAAATGCCGCGGTGTTCCCCCTGAGTATAGCGTTGCGCTAGAAGGGGGTGGTGCAGGAGGTTGTCTGTAATATGGATTGTCACCTGGCCATATGGTCTCCATAGATGACACGGGTGAATGATAGTAGTCTGAAGGATTATTTATATGCCCGTAATCGGGTCTTTGTCGTGACCATTCACGATTCGGCCCTGATGGTGTTGGCCTGTCGCGGACGTCCGATACAGTTCTAAACTCTGTTCCCGCCTGTGAGGCCTCCCAAAAGGTGCCGTCACTGACAGGCGAAAACAGGTTATATTGGTTTGTTGTTGATTCCGCTGGAGAATTTCTGGCATAGTCTGTGAGCATGTGAGCTGTGAATCCATCGTATGACGCTACCTCTTGATCGAGGGAGTCGTCGCTAAATGAAGATGGTATAGAACTGAGCTCACTATATGGGGTGGGCGTGAGTTCACTATGTGTTAATAATGATGTTCTTCGATCCCCGCATCGTGCGCCACTTGTAGCTCGCGGGCTTAGTGTCGGGCCATTCCAGTGTATGATGTCGACTCGCAGTGCCGCAGGTGCATGACGAATGATGACGCTGGTTAGCTTCCAGTCTCGGGGTGACAGATCCTGTACGATACTGCCCTACGGGTAACAAAGACCGGCTCCTAAGGCCGGTGGAACTCAATCATTCCGGTGGGGCCATGCGACCATCGTCGCGAACATTAAACACAATGGTCTCATCCCAAGAGTTTGTGTCACCAGTATGTCTGTCCATAGCAATTTCGTGATCTATGGACTTACAAGATTTGATTTGGTGACCTAATTAAACTAAGTCTATACAATAATTTTACCTAAACAGACTGTCGAGTATGCTAGATAAAAATGACGGGCATACGAAAATACAAGACATAGAGACAGCCGGATGAACTTTTAAACATGGGGCACCCGGAGATACCACAAATACTCGTAGGTCCGCAGAGGTATCCCAGCAAGGGAGGCTCCCGTACATAAGACTTAGCTATTTAACTTAATATAAGCTATTATACCTCTAAGCTGAAAGGAAAGAAAATTATCTCTGTGGTGACGAAAAATCATGTGCCTCACACGGGCACTACTCCTAGTGCTAGTTTGGTTGAGGAGTATTATCCTCACGTGGACCGTCGTCGCTGAATCCTTGCAAGTGCCTCGCACGGGCCTCTGTTACGGGAAGGTATCGCCACTGCTTAAAGCGGGAGAAGAGTAGTAGGAAAAAACGGGCCCACTCTAATATTTAACCAAAATACTGAAAAGAAAAGACCATACCTAATGAGATTATGACCATAGGGTTGTGTGCTGTTTTACGTGAAGACGGGATGAACGATTCCCGAAGGATTCCCATGTCACCATTTTATGTAATTCTCAGTATGCTGAATTAGTAGTTGCCGCTTTATTTATGCGGGCCTTCTTCTATGCTTATCTATCATTTAGTTTTTAGCAACAAGAACTATTTAGGCCGCAAATGGCGGGTGTCTACCTAGCTGTTAGATATGGCTGTCATTGAGAACGGATGCCCTAAGACATCAATACTGAAGACAGCAGTCATACATGTTACCCAGTAAGATGTCCGAACTGGATAAGAATCCGGACATCCTGCTCCATAACCACACAAAACGTCACAAGACACTGGTTGCTTTTCTCAAAAGCATTTTAGGCAACTGATCTATCGTTATGGTGGGGGTAAGAGAGACGAATACCTACCGTAAATGTCCTTCCTGTGAGGGCGTGGCAGATCTAAATATCATGCCCAGACAGGAATTCGGAAAGGATGCGCATCTCGCCCATCACCAGGTCCTATGGAACTAACCGTTTAACCTGTCATTAGGTTTAAATACAAGTTTCCCAGCTTTGCACTGCGGTGCGGGAGGATTGTTCAGCAAATAAAAGAAAATAATAATTAAGATATGTTTGCGCAGTGCTTTCCTACATTGGCAAAAGTGCTAACTACTAAGTAGTCGAATTCTGGTCTTGAGTTATGCCAGATTCGGCGGGAACAAGTAATTAAAAAGGATTACATAGTACCATTTCGGTACACTAAAAGCGTCATCCCATCTTGGTCGTAAACTACGTGCTCTGTCAAAAAAATAGCATCTAAGCGTGTGCATGTGCACTATGCGCTTTAATGAACTTAGTCGTTTTTATAACGCGATCTCTCTCATAGGCCCATATACGCTTATGGCTCTACCCAGGTGGCGTGTTCAGGGAACGAATCCAGGATGGGCGGCACGTACCCAGTTAGGCTGGTACAGCCAGTACCTGCCTGGTCGATCCGAACTACACTATGCAGCAATTTGCGTAGCTGTGTAGGCTGACCATGGTCAGCATAGGGGCGTGGTTTCAATTTTAAGAAAAATTATAATAATAAGAAAAAGATTTAAAAAATAAAGAAACATAATAGTTCAATCTTCCGCAAACCCAATCATACATTCGTCTGCATCCACAACAATAGTAGCCACAGGTGTTTGCCAAAAAGTTACCCCAGCGTGTTTAGGTGCTACGATCTGAGGAAGCTGGTTGTCACTCATGATCCGCTGTTGCTGATATAATGTTGCTTATAATAATGTTCTCTGCACTAGTGTCTGAAGAAGTTCCGGATAAATTTAACACATGCGGTGCGGCAGTGATGGTGCTGGATGCTCTGACGATTGTGGTAGCGATGGTGGTGGTCATCACTTTGGTGGTCGCGATAATGGTTGCGGTATGTGCAGATGGTCGGTTGTGGAAAGCTGTGAGGATGCTACGGGATGTGGCTTCTGTTGTTGCGGAAAGTTTACAGATTTTCATGGCCTGGATCAATCTACTTATGGATGTACTAGGTACCCCTCGGGTGTGTTGCTGATGCACGAGGTGATGCTTCCTCGAGTACGGTCTGTCCGGTGTGGTAGCTTTCCTGATGGCAGGATCTAAAGATGCGGTGGTACTGCGCATGGATGGCGTGGTACTGATGCTAGGTGTCATGGTGCTGGTTTCGATGAAGCTGATCTCCTTGGCAATCATTAAACCTGTCGGTGAAACAGAACAGTCTGAAAGATCTTCTTCTTCTTCTTCTTCTTCTTTTCGTTCGCTGATCATACCGCCAGTCCTGTAAGTGACTATCGACATGATCATAAGCGTTAAGTGCGTGGATCCATGGTTTATTAGAGTGCACCGTGTGGCCTGGAACCTCCGTCTTCAGCACTCGAGGTTTCTGTCAGGGTTACCTCACCCTTACCTCCTTTAGTCGCCTCTTACGACATGCAGAGGATACGGAAGGTGCATTCTAAGCCCCACCTACAGGGCAAGAAAGATTAGTTAAAGGATCGCTATATAACTGTCATTGGCACTGTTATAACCACTGATATAGGTTGACCAATCACGGATGCTGATGGTGTTGCAGTGGTGCATGCTGCCGGTGTGGTCACTGTGGGTACTGCCGGTGCAGATACCGTAGTTGATGCTGATTCCGAAACTGTGGGTGCTGTTATTGAAGGTCCTGCCGGTGCTCTGGTGATGGTTGCTGCAGTGGTGGTGATGACTGACAGTGTTGCTGGTGTGGATACGGAAGCTGGACATGTCTGTGGTACGTCAGATTGACGTCTCTTCATCCACTTTGTCTTAGCCATTTTTCCGGTCAGAATTTTTACTAAAGGTAACCGAGCTTCTAATAGCAGACCAAGAACTTCTATCGCTTCGTCCGATTTACCAGGTTTTAATTTTACTACTAATACACGATGTTTATGAGAGTGAGTCACACCGTACCGAGTGGCTGAGTACAGGTATCTGCAGTCCATGCAATAGGCTCTCTGTAATAAGTGATCTCGGTTAACGTGGAGTTTCAGATCCGAGTTCCTGGAAAATTCTCACTTACACGGCTGTCCGTTGTATAGTTTTAACGTACACAGCTACCTCTTGGCCGTGTTTATCGGAGCTTGATCTTCCTTTCTAACTCGCCCTAACTCTTCATAGCTTTCCTGAGCCAATATATTTAATGAATTAATAATAATAAGTGAAAAACAGTTTTGCCCTGTAGGTGGGGTTTAGAATACACCTTCCGTATTCTCTGCGTGTCGTACGAGGCGACTAAAGGAGGTAAGGGTGAGGTAACCCTGACAGAAACCTCGAGTGCTGAAGACGGAGGTTCCAGGCCGCACGGCGCACTCTAATAGACCATGGATCCACGCACTTAACGCTTATGATCATGTCGATAGTCACTTACAGGACTGGCGGTATGATCAGTGAACGAAAAGAAGAAGTGAAAAACAGCAGAATTTGGTTGGCGACACAAAAGTGGCCTAATGCCAGATCTTCCCTGGTGTCGAGTTTGGAGCGAAGATGAAATTTCAGTGCGTACTTTCCTCCTTTTATAGTTTTTGATGACGTCACAGGAGGGCGGATGATCACGCCCAAAGTTCTTAGTTGATTCTGTCATCACATGTGTACGGTTTTTCAGAACTTCAATTTTCTTGTAGTCCAATTGTATATTTTCTTCATAGGAGGAAGGTAAATATAAATGTAGGAATGAAGGACAGCCGCTTTCATCTCCATTCCATGGGAAATCAGGTCTCTGATCAACATTGAAATCCAGAACTACTTATTCCTGTGGACGCTCACCTTTCAATTAATGTGAAGCGGTTTTCAAGTTGGATACTTATAAACTCGCCTGTTCAAATTTCAGGCTGGAACGCCCTATGGGGTATGATTAGTTTGACCCCGACTCATCACCTCTCGCCTCCTCAATCACATCGTGGGAGCCACATGGGAGGGTGCTTCTCTTGTTCATAGCCTTTGATCTAATTTACCGGAAAATAGTACTGATGATCACGTGATTCCTGTTTTTGCGGTTGGCTTTCTCCTGCTCTAGGAAATCTTCTATTCTGACTGCCGTTGCAGTCAGGGACTGAAGATTGTTATGTTCTAAAAGAAATAACTTTTCTTTAAGAGCAGGCTCACTGGTTAATGAATTGATTAAGGTGTCGATATGAAGGTGCATGACTCACTCGTGAATTGTGCTGGGGTACGTGTGTGTGATGAGTCGCCAGATGCGATTGGCCAATTCTGGTAGGGTTTCCTCGACGCGTCTCCATAGGTTTTTTAGTTGAAGACGACTTGTTTCACCAAGGGCCATGTCCCCGAATCTTTCCAACAACACGCTTTCCAGCTCCATGTAGGTTGGTGTATTATCCGACCACAAATATGCCAGGACCTGAATGGCCTTCCCTGACAGTTTTGGTGGCCAGATACTCTCCCAATTGTTGATCTGTCCACCGGATGGTATGGCTAATGATTTCAAATTGACATTTGTAATTAGCCCAGTCACTCTCCATAGTGTTATTCTGGAGGGAGAATGACTCAGCCATGACTATGATATGGAGTTGCCGGCACGAATCCTGGTGGTGGTGCCGGGGAGAGTGGTGTAAACGCAGATGCTGGTCTGCGTGTTGGTGGTGCTGACGGTGGTAAATCTCGTCCATGTCGATATTCCTGGTACTGCGTCCATAACGGTGATTCCCGCTGATGGTGCGAAATAGATGCGCTGGTTCCGCTGAATGCCGAATTGGTGTTAGTTGATAAACCAGTGGAGGCATGTTGTGTATATAATGCGGAAGTTATACCAGGTGCTGTGTCGGGCGTTGCTCATACAGAGGTCTGGGAGATTGACGAGGGTGGTGCGTGCTGCATGAGTGGGTGTATCTTCTGTTGTAGGATGGTGGTGGTTGCGGTCCCATATCCCAATGCTCATATTGTGGTACCGAAGGGTAGTATGATGAAGCTCTGATTGGTGGTGATACGGGACATGGTGCATATAGGGCAGGCCACGAGTCACCTTCCAATGAACGCATTGGGTGTGAAGGTATATGATGCCCTCTTAGGGGTCTTTCTCGTGGACGACCGTGATCCAGCTGAGATGGAAGTTGCCTATCATGGATGCCCGACAATGTAATCTAATGGGTACCCACCTGCGAGGCATCGTGCAATGTCCCCTCGCTGATCGGTGAGTATCTGTGTTGATATAGTGCCGGGAATTCCGCACCAGGGAACTCTCGGCTGTAGTCGGTAAGGACATGTGCGGCTGTCCTATCATAAGATGCTACCTCCACATCTAGGGAGTTTTGATCATCTGATGAAGGAGATGGAAATGCATTGGTGTTGAGTGTGGGTGTGGGTTCGCTTCTCGTTCGACCCCCCCCCCCCCATCGGGCACCACTTATTTATATAAAATAAACAAAACAAGTAACTAGGATGGCTGTTGCCATATACATAACTAACTATCACAGAATTGACAATAATTAACATCACCTGTCGCTCTCCAAGTGTGATGCCAGCGATCGAAAAGAAGAAGAAGAAAGAAGAAGAAGAACGTCACCCGTCCTTGCAGTGCTTGTTAGTTATCAACACAAAACAAGGATAATATATGCAATGAAAAGATAAACTATAAAATGTGGTCTCAGATGACCGGCCGGTACTTATTAGTCATCAGTACCTATGATTGTAAAAATACAATAATATGAAAATACAGTTAGATGAGTACCTATTAGTCATCGGTACGGAAAAAGTTCATAGATCACAGTAAATGATACATTCCGGATGAGGAACATGAAATGGCTTGATTCTGTAGCTGCTGGGCTGATCTCCGAAGATGAACTGTTGGTGCAGCTCACTCTCAAGGACGGTGAAGAAGAACAATTGCAGTTGAAGATGTCTACTAGATAGTCATGTTAATTTAAACAGTATAGCAACAAAGGTTCCATACTGTAACGGAAGTTGAAAGATTCCCTGCAGTAATGAAGGGCTCTGTAGAATGTTACATAATGATGATGCATGTGCATCTTCCATTTACACAGTACATGATGCGCCACATAGCTCGTGTGGCAAACCAGGCAAAGTCCCACTAGACTGTGGTCTAAAAGTTAAATGGCATACACGATATATTGCACGGAGTTTGATTACCTCATTTCAGCATGATTCGGAAGATCTGACGAGTTGTCCACCAAGAATCACCACTCATTCCACATACTACGAGTTCTGACATCAGGGTCGCAAGGCCCATCCGCAGGAAGGCTCCTCTGATGTTGTTGGAAGTGATGGCTTCTTCTTTCCGATTAGTTTATATGCCCCCCAGAAATTGTCATCCTGAGAGTGTTCAAAAGAATAGATGCGGATGGGAAGGTTGCGGGCCAGAGATATCCAGATCCCTAAGCCAGCCATCCCTGCTGCGGTTACGATGAAAACAGATTCAGCAGGCAGGTATCGGCGTCCTACAACTCTCCGGCCACATAACCTTCCACCTTCTTTCTTGACGAAGTGTGGGTCTCGATTCTCAGGTCTTCGCTCCTTTTATGCCCTTCATCACGTCGTAGCTGGAACACTCAGCCAATCAACGACCTGTAGCCAATCAGCGTTCAAGCTGGAAGGGCAAGGACATTGTCACGTGATAAACATCCTCCCCATTCAATTAGTATATAGACACGCTTATGAGATTTTCAATATTTTGAGGTTAATTTAAGCAGAAAAATAAGGATAACTCGACCATTTCTGGACTGATTTTAAAATGGTTTACAGTTTTGAATTCCTCGTTTCATTCCGGTCCTGATAGGCACCAAGAACGGTGAGGATAATATAATTTAAAGGGAGTACATGCACCAACTAGGTACATTTTAGTATGCATTCTTGCTCAACGCTGACACATGTTGTCAAGGAAGCTCTGACACGCGCTCTTGCGTGCTACACGATCTTACGAACTTAGTTATTTATAGAAACCTCTCTTATATAGCGTATGCATCTGGCCGATCCACGCTACACTACTCTTAGCTTGTATGGGTGGCCTCGTGTTACATTTGTGTACGGTTCTTGAAAAAGTATGTACTATTAATGTTGTTTTTGTGTTTAATTACCCTGAAGACGTCAATTAGGTTCCCATGCAACATGCAGTATTTTAATGACATTAGGTTTAGTGATCTTAATCTCATTTGGTAGCTTTGATTTCTTAGTTTTGGTATAAGTTTTGTAGCCCTTCACTGTATATTTTCCAGAGTTATGGAGTATCTTTCCTATCTTATGGCCATTCCTAGGAGCAAACGGTCATACCACTAAAGTATCAGTACATTGTTTAGCATGTACTTCCAAGTCTTATCCACAGTCTCGATGCAATAGGTATAACTATAAAAGATCTAGAGCATGCAGATAAATTCTGCAAACAACTCCTACGTCAACTCCAACACTTGCCAAAAAGAGTCGCAGATGCTGCCATCTACCTTTTATTAGGTGAAATTCCACTCCAAGCTGAGCTACATAAAAGAATCTTAACAGTCTTTCGCAATTTCTTCAGGGCAGACATGCCTACCCAGTATGAACTCAATCAGCAGTTTCCAATGGGAAAACCATGATTTTCAGTAATTTCACCATGTCAATCAGTAATGGGTTTTCAGCAGTTTTCAGAATCTTTCAGCAATTCAGTAATCATATAAAGCAACTATAAAAGCATGAAAACGTAAGAATTAACGAAAATTAAGCTCTTTAATTGTCACGTATACATGACACACACACACACACACACACACACACACACACACACACACACCACACAAGAACATTTTTAAGACCTGGAGTTGTTCTTTGAAAATTTAAAACCATTAAATTTTCAAAAAATCTTGCTCTTCTTAGGAATACTATTTTTAAAATTTTGTCACTGGAATGACTGGCTAAGCTTACGGGATTGAACCGCTCACCACCCACCCCAATTCACCCCTATCCACAAACAAAGAGAAAAAATTGGAATATCTTGCTTGGTTGAGCACCCAATTTAACCCTCGAATTTGGATATCATTACTTTACCACATACCAGTGCAGATTATTTCCATTTCCCCATTGTTGCAACATTCAGGGAATTCCTAACCCTTTTTCATGACAGCTGTCTAAATTCAACTGATTCAATGTTTGAAACTCATGAAAACAATAGATTTTTACAATATCTTTTACAAATATTACTCAATTCTGATAGGCTTCTGGTATGTATCTCAGATGTAGGTAAGGTTATCTATGCAGTTTAGTGATGTCAGTCAAGTGGTAACCGTGACTCAATCTAAGCTCGCTAACTAATGTAGAAAGTATCACTACAGTTACAGGATTTTGTGAGACTGGCGAGATTTCATGTTCGTTGACATTTTTTAGAAATGGCAGGTATTACTCAACGCGATGAATAGCGTCCATTGTTTATCTATCGACGTGTGCAACAAGATCGAGGTGAGACTTGTTTTGCCTTGTCAGCATTGTCTATTGCATAGCGGTGACCTTGGAAGGTTGTTTTAGCAAGTTTCTGTAATTCTTAACAGCCGTCCACATTACTGTACTTCAACCATTTTCCCCATCTGTAGTTTTGAAGAGCCGACGGTAGTAACATATTTTGGATGCTATTTCTGTAAAAACTATGGAGAGTCCGTAATGATAGGCAGGTGTGTCAGGCATAGGGACTCCATCGAACGCAGAATTGTGGAACGACAGTTTGCCATCAAAACCAAATCCTCACACAGTTGGTTTAGCAGTGTATAGCTTAGCATCTCCATATGAACTATTGGAAGAAACCCCCACAAAATATCAGGAGACGGCAATAGTGTCAAAGTCTGCTAATACATACTGGGCGAATAGACTAAAGACAGAAGCCCACAAAAAGACATCATTAATATATCTGAACATCGACAACCTGGAGATAGGCAAAGTTCAGCCAATCTGGGACCGTGCCAGCTATGATTGTTATTCTATCACTAGAGCTTCAATTAAATGTAAAATTCTCATTGGAACATACATTCTACAAGCTAATAGAAACAAGTTCAATCAGCACATGGTGAATGCATAGTGCCCACTTTGAAATACAGGGGTAGAACACCGTATTTACCTCGCCAATTCATGTCCATCACTTGAAGCTACGAGAATACCATACTTAGTAGATCTCCAAAAAGATTGACCGATGCAGTAATAGAAACTAGTGTCATTATAAGAATTATGGCAGATCCCGCTGAGCTGACACAGTTGTTACTAGACTGCTCATAGAACACGTTCATTCCCAAGGACTTGAAACCAGAAATTGAAAAGATCAGTATATGCGTCTGTTATGCCTTACAGAGAGAGAGAGAGAGAGAGAGAGAGAGAGAGAGAGAGAGAGAGAGAGAGAGAGAGACGCAATGCTCAAACAGCTTAACTAAACCATCTGACGGATATTGTGTTCTCTTTGGTAGACCAGGTCACCTCTGAATAGATCACCAACCAACCAAAATATTGACAAACTACTCATATTACGTATCCTGGACAAACAATGGTATCGATAGAGACAGGATTAACGTGTGTTCGATTGCAGGCCTGCCACAATTACACTACTATAGCAGTTCTCCGGATAGCGGAGGAAATTATGACATCATCATCATCATCATAGCCAATTTCATCATAAATAAGTTTTTATACTTGCACGATTCTGGTGCCCTCAGTATGTATGTGTCACTCCAATATATAAAGCAAAGGACCCATAAAACTTCACAGATTGCAGGCCTGTCTCAATACTTCCGCTTTTTTCTAAATTAATGGAGTGATTAATGTATATTAGATTAATCAAGTATCTAGATAAAAGAAGATTTGTATGCTTCACATTATGGATTCCGCCAGAAACGCCCAACAATGCTCACACAAATCGAAATGACGGGAAAATAATTGAATTAATTGAAAAGAAACAACATATAACTGTTTTTCTGTGACTGTTTTAGCCATGTTATTTTACTTTCATATGCACCATTCCAATGTAGCACAGATCGTGTAGGGCCGGGTCAGAATTCCCCAGGCTGGCGCTTTGTCTCTTCACCTCTCTAATACGACCATAGCGGTTCATATGTATAGCACATGTACTATGACATGATCAGAGTCTGTGAGATCGCCTACGGCACATGCGCGATAAACTAGATAGGACCGCCATGCTGTACTGTAGGTACGGAGATGGCAGCTTTACTGTATATATTTCCCGTGTTTGCCAAATCGCTAATACTGGTCCATTTCGCTCCAACTTTGGGCGGATCTAAAATAAAATATTCTCCGAAATCCAAATCGACTTTTCAAATTAAAATCGGATGAAAAATGGTGGAGATATTGTTTAATATAAAAATAGGCACATGTACTACTGCCCACACTGTGGTTAACCCCCTAGTACCATGACGTCATAAACATGTGGTTGCTGTTTTTGTCTAGTTATTACAGCTTGTGTTGGATTGACTGTAACGTGCTGCTAGAGCATCTCATTGGCCCACCAAACTATAAAAAGGCCCACTTCGGCCCATAAAGATCAAGAGAATAAAAGTCGAGATAGTGTGATCATGTAGTATGGACGCATATTGAGAAGCTATCCAGCACACGTTGCCCATCTATAAGCATCAGCTACAACATGGCACTACCAGTAACTCAACGTGCCGTTCGAATCCACCTGTTGCCATTCTGAAATATTTGGGCTAAAAACTGTAAAGCACACCGTAATCCTCGCAAAATTATATCTCATATTAGGACTCGTGTTCAAACTCATGTTGTGAACTGACTCGTATGCTGTCCTATAGCCACAATTATATCTCGCCATCTAGTATCCGTACTACAACTGAAAGAGGTATAACAACTTATCATATTAGTGCCGAAACCACTTGGGCTGAAAAGACTGTGTAAACCTGTTTCTGGTTAAGCCAAATTTCTGCATCACTTGAATATGTGTACAATCGAGCGGAATTGTCTAGGCTGACCTCGTTAATATTGTTTCATTTATTTTCACTGTTCTGAACATTGCTCGCTGTGCAGCACCTGAGCTTGCCACACAGTTCGTCTTGTGCCAAACTCCAACCTCTTCACGAAGCTTTCATCTTCCTTCACCGAACTCTCACGCTACATCCAACATCATCCACCTGCGTCATTCAACAGACTCGGACCACTTCATATGTTGCTCTTCTCCACAACCGTAATACATTATTGTCTTTTTCCATTGCACAGATTTTCTGTGAAATTTGTAACTCGGCACATATTTTCACTTCCATGTGCCGGTGACTAATAGGCCAACTCGAAAATCCATTTTGTTTTACCCTTGTATAATTCTTAAGTTAAGCTTTACAACTTTTAGGTGTACTCTTTATGGCCAGTTACAGCCCATTCCTAAATATAAATTGTCTCATTTTGCATGGCCTGTACCGTTCTTCATTTTAGAACTTATATATAATTATATCTATGCCACCAATCATTATTATATGTTATATATTGTACTCGCATACGCTGTCTAAAATAATACATTGACAATAGTGAACTAACATTAAGAATTCTCAATATCAACACACTACATTAGGGAACCGTTCTTGTGCCTAAAACAACAGAAGTTCGGTATAATCTAACATGGGTAGTAGCTCAGCTATTTGCGTTGGAAATCTGTCAACAAGCTCAGGCAATGGCTGTATTTAATAAGCAGCTGTTTATTTTAATGCCAGCTTCAGGTGCTACAAATGTCTTGT
Source organism: Chaetoderma sp. LZ-2023a (assembly GCA_034401795.1). NCBI lineage: Eukaryota > Metazoa > Mollusca > Caudofoveata > Chaetodermatida > Chaetodermatidae > Chaetoderma > Chaetoderma sp. LZ-2023a. Next base: position 142,090,681 of record CM067359.1, read on the forward strand.
GGCTAAATATCTGCAAAAGAGTCCAAAAAGAAGAACCAGATAGCAAAGGATCCAAAAGAGCCACCAGCAATCGTCTCACTTTGTGATTAACTCCAGCCCGTCTTCGGCCAATTATATCGCCTTATATTTACTAAGTCCCTCTTTCGGTTCGATTGCGCCATTGCTGAAATCGCTTAGGTTTCTCGTGGACCCAATCATAATGAAGATGCATCACACTCTAGCTCTGTATCTCACGATACATCTAGGATAAAAACTTTTTGCCAAAGTAGGGATTCACTGTGAACTAACTAACTTATTAATTATCAGTGAACCTTGGGCAACTTGTATTTAGCAGCAAAAGACATGCCAAGCAGACCAATTCTCTGGTGACTTAGAAGGGTCGAGTGGGCCCTCCAAGCTTTCTAAAGCAAGTCTCCAACGGTCTGTCAGGAGTTTTTTCGGCCAAGCCATAAATAGGTCACTGTGCTTTTAAACGCTTTTGTATTGTCTTGTCCTTGTCTTGTTTTATTTTTGATTATGTCAGACACTCAGTTAGGAGTCGCTCTTTGGCTCCAGTATCACTCGCTCTGGTAACCTTGTAACGTGTAGTCTGTTTGTTGGACCTGTTCACCGGTCGAGTCCTATGGGAGGCCAGAGCAATACCTGGACAAGCAGACAAAACCTGTTTTAAATGATAGGCAAGGGTGATAGGTTTCTGTGGCACTAATATCTGTGTTTAACAAAACATTAGGTAGCATCCTTTCGAAGGATTGCTAACTACGGCGGCATCCACCTAGGTCAATTAGTTTGGAGATTTGGCCTGACCAGTATCTGTGGAGACTGACCAGCCATTTCCTCATAAAACAGCAAAAGTTATGACATGCATATGAGTCATGCAAACACGTTCCAATACACCTTTTGTTTTACCCAACTGCGGTTGTACGGACATATATAGATGTAGGCTCACGGAGGCATATCCTCTACTTTCGGCGAAAGTCTCCTTATTAAACGAGAGTTATTTTTGCAATGTATATTTTATAAATAGCTTATATTAAGTGTAGGAATCCTTTGCACTCATCGGAGCGTCCGACTGCCACCTCCTAAGAATGGGAATCACCGTGAGTTAACCAGCGCATCTGTCGGAATGATCCATACCTCGGAACTTCTCGGTGAGGAACAACGCGAACGCGCTGACGCGACACCAGATTATGTTAAAATATGTGATGTGTGGAAGGATTAGAGTAGAGAAGAGAGCTTTAACAGTGTCAACTGGCAGGTACGGCTGAAGTTGCCAGATGACACCGATGAGTTTTGATACTTTCGCTGAAATTCTTTCAATCTGTTTATCTCAGTTTAGGCTAGGGTCAAGATAAACACCCAAAAATTGTGTAAATGAGGCTTTCTGGGTTTCTTGTTTATTCATTAAATTTTGGTATATTTGTTCCTAATTTCTTTGAATTTGTAAAAAGCATGTAATCTATCTACATTTAACAATAATTTATTTATTGCAAACCATGTTGTAACCTCTTCCACTTCGAACCCGTAACATTCTGGATTTGATTCTCATGGTAGAGGTGAACGCTCTAGACTGCTGAGCTACGCAGCCTTTAATGCATCATACTAACAAACGCCGACTTACATAGCTACACTGTTCCTAGCCATACTTGCAGTCCTTTTATCTCTTGCTAGATGAACTAATGTTACAACTGTGGGATGCTGTCTGCCAATCAGGTTTCAGCTTACTTCACTCGTTGGCGAGACTTCATCTGGTAACCTAATTTACAGTCACATCAAAAACGATGGCAATGCTGTTGAAATGGAAAGGGATATTTGCAAAATTTTGCAATCATTTGTCTCTAAACTAGTTATCTGAGGAACAGAATATGTGTAGTCTGCTTTTTGGTGACAAAAACCCCTAGTTTGGCTTACGCGCATGTGTAAATCTGTGTACTTCCTAATTTGTTATTGAGCAATTTCAGCGGAAGCTGACTGACCCCAACTCATTAATATTTATGAAGTTTCATGAACTTAGCACAGACATCAAAAGCGTGAAAGCACGTTACTCGATACGAGAGCAGAGTGGGAGGTGAGGATCATACAATATTGTATTGTATTTCGTAATTTCCTCCTTTATATAAGATCACCATCCAGACTGATAGAGCCACTGCTCAGTGAGGTTCCTGGTCACATATCCGTACCCCTTGGGGATTTCTACAATTATTTAGAACATATCTAGATACAGTCTAGATAGTGAACCAGGGAGCCACCGACAGCGTCACTGACAGCTGTGACATAGGTTGGTTAGAGCAGGCTCCCAACTATTCCTCATAGTGAAGTCCAGTCTGCTCACAGCTGTGCCACCCATCTTTTTAGATAGGCATCTTACAGGCTCCAGTTATGAAACCTTGGATATACTGATGTCAGGGCTGACATCTGACATCTATTACTTACGCTATCAGGGCATATTCAGGACTGAACTCCCGATACAGGGCCTGACACACAGCATGTGTTCTTTTATGCCCTGATGGCACAGACACCACACGAACCGGAACTGGCTGCTTTACGTCCCCTCCGAAAGACATATCATTTGAATGACATGGATACATAGATACACAGATGTCTTCTGCTGATTAGGCTAGACAGCCTGTAGCAGATCTTCACTCTTATGCTCGTTGTCGCTAACTTCTTGCACCTGTTTAACTTAGGTGTGGGTGTGGACGGGCTCGATTGTGAAGTCAGTTTCAACGGTTTTACAGCAGTAGCACTTGTCTAATCGTCCCTTGAAGGTGTTCCATGTCAGGACAGATACAACAGAAGCTCGTAAGTTGTTCCAGTATTTGATCACACGGACGCTAAAAATGTTTTGTTCTGTGTCACTGTTAAAACATTGCTTTAGAAGCTTGTAACTGTGGCCTCTGGTACGTTTGCTATCATCAGGTGGCAGCAGCTTCCCAGCAGGCACATGACGTTGTTTCAACATTGAATCCACGTTGAAATCACGTCATGACATGATTTCAACGTGGATTCAACGTTGAAACAACGTCATGTCCTGCTGGGTTTTCTTGATCGACATCGCAAATGTTATGGATGTACTTGCATGTTTCGATTAGATCTCAGCAGAGGCGTCGGTATATCAGTGTTGACAGTTTTAGCTCATCGAGCCACTCTTCATATGCTTTGTGCTTCAATCGAGATACCAGTTTTGGTGCACGTCGTTGTACGTTCTCAAGAAGTTGGACGTCTTTCTTATACAAGGGGTACCATACAACATTCCCATATTCGAGATGGGCTCGTACTAAACTTTTGTACAGTAGAACATCTAGACAATTAAAAGACTGTGGAATCATACCAAGGATCATGTTGGCTTTGCTTACCACCGTTTCTCCATGCTGGTTGAATTTCAAGTTGTTATTATAGCCTCAGGGGTGGGTACGTGGCAGTCCATCCGAATATTCTGTTCCACTGCACTGCATGTGAATGATGCATGGACTAGCTGGTTAGCGTCAGTTCTCAGTGTTACGGATTTTGTTTCGCGACTTTCCGGAATGTACAAAAACTGACTTCTAGAGCCGGTGGAATGATAACGTTCCAGTGGGGCTGTGCGACCATTGCCGCCGAGATTGAAACACACTGTCTCATCCTGGCTGTTTGTGTCACCAGTATGATGGTCCATTTACTCAATTTGGGAGTTAGACATAATTAATAAAATGATATAATTAAAACAAACAATACTACTCGTATGCTAGTATGAGAGAGAAAATATAGTGCATGGAACTAAGTTTGTGTCTTGTTTAATATGGGCTCATAAGAGGTACCTCGCTGATCTTCAAATCTGCAAGGTAAGCCTGCAAGGGAGATTCCTAGCATGGTCACTTATGTGGTTTAATATAAACCATTATACCCCTAACAAAAAAGTCTTGTTGCGAGAGGAAAGTGACTTGCGCGGGCCTCCGTCACACAGAAATGCCTCCAATGCTGAAGCGGAGGAAGAGAGTTGGCAAAAAGGGCCACTCTCTTGTTCAAACATATGCTAAGTGTGTAGTGCGGATTAACCTAGTTAAACTGTATGCTATCATGATGCACGCTGAATTACGTGAAGCTGGAGTGGATGATTTCCGGAGGATTCAATACCGTCATCTTATGTAGATTAAAGCTACTGCATTGGTAGTTTCCACTTTATTTATTCGGTCCTTCTGCTACTCTAACTAACCTTTAGTTGTTAGGTCCATGTTCCAAGCTTTGGCTGCAAGTGGCAAGTAGTTCCACCTATCTTTTAAATAGATGCCTGACTGGCGGAAATGCTCGGTTTCCATATGGTCACCTTACGGATCATTCCCCTCAGAAAAACAGTGAGCAAACATGTCACGGTGCGGCAGCTCCTGAATCATATAATGATCCTGTTACCTATCGCACCACAACCACATACAACATCACAAGGATAAGACATATTTATAAAATCATTTGAAAAGCGCATATACTTTTACCTGTCATTAGGGTTATATTAAGAATGCCCAGAGATGCACTGCTGGCTGGTAAAAATAATATATTGTTTTCGCAGTGCTTCCTTCTTTGGCATGGATATTTATGCTAACTGGTATCTGAAGATACAGGGTGTGTGTGTGCGGGATCGACACTTTAGTATTCACCGCCCAGAAACCCCAATAGTTTCCAGAGTCGGATCGCACCAACGTTTCGATGGGAGGTCCAGACAGCTATAAGCCTTATGGCTGGAGGAACATAAGAAGAAATAATAGTTCACATATTAATAAGGAGGCCTTAAGGTATATGGCCAATTTATACCACCTAGCCGGTGTGCGGTGTTACATATCCGCTACATCCGGAAAAGAGGCTCACACAAATGACTCCTAATGAGCGACCATTCCTAATTACTTCTAAACCTATCCTATCGAGCTAGAACGGCCAGGTTTAGTCGATCTCATGTCAAGTTCGCTTAGTGACAACCTGAACAGTGACATCAGTGAAAAAGTGATGCTGGGGGGGGGGGTTGAGGGGAAGGTGATGCAGTTTTATTGTTGCTGAAGAGTGTAGCCTAGCGTACTGTGGTACTAGTATTTTATATAAAATAAACAAAACAAGTAACTAGGATGGCTGCTGCTAACTAACTATCACAGTATTGACTTCTTCTTCTTCTTTTCGATCGCTGGTATCACACTTGGAGAGCCGTTCTCAAGATGAAATCTGTGGTTTTCTGCAGTTCTTCCACAGGCCCCTACAGCTTTTCAAGAAAAGAGGTTGACAAAGGCCAGATCTCTTCTCTCAGCAGCTGATACGTACTGTTACATTGAAGTATGTGCTCTGGGGTCTGTTCTGCCTCTCCACAAGGACAAGCGGGCGATGTCGTAAGGTGGAACTGCCTCTACATGTGTTGGTTTAGTCTGTTGTGTCCAGTTCTGAGACCAAAAATGGTCACTTGCTCTGGCCTAGAGAGATGATGGTAGGCATCTTCTGATTGAGGTGTTCTATAGAGTGACTTGATGATAGTCTTCATCTCTGTATGGGTAACCATGTTTTCTGTCTGATTCTCTTCTGCACCCACCTTTGCCATCTTGTCTGCTTCCTCATTTCCTTGGACTCCACAGTGTGAGGGGATCCACTGCAGTGCTATCCGAAAGCATTTTATGGTTTGTAGTGCTTCTTCAAGTTGTGGTAGCTTACCTTTGGTGATAGCCTCAAGGACGGAGCGGGCATCAGATAAAAAGACAATCTGTGCAATAGGGTCTACTGTTATTATTATTTCTTTAAAGGTTGTATCAAGGGATCCATACCATCTACATTGTGGAGAGAGAGGTGTGGAAGACGGAACTGGTTGAAAATGATTTGTTCTGCCACTAGTGATTGAACGACATAATGTAATTTGATTCTCTATATACAAAGTGATTTTGGACATGCAGGGTTCTTTACAATGTGTTGCACTGACAAAAGTTCTTGCGAGCACTATATATGTGTGGAACGATAGGACAGTCCCTACCAAAACAAGTCGGAGGGATATGAAGCTTATTTACAATAATAATGGAAGTACAATGCAATAATTGGCTTGCCAGGTCTTTGAGGGATCTTTGCACAGACTGACAGGACAATCCATACCAGTCTGCCATTCAGTAAACAGTTGTTGAGTGTGAGGAGTGTGGAGGCAAAATAATGGCTAGTAGGATTTATGGAGATCAGTGCTGTACAGCAGATGTGACCACTGTTTGTCAAGGCAATTTTTGAAACAGTCTTAGGATGGGGCATGTACAACGTCTTCGTTTAGGGAGTTCCAGTGATTTATCACTCAGTTACAGAAGAAGTGTTGGCGCAGCGATGTATTGAAATTTGTGTAGTTTGAGCCCATGACCTCTGGTTATCTGGGAGGTTTCTGGCTCCAGCCCTGGAAGGTCTGTGTTGTATTTCTAATGTAGATACTTGAAGGTCTCTATCATATCACTGCATAGCTTTCTGTAGGAGAGTGATGGCGGTCTAAGGGTGCACAATCTGTATTTGTACGTCAAGTCTCTCATACCAGGCAGCAGCTTAGTGGCATGTCTTTGCACATTTTCAATAAGATTTATATCTTTGATTTGACGCAGGCACCAGACAGAGTTTGCATATTCCTGTAACGGTCGTACACGCGACTTGAACAATAATGAGCAAATCTCATTGTCTAAATAACGAAAAGAGCACCTGATTAGACCAACCATTTTGTTTGCCTTATTTACAGAGTTTGACATGCTTGTGGAAGTTGAGATTGCTGTCCATATAGATACCCAAGTCCTTTATAACACTGATCTCCTCCAGTGCGATTCTTTGCTCATCCGACCCTGTCATTCTTCAGGTGAATTCTGGATGACCAGTTCCTAGTCTCAGGACTTGACTTTCTGGGGGTGGAATTTTATTAACCAGTGTCTGGACCATGATTCTAGTGTGCTATTGTCTTTCTGTGGGGGCATGCAGTCTGTGGTGGATAGTACTGCACGATAAAATTTAGTATTGTCCGCAAACAGTTTAACAAAACAAGACACCACATCGGGTAGGTTGTTGATGAAGATTAGGAAAAGCATCGGGCCAAGTACACTGCATTGGAGTACTCCACTGACGACGTCTGACCATCCAGAGTCGATACCATTCACACACACTCTTTGCTTATGGTTAGGAGGAAGGCCCTTACCCATAATGCCACTTCTTCAGTTATTCCCTAACTATTTAGTTTGGCATGTGGTCTGGTGTGTGGGACCGTGTCAAAGGCCTTTTGAAAATCGAAGTAAATAGCATCTACAGGACTATGATGATCTAGCATATTCGTCCAAGTGTCCATGACTGATAGGAGTTGGATAACACACGACTTCCCTTTCATGAAACTATGCTGCTGTTGTGAAAATAGGTTGTTATCCATCATATGCTCGACTATATTACCCCCTACAATTGAGTCCATTACCTTGAAGCAGAAGGAGCTCAGGCTGATGAGTCTGTAGTTACTCGTTTGTCGTTTACTTCCCTTTTTAAAGATTGGAGTAACATCACTACATTTCCAAGGTTGTGGAATTATGCCTTGACCTGCGGTCTTATGAAAGATTATGCAAAGAGGTAGGGACAGAGTAGTGCTGAGTTCTTTCAGGATTGTTGGATGTATCTGGTCAGATCCTGGTGATTTATTCACCTTTAGTGACTGTAGTTTTTTTTACATCAACTGTAGTGAAGGATAGTTTGTCGAGGGGTGTTTGGACTTGTCTAATAACACAGGGTGGAATATTGTGTGTCCTCGATAGTGAACATACCAACAAAATAGTTATCAGCTTTCTCTTTATCCATAGAAATGGTGGCCCCATTTACTTCCATGTCACATAGCGAACTCCTGGTTTTTTTTAGTTTGCTGGAATGCATTAGGGTTAGACTTTGATTCATGTGCTATGTTCCTCTCAAAGTCTTTCATTGCTTGCCTGGTAGATCTCTGGGCTTCATTTCGTAGTTTACTGTAGGAATCATAGTCTTTCAATTCTATGGTATGTATAAATTTTCTCCATGCCTTGTTTTTTTCTTTGGTTAGTGCTTTTCCATTCATCCATACAAGCTTAGGTTTCTTTAGAGTGCCAGTCCTTTTGTTAGGTATACACTTTTCTAGACCTTCTATGATTTTAGTATGAAGTAAATCCCAACTTTCTTCCATTGTTTTATCTGATAGCACATGATCCCAGTCAACCTGTGATAGAAATTCATCAAATCGAGTGTAGTTTCCCTTGTCCCACAGATAAGCCTTTTTTGTTTTGGGTTTGCGTCGTCTATTTACAACGTATAGTAAGGGTGGTAGTGGCGTGGTGACTGTGACCAATAGGGTGCTCTGCACAAGTATTCTCAATTGTGTCTTCTTCATTATAAAAGATTAAGTCTAATGTGGTAGCCTGCTGGAGCCCTCTGTAATAAGTTGGGAAAATGATGTATTGGTGGAGAAATGTGTCTCTTATAGTTTCCATGAATAAGGAGGAGTTGTGTTTGGCCCTGCATTGCATATACCTTCAATCCAGTTTATTTCTGGATGATTGCAGTCACCCATTATGACAATGTGTGAATCATTGGAATTGGAGGCCTCCATTAATAAGTTGTGCAACAGAAGGTTGTTTCCGTCTGTACTGTTGGGTAAGCGATAGATACACCCAATGAGCAGACTGTCATCATTTTGGAGTTTGATGCTGCACCACGTAGATTCACTCGAGACATTTTGGTGGCTGGTGCAGTGTGTTTGTGGGGCAGTTGTGTAACAATTTATCAATAGGACAAGCCCTACAAAATGATGACGGTGGACTGTTAGAACAGTATGATGTCATCAAATTGCGATAGGACAAGCCCTACCAAATCGTTCAGTAAATACGAGAAAGAGCTGATCAATGATGACAGTGGACTATTTGAGTGGTATGATGTCGCTAAATCACACTTTCATGTACATAGTGTATGCATACACCCGAAACAGTTTATCAGTAGGACAAACCCTACCAGATTTTTTAGACATTTGCAGTTTCATTTCATCGAAAGCGTTTATCAGTAGGATAAGCCCTACCAGACTATTTAGACATTTACTCAAAAGATTTGTTTGTGGACACCGTTTCATTGCGGTTTATCGGTAGGACAAGCTGTAACAAATTATTCAATATTGATTATAATTACTTAAATTTGAACAGGAGTAAATTACGACCTTGTAGTCCTGGAGTGGTTCCACTCTAGCAGTACCGGTCAGATCGATCGGGTCCGATGCATGTAGTCAGGGTACAGTAGCATTTGTGTGCTCCCGCTATTGTTGCCAAATTGGATTTTACTTTTTATATTGTGATTCATCACATGTCTCTCTGAATTTGTTGAATGCTGCACACTTGATGTATGGAATGGCCCAGGTTTTTACACATTGATCACATGCCTGAACGCGGGATCGAACACGGCTCTTTGGATTGGAATTCCAAGGATGTGCGGCACAAAGGTTTTGCCGACTGAGCCATACCATTGATGATTTTAACTGTTCTGCGATTCCGCGTGTTCTCCCGTTCCACGTTTTAGGTTTCCCCCTTTTTTCTGTAGCGCTGGTTTTTGCTGTTTTGATTGGCCAGTCAGCAAACTTTAAAAAATTGAAAATTGTCAACAAATTCACTCTAACTACAATTTTGTCTGCAAATCTGGTAATTTCCATTTTATTGTTTGCGGGTCATAGGGAATTTTGCTGTGTAATTCTATGTGTACCTGAAAACTTGCTTGAGGTTTTAGTCAACTTATAACAAACAATGTCACCAGTTTTCGTAGATTATTTCGTACTTCAGCCACTTGACTCACTATTATCACCATCATCATCATCATTTTCGAGGCATGAACAGTTTGCTTGTTATTGCCTCGGTGCTTTTTAAAATCATCATCATCTTGGTGGACTACTGCATTTCACAGGCACTTGTATCAGGGATTGAGTACCTTTAAAGGCGGTTCAGGGATAGAGTAAGAGTAAGAGTACCTTTAAAGCCGGTTGGGACACACCCTAACCAGACATGACACACCCCCATGGCTCAGAGATAAATAACAAGGTGCAGTACTAATGGCTGCCATACAACCACAGGCGGTTTACTAAATCGCCTCGACCGACACAATATTCATCACCTACACACAATCTTTGGTGTGGGGTTTCTCAAAATATATTATTACAACATTTTGCCTTGACTATCCATCGGACATTAATTACGTACATCCTCACAGATTTAAACTAAAGTTGTGAAATATGACCGAAAATCATGCGAAATTAATAACTCTGCACACGAACGAAGGCGGCCACTAATCGATTTGTTGGACCCATACGCGGTACCTATGGCTCACTTCGTTGTATAATGAAGACGCTTGAACAGCTTTGATACAACACAATTAAAAATCAAATAACGAAGGAATCTTCCAAAATCGATCGCGATGTTTGAAGGCAAAAATTGTGCAACCCTAGCTGAAATAAAATTTGAATTTGACAGTTCTCCTTCGATCAATACTCACCATTCTATTACTTCTGATAGCTGGGCCCTAGGACTATAGACTTAGTAAGCTTTACCGACTCCTGGAACCGGGTACTCGGCTCCCAACTGCCGAGTACCCGTTTGCCATGAAGCTCATTCTTGTTTGCATAGCAACAAGAGATACATGCTTTTTTGCAGTTGGAAGTCTTGAGATTGTTCTAAGTCTTTTCTGTGTTAAATTGTGATAGCTTTGTGCGCTCTCTAAAAGGATATTTGGGTTACCATGGATGCTGCCGATGATAACCAGGTCGTATATTTCCATGTTATTCCATAGTTAAAAGACTTGTTAACAACGAAATATGCCAGATTGATCGCCTTCCTTTAACCCCAACAGGCGATCGGCAGATATGAAATAAGGTGTTGGCTTTACGGTGTTTTAACACGAAAATCGGCTGATGTCGTTCTCCATAAGATCCGAGCGGGTGACGTCACACCCGTGTTGTCTCGAATTTTTATGTTTCATTAATTCGCGCATCTGATTCTGGGTGCTGTGTACTTTATTGGTACCAGAAAACTGTTTGCAATGATCGGTGGTTTCAAAATTCTTGATTTGGATGTGTGGTCTGCGGTTTTACCGTGTGCAACAGCAGTTTGTTTACATTTTGTTGTTTCTTCACATATCGTTTTGGCCCTTGTTAGGAGTATAATTTATATTGACTAGTAAATATACCCCGAATGCTATGCAATATGATTCCTGGTTCCGTTATACATCCTTGATCAGTTTATGGGTGTATTATTGCCCGCTTCGTTCTTGTCATCATAATCAATGCGATCTTTGCTGTAACGTTGCGGGGTGGGGTGCGGGAGGGTTAACATTTAATTTATGATCAAATTATTTGAAAATTAATTGTCTGCCTTCCATTCCTGTTTCGTTCCGCTTGCTTATTGTAGGTTTGTGATTATTTATAGGCCAAGCCAGTCCCGCCATCATGTGACGTATGCCATAATTTTTATTCAAGGACCATGTCTGTTTCCGTTGTAACATTGAATGTAATCTTGACAGTAGGTGTAACATTTGTGTAGTGTGGTCGTCCGACATGATGGTCAAGTTCCTTGCCCAGAAGGACTTGGCAGGGTCTGCCGCGGGGTCAGGCGGTCTGAAAGCAAATCGTGGAGCATCCGTTTCGGCCCTTGGGGGCATTCCACGTCTGCAACCAGAGGTTGTGGAGACGGCACCGCCGGCGTGGTTTGGTCCTGCTATGCAAGGTTTCTTGCATAGCGTTCTGCCTACGCTGGTGTCGTTCCTGCTTCCAAAAGTTGTATGGCAGTCTCTTCCCGTGCTTGGTTCAGACCATGTCCTTGGACATGGTTCTGCACTGGCCACCGAGGGAGCCGTCTCGTATGGCTCCCTGGCAGTCCCGTCGGGCTCCGGCCTGATGGGCTCTGTCTCTCTGCGGCCACCTCTGGGTGGGCCAGTAGCGGTGGCCGGTTTATCAAGGTTGGGAGCCATCCACCAGGATTGCTCCACGGTTTTCTCGTCTAGTGACGACTCTTCAGGGTCTGAAGACGAGGAGGCCAAGGAGGAGAGATTGCTGCGGCCTGAGATGCCGCGGGTGGAGAGCATGGAGGTCGATTCCGTCCTGGACGGAACCGTCCTCCATCTGTCTGGCTTGGCGCAAGCCAGGGCAGCGGCTCCGCCAGTGGTTGAGGCCACTCCGGTACCGGGTACCGGTCCCGTGATGGTTGGTTTGCCGCCAACCGACACTGATGGGTGTGGCTGGCCAGGAGTGGTGCTCACCTATCTCACCTGGTCCGGCGGTCAGGCATGGGGTGCCATTGGCGCCCGTGTTTGGCCACAGTACTTCAACCGTTACGGGTCCGCACAGTTTTCCGTGCGGGCCTACTCCATGGACTGGTGTTTTTCATGGAGTGGCGGCGGAACCGTATGGTACCGGAGTTCCTGGCATATCAGCAATGGCTCCTAGCTGGGAGGCCGTTGCTGGTAGGGCCGTGAGCACGTCAACGGGTGACGGGAGTGTCCTCGGAGACAGACTGGTCAGAGGCTCTGGCTTGGCTAGCCAGGGTAGACCCGTCTGGTTTCGACCAGGGCCCAGGAGGATGCACCCCATCCATCGGTGGCATCGATTAGGATGGGGATCTTTCGCGCAGCCCGGATCCAGTCTATTGGACTGAATCCAAGGTTTATGGAGTTATTTGATGCTATCTATAGCAAACAACTCCTGACCAAGGGCCAGCTTCCTGCGACCTCCATGGAGGTGCGGGCGAGGTGTATCCCACGGGGGGAATATGACAGATATGGTGTTGTCCCAACAGTCACCGAGGATGACCGCTGGGTGTCCATAGTGCTGGAGCGGGTGGCCCCGCCCCGGCGCTGGTGGACAAGTCTCAGGTACACCATGACGAAGTCCTGTCCCTATGCGATGAGGGGGTGAGGGCAGCAATGAGTGCTGTCAATCATTCTTATCGCCTTCTTCAGTCGGTGTGGGCTGAAGCAGGGGCAGGCCACCCTGTGCCACCTGTGGCGCTTTGATGTGTCAATGATGGCCTGGTGCTGTCTATGGACGCATTGGCAAGGGTGCAAGCGCGAGTGACGAAGTCTAGGAGGCAGATGGTCCTTGACCAAATGTGTCCAGCTACTACCGTTTGGGAGCGTCTTCTTGGGACGCCCCTTACTGGCCCTAGACACCCGCATTAGGCGTTGATGCGTCTATAGTGGGTGGAAGGCTCATGCGTTTCGTCGAGGCTTGGCGGGGTGTGACGTCAGACAGTCTGGTCCTGGGATGGTTATCCCAGGGGTACATGCCGGTGTGGTGGGATTTTCCACCACAGAATCTGTCTTTGGCACCTGTCTGGACAGCCGTCCCAAGGGAACCAGACAAATTAGAAGCCATTCAAAACGAAGTGTCAGGTTTGCTTCTGAAGGGAGCAATAAAACCAGCAAACCGGAACACTCCAAGCTTCTATTCAAACATGTTCCTTGTCCCCAAGAGCACAGGGTGATGGAGACCCATACTCAATCTCAGGCCGTTAAATTGGTTTATCCATACGCCTCGGTTTCAGATGGAAACTCCGAGGTCGGTAATGGCAGGGTTGAGGAAGGGAATGTGGTGTGTATCGATCGATCTGAAAGATGCATATTTCCACATTCCAATGAACAGGAGTTGTCACAGGTTTCTGAGATTTGCGTTTCAGAATCAAGTGTGGGAGTTTGTGGTCCTCCCATTTGGCCTGTCGACAGCTCCATGGGTTTTCACCAGAGTGGTCATTGCGGTGACAGCGTTTCTCAGAAAAGAGAACGTGGCGCTTCACACCTACATAGAAGATTGGCTGATCAAAGCAGACACATCAGCCAGGTTAGAGGTGGATACTGCTCTGACTCTGAAGTTACTTTCAGATCTAGGCTGGATAGTCAACAAGGAGAAATCCGAGTTGACACCCACTCAACATTTCGTTTATTTAGGGATGCGATTCGATCTCGAGGAGGGCAGGGTTTACCCGTCAGAGCCCAGAGTGGTGTAATAGAATGGTGAATATTGATCGAAGGAGAATGAAGGAAATTTCAATTTCCCTTTCTCCGAGATCTAACAATACTCACCATTCTATTACGGACCCAGCCTCCCAGCCCAACGGAGGCAAGCATGCGTATCTCTTGTTTGGTGGCTATGCAAACAATATGAGCTTCATGGCAAACGGGTACTCAGCAGTTGGGAGCCGAGTACCCGGTTCCAGGAGCCGTTAAAGCTTACTAAGTCTATAGTCCTAGGGCCAGCTATCCAGGGGGCATGTGCTCGAAGCTGTCGTTAATAAGGCGTTTAGCGACGTCGTTATCACTGCCAACGACACCGTAGCAACAGTGTGGCCGACAGTTAGACAAAGCTGTCAGTTTCTGTTCGTTACAGTGTCATTTAAATCCTGTTGCTAGAAATGCCTGTTCACTGTCGTTAGTGACGTAAACAAATCATGTGTATGCTGTAGTTTCACTCCGCACAGGTTTTGCATGTAGGAATCGCATTTCATTAGTGTCATCTCTGACAACGAGCAATCGAATAATCCTTCTAAGCGCAGACCAAAACTCAATAAATTTGAACTAGAAGCCTTGGTTGATGCTGTGGGTAGTCGACAGGGTGTAGTATTTAAGAAATTCAGTGACACAGTCACAAATGACTTGAAAAAGGAGGCGTGGCTCTCGGTTGCGGCTAGTGTTAATGCTGTGGGCACAGCACGTAGAAACGTAGATGAATTGAGAAGAAAATGGAGGGATTGGTCTTCTGTCGTGAAGATGAAAGAACAGAAACGACGAAAGACACAAAAGAAAACCGGTGGTGGTGGCAAAATTGTAATTTTATAGGTTATTGTGTTCTCCTTCGATCAATACTCACCATTCTGTTACTTCTGATATACAGCTGGCCCTGACAGCGGCTCTAGGATTATAGACTTAGAAAGCTTTACCGACTCCTGGGAACCGGGTACTCGGCTCCCAACTGCCGAGTACCCGTTTACCATAGAGCTCATTCTTGTTTGCATAGCAACAAGAGCAATACATGCTTTCTGCATTGAGGATTTTAGTGTTTTTTAAAAGAATCTAAGTCTTTAATCAGTGATAGTTTGTGTGTTCTGAAAGGATAACTAAGGACTATGGAGAATACCGCCCAAGACAACCAGGTTGTATCGTTCTTTATTATCCATAGTTAAAAAACTTAGGTCCCTAAATTTCGCTGTGTCGCATGTTCCAATTTCTGACCCCATAGAATCTGGGACGTGTGCTAACAACGATATATGCCAGACGATCGCCTTCTTTAACCCCCAACAGGCGATCGGCAGATATGAAAATAGGTGTTATGCTACGGTATTTCTAACACGAATATCGGCTGACGTCGTTCTCCGTAGGATCCGAGCGGGTGACGTCACACCTGGTCGCTCGGATGTTTATGTGAAGAAAAATTTTTCATTAATTCGCGCATCTTGTTCTGGGTGCTGCGTACTAAAAATGGTACCGGAAACTTTAGAATGATCAAGTTTACGTGCGATCACGATCGGTTTGCAATGATCGGTGGTTTCAAAATTCCTGAGTAGATGCGTGGTCTGCGGTTTTACCGTGTGATACAGCAGTTTGTTATACATTTTGTTGTTTTCTTCACATATCGTGCTGCTTTCGAGGAGTATAATTTATATTGATTAGTAAATAGACCCCGAATGCTATGCGATATGATTCCTGGAGCCGTTACACATCCTGGAGGATCTATTATGGGTGTGTTTAATGCCCGCCTCGTTCTTGTCGTCATAGTCAATGCGATCGTTGTTGTAACGTGGCGGGGTGGGGTGCGGGAGGGTTACAGTTAATTTATGAGTCAAATTATTTGAAAATTAATTGTCTGCCTTCCATCCGGGTCTCGTTCCGCTTGTTTATTGTAGGTTTGTGCTTATGTTATAGGCCAAGCCAGCCCCGCCATCATGTGACGAATGCCATAAGTTTGTCCGTGTCGTGTTCAAGGACCATGTCTGTTTTAGGTGTGCCCTGTGTAATATAGATCATAGGTGTAATGTTTGTGCAGTGTGGTCCGTCGAAACGATGGTTAAGTTCCTTGCCCAGAAGGACTTGGCTGGGTCTGACGCGGGGTCAGGCGGTCCGAGAGGAAATCGTGGAGCGCCCGGTTCGGCCGGTGGGGGTGCTCCACGTCCCCAGCTGGAGGTGGCGGAGATGGCACCGCCGGCGTGGTTTGGTCCGGCTATGCAGGGTTTTCTGCATAGCGTTCTGCCCACGCTGGTGTCGTCCCTGCTACCAAAGGTTGGGGGGCAGTTTCTCCCCATGCCTGGTACGGATCCTGTCTTCGGACAGGATTCTGGACTGGTTACCGAGGGGGCCGTCTCGTACGGCCCCCTGGCGGGTCCGTCTGGCTTCGGCCAGACGGGTTCTGTCTCTCTGCGGCCACCTCCGGGTGGTCCAGTAGCGGTGGCCGGTCCGTCAGGTGTGGGAGCCGTCCGCCAGGACGGTTCCACGGTTTATTCGTCTAGTGACGGCTCTTCGGAGTCTGAAGACGATGAGGCCGAGGAGGAGAGGTTGCTGCGGCCCGTGAAGCCGCAGGTGGAGAATATGGAGGTTGATTCCGTCCTGGACGGAACCGGCCTCCATTTGTCTGGTTTGGCGCAAGCCAGGTCAGCGGCTCCGCCTGCGGCTGAGGCCAATCCGTTACCGTGCACCGGTTCCGCGCGGCTTGGTTTGTCACCAGCCGTCAGGGGAACCGGTGTGCCGGGCCAGGCGTGGTACTCACCTATCTCGCCTGGTCCGGCAGCCGGACATGGGGTGCCGTTGGCGCCCGTGGCCGGCTATGGTTCCGCGACGGTTACGGGTCCGTACGGTTTTCCGTGCGGACCTACCCCATGGACGGGAGTGTTTCATGGGGTGGCGGCGGAACCATGTGGTAGCGGAGTGCCTGGCGTGTCAGCCGTGGCTCCTGGCCGGGAGGCCATGGCTGGCAGACCCGTAAGCATGTCAACGGGTGACGTGTTTGCGGGGGTATCTTCTTCGGAGTTAGACTGGTCTGATGCTCTGGTGTGGCTAGCCAGGGTTGACCCGTCTGTGGTCACGGCCGATGAAGATGCGCCCCGCCGTCGGTTTCGTCGATTAGGACGGGGATTTTGCCCGTGGCCCGGATCCAGTCAGTGGGACTGGATCCACGGTTCATTGATTTGTTGGATGCTATTTATAGTAAACAACTAATGACCAAGGGTCAGCTCCCTGCGGCCTCCAGGGAGGTGCGGGCAAGGTGCCGTATTCCGCGGGGTGAATACGACAGGTATGGTGTAGTCCCGTCGGTCACGGAGGATGACCGATGGGTACTGGGCGTCCAGAGTGCCGGGTCGGGTGGTCCCGGTCCGGCACTAGTGGATAAGGCCCAGGTACACCAGGAAGAAGTCCTGGCCCTATGCGATGAGGGTGTGAGGGCAGCCATGAGCGCTGTCAATCACTCCTATCGTCTACTTCAGTCGGTGTGGGCTGAAGCGGGGGCAGGCCACCCTGTGCCACCTGTGGCGCTATCATGCGTTAATGACGGCTTGGTGCTGTCAATGGACGCATTGGCAAGGGTGCAAGCGCGTGTGACGAAGTCCAGGAGGCAAATGGTCATTGACCATATGCGTCCGGCTACGGCAGTCAGGGAGCGTCTTCTTGGGACGCCCCTGACAGGGCCTAGCATCTTTGGTGGCCAAGCGCGGGCCATCTTAGAGGATACCACCAGTATCGCGCAGAATCGGTTAGCGGTAAACCTACAGCTAGAGCTAGTGCGGCAAGCGCACGCACTAGGGGCTGTGGGGAAACCGCTAATGGGACAACCTTCAAAGAAGCAGAAGAAGCATAAGGGCAAGGCGAAAGCTAGGCCTGTTGCGACTTCTGCTTCAGCTGGGTTTTCAGAGCCGCCGCCGGCGAAGAAGCCCAGGAAGGTTGTAGAGGCGCCTACCCTCCCCAATGTTGCTCCTGACCGCCCTAGAGGCGGGAAGGGCAAGGGGAAGGGTACGGGTAAGGCCTCAAAGGGCGGACAGAAGGGGCCAAAGCGTATCTGAGGGTACGAAAGCTCCCTTCATATCTGCCTGGACCGCGCCTGTGCGACAGGAACAGCGGTGCCAGTTATACCCGTCGTGCCTAGAACGAAATGGTTCTCTCTCTCTCTCTCGTTAAGAAAGAGGGGGGGGGGGGGGGCGGACTGTGAGCCGGACAACCCCGTTAGACGTCGAGGCGTCTATGGTGGGTGGAAGGCTCATGCGTTTCGTCGAGGCCTGGCAAGGTGTGACGTCAGACAGTCTGGTCCTGGGATGGTTATCCCAGGGTTACATGCCGGAGTGGTGGGACTTTCCGCCACAAAATCTGTCTTTGGCACCTGTCTGGACACCCGTACCAAGGGAGCCAGACAAGTTAGAAGCCGTTCAAAAGGAAGTGTCGGGTTTGCTTCTGAAGGGAGCAATAAAACCAGCAAACCGAAACACTCCAGGCTTCTATTCAAACATGTTCCTTGTCCCCAAGAGCACGGGGGGGATGGAGACCCATACTCAATCTCAGGCCATTAAATTGGTTTATCCATACGCCTCGGTTCCAGATGGAAACACCGAGGTCGGTAATGGCGGGATTGAGGAAAGGAATGTGGTGTGTATCGATCGATCTGAAAGATGCATATTTCCACATTCCTATGAATCGGAGTTGGCACAGGTTTCTGAGATTTGCGTTTCAGAATCAAGTATGGGAGTTTACAGTTCTCCCGTTTGGCCTGTCGACAGCTCCGAGGGTTTTCACAAGAGTGGTCCTTGCGGTGACAGCGTTTCTCAGAAAAGAGAACGTGGCGCTTCACACCTACATAGACGACTGGCTGCTCAAGGCAGACTCGGCAGCCAGGTTGAACGTGGATACTGCTCTGACTCTGAAGTTACTTTCAGATCTAGGCTGGATAGTCAACGAGGAGAAATCCGAGTTGACACCCACTCAACATTTCGTTTATTTGGGGATGCGATTCGACCTCGAGGAGGGCAGGGTTTACCCGTCAGAGCCCAGAGTGGTGTCTCTGTTAGCCATCCTCGGGAGTTTTCGAGTGGGAAACCACATTCAGGCAAGGCGGTTCCTTCAGATGCTGGGCATGATGGTCTCCATGGAGCAGGTTATCCGGTACGCTGCTCTAATGCGAAGACCTATCCAGTTGTATCTGATGTCTCTGTGGAAACAGAGAACAGAACCCCTGTCAAAACTGGTGCCAGTTTTGGAGCCGATAATATCGCATCTTCTATGGTGGAAACAGCGTCAGAATCTCCTAATAGGGGTTTCGCTGCACCTACCCCACCCCCAGCTGTCCGTTTACACGGATGCATCGCTGGAAGGGTGGGGTGCCTGCCTGGGAGAACACCAGGTCTCGGGCACATGGACTCTCCCGGAGAGTCAGCTGCATATCAATCTGTTGGAAATGATGGCAGTGGAACTGGCGTTGGACGAGTTCCTTCCGATGATCAGGGGCAAGGTGATATTGATACGGTCGGACAATTCGACAGTAGTATCATATATAAATCGCCAAGGAGGGACCAGGTCGCCCACCCTGTGCATCAGGGTGTGGCACTTGATTCAATGGTGCAGGAATTACTCGGTTGTTTTGAAAGCAGCTCATATTCCTGGCCGATTGAACATTCTGGCGGATGCTTTGTCTCGCAGACAGAGAATCCTGCCAACAGAATGGTCCCTCAACCCTCCAGTTCTACGACGGATCTTCGAGCATTGGGGCAAACCCAACGTGGACTTGTTCGCCACAAAGGAAAATGCTCAAATCATGACATATGTCTCGCCGATTCCAGATCCAAATGCCGTCGATACAGACGCTCTGGCGATAAGCTGGAGAGGGATGCACGCTTACGCGTATCCACCCACCATTCTTCTACCGAAGGTATTGGTGAAGGTCAGGGAGGAACCGTGTCTGGTCCTGCTAATAGCGCCGTATTGGCCGAGCAGGGCGTGGTTCACGGATCTTCTAGATCTGCTGGTGGAAAATCCTGGATAGTTGCCCGAGATTCCGAACATAATCTCCCAGGCCAAGGGACGCTTCCTACACGAGCGTCCCGAAATGTTCAAATTGACTGCGTGGATGTTGTCAAACAACGTTCCACGTCGGAAGGCTTTTCTCGACAGGCTGCTGATTTCATCGCGGCTGCGAGAAGGAGGTCAACCTTCAAGTCATATAACAACAAGGTTAACAGATTTGCAGACTGGTGTGAAGAAAAGGGTATTGATACCTTTCAATCCACTATTCAGCAAATAGCAGACTTTCTCTGTAAGCTGTTCTTTACAGGACTAGCTCCCGTCACAATTGCTGGATACAAGTCAGCTTTGGCATCAGTTATCCCTTGTCTAGCCAACAGGGATAGTCCAGAGGTGGCCCAGTTAAACGTGATGTTGAAGGGAATGAGCAATCTCCGCCCGAGACAACCGGTAGTCATTCCAGCCTGGAGTCTATCTTTAGTGCTTAATGTACTGGCCAAGCACCCATTCGAACCGTTGCGTTCGGCTAGTCTAAAGCATTTGACTCTAAAGGCGGTTTCTCTATTGGCAGCTTCCTCAGCTAGAAGGCGCAGTGAGATCCATGCGCTTTCGGCAGAGAGGAACCGATTTATTGTTTCTGGAGAAGGTCTGCGTCTTCTGCCAAGAGCAGAATTTATGTCAAAGAACCAATCTTTGAGATATCTCGGCAAACCGATCATTATACCGAAGTTAACCAGGTTTGATCGTGATGCCAGTGTCTGGTGCCCGGTCCGTGCTTTGACTAAGTACAAGAAACGGACTGACTCGTTACGGTCGAACGATAAACATCTGTGGATCTGCCATAAAAAGCCTTATGGCGCCGCATCCATGGATACTATCTCTCGTTGGGTGGTCGAATGCATTCAGACTACTCATGAGATGGCGACTGGGCACCAGGTGCAGGGCGTAAGGGCACACAATGTTAGAGGAATAGCCGCCTCGACCGCCCTTTACAATGGTGTTCCGTTAGAGGACATCATGGCCGTTGCACAATGGCACTGTGAGTCCTCATTTACGGATTACTATATGAGGGATGTGTCAGACTCAGCCAATCCACTCGCTTTAGCTGTTTTGAAACGATAGTTAGTGACCACACTGCTTTTCCCCTTTTTTCACTTTGGTAAGAAAAGAACCTAAAGCAGGCATGGTCAAGCGAGAGGATGTCAACCAGATTGTGTCACTGATGGCCGAACCGGTGTATGGTTGTAGGCGGTACGTCTGAAGTCCTGTTATCATAAGGTAATTCAACAAGTGAGAGTTTTTTGTATTATGTATATGTATCATGTTCATTTATCTTATATATTCATGCTCATTCCCAGGCTAATACAAGCGATATGCAGGGAGTAGTTAACCCTCTTGGCATATTGGTGTTTCAGGCGAGATACATGTTCGTTAGTTCTCTCCCTTTTCTTAGGAGGAAAAAGGGGGGGGGGCTGTGACGCGAATGTGATTCGGTTCCGTGAACTTGACGGTCCTTTTTAGGTCTCCGTTAGTCAAGTTTGAAGTCTAAAATCTTTCTCCAAGGGGCAAAATTAGCATGTATGGCTTGCCCCTTCCCACCAGGTTACTGATCAAATCTGGTGTATATCAGAAGTAACAGAATGGTGAGTATTGATCGAAGGAGAATGCAGGAAATGTCAATTTCCCTTTCTCCGAGATCTAACAATACTCACCATCTGTTACGGACCCAGCCTCCCAGCCCCACGGAGGCAAGCCATAGTTTTCTCTTGTTTGGTGGCTATGCAAACAATATGAGCTCTATGGTAAACGGGTACTCGGCAGTGGGGAGCCGGGTACCCGGTTCCCAGGAGTCGGTAAAGCTTTCTAAGTCTATAATCCTAGAGCCGCTGTCAGGGCCAGCTGTATATCAGAAGTAACAGAATGGTGAGTATTGTTAGATCTCGGAGAAAGGGAAATTGACATTTCCTGCATTCTTGAGCCGTGTTTAATATGCCAAACGTGTGTTATCAAAAATGGTGATGGTACTGGTTCTACTCGAACGTATAGCAAAATACCTGTTATTAAATTTTGGTTGATAATTTGAATGGAGAAAATTATTTCTCCTTCGATCAATACTCACCATTCTGTTACTTCTGATATACAGCTGGCCTTGACAGCGGCTCTAGGATTATAGACTTAGAAAGCTTTACCGACTCCTGGGAACCGGGTACTCGGCTCCCAACTGCCGAGTACCCGTTTACCATAGAGCTCATTCTTGTTTGCATAGCAACAAGAGCAATACATGCTTTCTGCATTGAGGATTTTAGTGTTTTTTTGTGAAAGAAAATCTAAGTCTTTAATCTGTGATAGTTTGTGTGTTTGTGAAAGGATTAACTAAAGGATACTATGGAGAATACCACCGAAGATAACCAGGTTGTATCGTTCTTTATTATCCATAGTTAAAAGACTTAGGTCTCTAAATTTCGCTGTGTCGCATGTTCCAATTTCTGACCCCATAGAATCTGGGACGTGTGCTAACAACGATATATGCCAGACGATCGCCTTCTTTAACCCCCAACATGCGATCGGCAGATATGAAAATAGGTGTTATGCTACGGTATTTCTAACACGAATATCGGCTGACGTCGTTCTCCGTAGGATCCGAGCGGGTGACGTCACACCCGGTCGCTCGGATGTTTATGTGAAGAAAAATTTTTCATTAATTCGCGCATCTTGTTCTGGGTGCTGCGTACTAAAAATGGTACCGGAAACTTTAGAATGATCAAGTTTACGTGCGATCACGATCGGTTTGCAATGATCGGTGGTTTCAAAATTCTTGAGTAGATGCGTGGTCTGCGGTTTTACTGTGTGATACAGCAGTTTGTTATACATTTTGTTGTTTTCTTCACATATCGTGCTGCTTTCGTTAGGAGTATAATTTATATTGATTAGTAAATATACCCCGAATGCTATGCGATATGATTCCTGGAGCCGTTACACATCCTGGAGGATCTATTATGGGTGTGTTTAATGCCCGCCTCGTTCTTGTCGTCATACTCAATGCGATCGTTGTTGTAACGTGGCGGGGTGGGGTGCGGGAGGGTTACAGTTAATTTATGAGTCAAATTATTTGAAAATTAATTGTCTGCCTTCCATCCGGGTCTCGTTCCGCTTGTTTATTGTAGGTTTGTGCTTATGTTATAGGCCAAGCCAGCCCCGCCATCATGTGACGAATGCCATAAGTTTGTCCGTGTCGTGTTCAAGGACCATGTCTGTTTTAGGTGTTCCCTGTGTAATATTGATAATAGGTGTAATGTTTGTGCAGTGTGGTCCGTTGAGATGATGGTTAAGTTCCTTGCCAGAAGGACTTGACTGGGTCTGACGCGGGGTCAGGCGGTCCGAGAGTAAATCATGGAGCGCCCGATTCGGCCGGTGCGGGTGCTCCACGTCCCCAGCTGGAGGTGGCGGAGATGGCACCGCCGGCGTGGTTTGGTCCGGCTGTGCAGGGTTTTTCTGCATAGCGTTCTGCCCACGCTGGTGTCGTCCCTGCTACCAAAGGTTGGGGGGCAGTTTCTCCCCATGCCTGGTACGGATCCTGTCCTCGGACAGGATTCTGGACTGGTTACCGAGGGGGCCGTCTCGTACAGCCCCCTGGCAGTCCCGTCTGGCTTCGGCCAGACGGGTTTCTGTTTCTCTGCGGCCACCTCCGGGTGGTCCAGTAGCGGTGGCCGGTCCGTCAGGTGTGGGAGCCGTCCGCCAGGACGGTTCCATGGTTGACTCGTCTAGTGACGACTCTTCGGAGTCTGAAGACGAGGAGGCCGAGGAGGAGAGGTTGCTGCGGCCCGTGAAGCCGCAGGTGGAGAATATGGAGGTTGATTCCGTCCTAGACGGAACCGGCCTCCATTTGTCTGGTTTGGCGCAAGCCAGGTCAGCCGCTCCGCCTGTGGCTGAGGCAAATCCGTTACCGTGCACCGGTTCCGTGCGGCTTGGTTTGGCACCAGCCATCACGGGAACGGGTGTGCCGGGCCGGGCGTGGTACTCACCTATCTCGCCTGGTCCGGCAGTCGGACGTGGGGTGCCGTTGGCGCCCGTGTCCGGCTATGGTTCCGCGACTGCTACGGGTCCGTACGGTTTTCCATGCGGACCTACCCCATGGACCGGAGTGTTTCATGGGGTGGCGGCGGAACCGTGTGGTACCGGAGTGCCTGGTGTGTCAGCCGTGGCTCCTTGCTGGGAGGCCGTGGCTTGCAGACCCGTGAGCACGTCAACGGGTGACGTGTTTGCGGGGGGATCTTCATAGGAGGTAGATTGGTCAGATGCTCTGGCGTGGCTAGCCAGGGTTGACCCGTCTGTGGTTTCGGCCACGGCCGATGAAGATGCGCCCCGTGCGTCGATCAGGACGGGGATTTTGCCCGCGGCCCGGATCCAGTCAGTGGGACTGGATCCACGGTTCATAGAATGGTTGGATGCTATTTATAGCAAACAACTGATGACCAAGGGTCAGCTCCCTGCGGCCTCCAGGGAGGTGCGGGCAAGATGTCGTATTCCGCGGGGGGAATACGACAGGTATGGTGTAGTCCCGTCGGTCACGGAGGATGACCGATGGGTACTGGGCGTCCAGAGTGCCGTGGCGGGTCACCCCGGTCCGGCACTTGTGGACAAGTCTCAGGTACACCAGGAAGAAGTCCTGTCCCTATGCGATGAGGGTGTGAGGGCAGCGATGAGCGCTGTCCACCACTCTTATCGTCTCCTTCAGTCGGTGTGGGCTGAAGCGGGGCAGGCCACCCTGTGCCACCTGTGGCGCTTTCATGTGTCAATGACGGCCTGGTGCTGTCGATGGACGCATTGGCAAGGGTGCAAGCGCGTGTGACGAAATCCAGGAGGCAAATGGTCATTGACCATATGCGTCCGGCTACGGCAGTCAGGGAGCGTCTTCTTGGGATGCCCCTGACAGGGCCTAGCATCTTCGGTGGCCAAGCGCGGGCCATCTTAGAGGATACCGCCAGTATCGCGCAGAATCGGTTAGCGGTAAACCTACAGCTAGAGCTAGTGCGGCAAGTGCACGCACTAGGGCCTGTGGGGAAACCGCTAACGGGACAACGTTCAAAGGAGCAGAAGAAGCATAAGGGCAAGGCGAAAGCTAGGCCTGTTGCGACTTCTCCTTCAGCTGGGTTTTCAGAGCCGCCGCCGGCGAAGAAGCCCAGGAAGGTTGTAGAGGCGCCTACCCTCCCCAATGTTGCTCCTGACCGCCCTAGAGGCGGGAAGGGCAAGGGGAAGGGTACGGGTAAGGCCTCAAAGTGCGGGCAGAAGGGGCCGAAGCGTACCTGAGGGTACGAAAGCTCCCTTCATATCCGCCTGGACCGCGCCTGTGCGACAGGAACAGCGGTGCCAGTTATACCCGTCGTGCCTAGAACGAAATGGTTCTCTCTCTCTCTCGTTAAGAAAGAGGAGGTAAGCGGACTGCGAGCCGGACAACCCCGTTAGACGTCGAGGCGTCTCTGGTGGGTGGAAGGCTCATGCGTTTCGTCGAGGCCTGGCAAGGTGTGACGTCAGACAGTCTGGTCCTGGGATGGTTATCCCAGGGTTACATACCGGAGTGGTGGGACTTTCCACCGCAAAATCTGTCTTTGGTACCTGTCTGGACACCCGTACCAAGGGAGCCAGACAAGTTAGAAGCCGTTCAAAAGGAAGTGTCGGGCTTGCTTCTGAAGGGAGCAATAAAACCAGCAAACCGAAACACTCCAGGCTTCTATTCAAACATGTTCCTTGTCCCCAAGAGCACAGGGGGATGGAGACCCATACTCAATCTCAGGCCATTAAATTGGTTTATCCATACGCCTCGGTTCCAGATGGAAACGCCGAGGTCGGTAATGCGGGATTGAGGAAAGGAATGTGGTGTGTATCGATCGATCTGAAAAATGCATATTTCCACATTCCTATGAATCGGAGTTGGCACAGGTTTCTGAGATTTGCGTTTCAGAATCAAGTATGGGAGTTTACAGTCTCCCGTTTGGCCTGTCGACAGCTCCGAGGGTTTTCACAAGAGTGGTCCTTGCGGTGACAGCGTTTCTCAGAAAAGAGAACGTGGCGCTACACACCTACATAGACGACTGGCTGCTCAAGGCAGACTCGGCAGCCAGGTTGAACGTGGATACTGCTCTGACTCTGAAGTTACTTTCAGATCTACGCTGCATAGTCAACGAGGAGAAATCCGAGTTGACGCCCACTCAACGTTTCGTTTATTTGGGGATGCGATTCGACCTTGAGGAGGGCAGGGTTTACCCGTCAGAGCCCAGAGTGGTGTCTCTGTTAGCCATCCTCAAGAGTTTTCGAGTGGGAAACCACATTCAGGCGAGGCGGTTCCTTCAGATGCTGGGCATGATGGTCTCCATGGAGCAGGTTATCCCGTACGCTGCTCTAATGCGAAGGCCTATCCAGTTGTATCTGATGTCTCTGTGGAAACAGAGAACAGAACCCCTGTCAAAACTGGTGCCAGTTTTGGAGCCGATAATATCGCATCTTCTATGGTGGAAACAGCGTCAGAATCTCCTATTAGGGGTTTCGCTGCACCTACCCCGCCCCCAGCTGTCCATCTACATAGATGCATCGCTGGAAGGGTGGGGTGCCTGCCTGGGAGAACACCAGGTCTCGGGCACATGGACTCTCCTGGAGAGTCAGCTGCATATCAATCTGTTGGAAATGATGGCAGTGGAACTGGCGTTGGAAGAGTTCCTTCCGATGATCAGGGGCAAGGTGATATTGATACGGTCGGACAATTCGACAGTAGTATCATATATAAATCGCCAAGGTGGGACCAGGTCGCCCACTCTGTGTATCAGGGTGTGGCACTTGATTCAATGGTGCAGGAATTACTCGGTTGTTTTGAAAGCAGCTCGTATTCCTGGCCGATTGAACATTCTGGCGGATGCTTTGTCTCGCAGACAGAGAATCCTGCCAACAGAATGGTCCCTCAACCCTCCAGTTCTGCGACGGATCTTCGAGCATTGGGGCAAACCCAACGTGGACTTGTTCGCCACAAAGGAAAATGCTCAAATCATGACATATGTCTCGCCGATTACAGATCCAAATGCCGTCGATACAGACGCTCTGGCGATAAGCTGGAGAGGGATGCACGCTTACGCGTACCCACCCACCATTCTTCTACGAAGGTATTGGTGAAGGTCAGGGAGGAACCGTGTCTGGTCCTGCTAATAGCGCTGTATTGGCCGAGCAGGGCGTGGTTCACGGATCTTCTAGATCTGCTGGTGGAAAATCCTGTGCAGTTGCCCGAGATTCCGAACATAATCTCCCAGGCCAAGGGACGCTTCCTACACGAGCGTCCCGAAATGTTTTGACTGCGTGGATGTTATCAAACAACGTTCCACGTCGGAAGGCTTTTCTCGACAGGCTGCTGATTTCATCGCGGCTGCGAGAAGGAGGTCAACCTTCAAGTCATATAACAACAAGGTTAACAGATTTGCAGACTGGTGTGAAGAAAAGGGTATTGATACCCTTCAATCCACTATCAGCAAATAGCAGACTTTCTCTGTGAGCTGTTCTTTTGAGGACTAGCTCCCGTCACAGTTGCTGGATACAAGTCAGCTTTGGCATCAGTTATCCCTTGTCTAGCCAACAGGGATAGTCCAGAGGTGGCCCAGTTAAATGTGATGTTGAAGGGAATGAGCAATCTCCGACCGAGACAACCGGTAGTCATTCCAGCCTGGAGTCTATCTTTAGTGCTTAATGTACTGGCCAAGCACCCTTTCGAACCATTGCGTTCGGCTAGTCTAAAGCATTTGACTCTAAAGGCGGTCTTTCTATTGGCATCTTCCTCAGCTAGAAGGCGCAGTGAGATCCATGCGCTTTCGGCAGAGAGGAACCGATTTATTGTTTCTGGAGAAGGTCTGCGTCTTCTGCCAAGAGCAGAGGTTATGTCAAAGAACCAATCTTTGAGATATCCCGGCAAACCGATCATTATACCGAAGTTAACTAGGTTTGATCGTGATGCCAGTGTCTGGTGCCCGGTCCGTGCTTTGACTAAGTACAAGAAACGGACTGACTCGTTACGGTCGAACGATAGACATCTGTGGATCTGCCATAAAAAGTCTTATGGCGCCGCATCCATGGATACTATCTCTCGTTTGGTGGTCGAATGCATTCAGACTACTCACGAGATGGCGACTGGGTCCCAGGTGCAAGACGTAAGGGCACACAATGTCAGAGGAATAGCCGCCTCGACCGCCCTTTACAATGGTGTTCCGTTATAGGACATCATGGCCGTTGCACAATGGCACTGTGAGTCCTCATTCACGGATTACTATATGAGGGATGTGTCAGACTCAGCCAATCCACTCGCTTTAGCTGTTTTCAAACGATAGTTGGTGACCACACTGCTTTTCACCCTTTTCTCACTTTGGTAAGAAAAGAACCTAAAGCAGGCATGGTCAGGCGAGAGGATGTCAACCAGATTGTGTCACCGATGGCCGAACCGGTGAATGGTTGGAGGCGGTACGTCTGAAGTCCTGTTATCATAAGGTAATTCAATAAGTGAGAGTTTTTTGTATTATGTATATGTATCATGTTCATTCATCTTATATATTCATGCTCATTCCCAGGCTAATACAAGCAATATGCAGGGAGTAGTTAACCCTCTTGGCATATTGGTGTTTTCAGGCGAGATACATGTTCATTAGTTCTCTCCCTTTTCTGCTGCAGCATAAATGATTTTGTATGTCTCACTTAGACAGAATCTATGTGTGCATACTGGTCATTAGTGTCCATCAAACCTCGTGTGTGTGTGTGTGTGTGTGCGTGCGTGCGTGCGTGCGTGCGTGCGCGCGCGCGCGCGTGCGTGCGTGCGTGCGCGCGTGCGTGTGTGTGTGCGTGCGTATATGTGTGTGTGTTTGTGTATGTGCGTGCGTGTGCGTCTGTGTGTCTGTG
The DNA here is from genome assembly GCA_034401795.1 of Chaetoderma sp. LZ-2023a. Taxonomy (NCBI): domain Eukaryota; kingdom Metazoa; phylum Mollusca; class Caudofoveata; order Chaetodermatida; family Chaetodermatidae; genus Chaetoderma; species Chaetoderma sp. LZ-2023a. The sequence continues at coordinate 142,119,562 of CM067359.1, forward strand.
CATGCATATGTGCATATGTGTGTGTATGCGAGGGATCTGTTATTAGATACAAAAATGACGGAACTGATTTATGAAGCCTAAGTATTTAAAAACGCCGACCCAGGTATTTACATAGTTACCTATGCATACCTGCCAGTCTGCAAACTTCCGTCAAACCTCCTATGTGTGAGTGAGTGAGTGAGTGAGTGAGTGAGTGAGTGAGTGAGTGAGTGAGTGAGTGAGTGAGTGAGTGAGTGAGTGAGTGAGTGAGTGAGTGAGTGAGTGAGTGAGTGAGTGAGTGAGTGAGTGAGTGAGTGAGTGCGTGCGTGCGTGCGTGAGGGAGGGAGGGAGGGAGGGAGGGAGGGAGGGAGCGAGGGGGGGGTGGGTGGGTGGGTGGGTGGGTGGGTGGGTGGGTGAGTGAGTGAGTGAGTGAGTGTGTTATGCTTTTTTGTTTATTCCGAACGGGTGCATCGTGTTGAGTTCTTTGATCCAGTAGTGTTCTCTGTTTAATCTTAGTTTTTTGTTATCTGTAAAAATTCTTTCAATTGGTCTTATCGTGATGTCTTTCATAGAATGTCTTGGATGGTTGAAATGCCATGAGATTCTCGTGTCTGTTTGGTGTCGGATTGCATGGATATGTTGTGTGAGTCGTTTGCTGAGTGTTTGACTTGTTTCTCCTATGTATTGAGAGCTGCATTGTTTGCATTCTATGAGGTAAATAATGTTGGTGGTATTGCAGCTCATTTGTGTGTTGATTTTGTAGTCTTTACCAGTGACGAAACTAGTGAATTTGTCAGCAGTGTTCATGTATTGTTTGCATGTGATGCAATTGTTGTTGTTGCATTGTCGGAGTGTCCCTACTATGTCGTGAGTGTCATTTGGTGTCGGTATGATCTTATTGTTAGCATCTGGATTTTTAATTTTAATTAGGCTAGAGTGGACTAGGTGGTCCCTAATGCTTTTATTTTTCTTGAATGCTACTACTGGGTAGTTGGGAAAAATTGGTGCTAAGATTGGTGCTGAAATGTGTTTTCGTGCTGTTGGTTGACAGGGTGCTCTAAATCGTCTTTGCTGAAGATTGGTGGTAGGCGTGTCTGTGTTTCTGCATCCGTGTGTGCTTTTGTTGTTAATGTGGTGGTGTTAGTAGTGGCTGCAGAGGTGGCCGATCCACCGGGGATACAAAGAGACAGAAATTAAAGCCATCATAGAAAAAACCGAGAACACACAGAGAGAAGACATTCTTTACAAACAACCCACACAAAAACAGCCTAGGCCAGCTTGCATACTACAATACCACCCATCATTAGAACACATAGGCAAATCCATCCGAACCTACTGGGAAAAGTACATCTTGTCTTCACCAATCTTAGCACCAATTTTTCCCAACTACCCAGTAGTAGCATTCAAGAAAAATAAAAGCATTAGGGACCACCTAGTCCACTCTAGCCTAATTAAAATTAAAAATCCAGATGCTAACAATAAGATCATACCGACACCAAATGACACTCACGACATAGTAGGGACACTCCGACAATGCAACAACAACAATTGCATCACATGCAAACAATACATGAACACTGCTGACAAATTCACTAGTTTCGTCACTGGTAAAGACTACAAAATCAACACACAAATGAGCTGCAATACCACCAACATTATTTACCTCATAGAATGCAAACAATGCAGCTCTCAATACATAGGAGAAACAAGTCAAACACTCAGCAAACGACTCACACAACATATCCATGCAATCCGACACCAAACAGACACGAGAATCTCATGGCATTTCAACCATCCAAGACATTCTATGAAAGACATCACGATAAGACCAATTGAAAGAATTTTTACAGATAACAAAAAACTAAGATTAAACAGAGAACACTACTGGATCAAAGAACTCAACACGATGCACCCGTTCGGAATAAACAAAAAAGCATAACACACTCACTCACCCACTCACTCACCCACTCACTCACTCACTCACCCACCCACCCACCCACCCACCCACCCACTCGCCCGCTCGCTCGCTCGCTCGCTCCCTCCCTCCCTCCCTCCATCCCTCCATCCCTCCCTCCCTCACTCACTCACTCACTCACTCACTCACTCACTCACTCACTCACGCACGCACTCACTCACTCACTCACTCACTCACTCACTCACTCACTCACTCACTCACACATAGGAGGTTTGACGGAAGTTTGCAGACTGGCAGGTATGCATAGGTAACTATGTAAATACCTGGGTCGGCGTTTTTAAATAATTTTCTTAGGAGGAAAAAGGGGGGGGGGGACTGTGACGCGAATGTGATTCGGTTCCGTGAACTTGACGGTCCTTTTAGGTCTCCGTTAGTCAAGTTTGAAGTCTAAAATCTTTCTCCAAGGGGCAAAATTAGCATGTATGGCTTGCCCCTTCCCACCAGGTTACTGATCAAATCTGGTGTATATCAGAAGTAACAGAATGGTGAGTATTGATCGAAGGAGAATGCAGGAAATGTCAATTTCCCTTTCTCCGAGATCTAACAATACTCACCATTCTGTTACGGACCCAGCCTCCCAGCCCCACGGAGGCAAGCCATAGTTTTCTCTTGTTTGGTGGCTATGCAAACAATATGAGCTCTATGGTAAACGGGTACTCGGCAGTTGGGAGCCGAGTACCCGGTTCCCAGGAGTCGGTAAAGCTTTCTAAGTCTATAATCCTAGAGCCGCTGTCAAGGCCAGCTGTATATCAGAAGTAACAGAATGGTGAGTATTGTTAGATCTCGGAGAAAGGGAAATTGACATTTCCTGCAATCTATCAAGAAACTACAGAACTCAGATTCACTAGAATTTCAATATATTTTATTCTCGGATTAACTTCTTACAAAGCATTAAGAAAACGATAAATCATGATTTTCATTGTCATATTCAGGCAACGTGGCAGGTAGGTCAATAATCTATATAAACATTGTCATTTCATCTTACAGGAAGCGCAAAGCCAAAGAGAGCATTGTATCTGATCCTACGTTGGAACTGGTGGAAATTGAATGTAAGCGGCTGCGGATCGACGAGGAGCGACTGGAAGTGGAACTAGGGCTGCGCGGTTTGGCTTACAGCCATATCGGTTTCGATATGACTTTTCATATCGGTTTTAACCGAATATCGGTTTTATGGACATGAAACAAAAAATTTACATGATAAAAATTAGCACGAAAACAGCTTTTCACGCCCTGATACATTCGTAACGTTTTACGCCTTTAAAGCTTAATATACCTTATAATATCCATCATCGCGGGAGTGAAATTATTAATTAGACCGCCTAAATATTACGCACAGTTAAATAAACATCGTTTATTTTGTAAAAATTAATCATAAATCAGCAAAACAGGTTGCGAAAAGACGTAAATCACGCGATTGTAATTAATTATGATGTAATTATCTTCCTTTCTTCTTTAATTTCCAATTCGGCCCGAGGACGAAATCATGTCTTGAAGAAAATATTAACTGTAATATTGCGATCGCGAATTTCATAAGTTAATATGATATTGTGTTTAGAAGATAACGTTTTAAAAACGGTTTGAGTAATAATTTTATTTAAAATTATATCCTAATCAGCAAAACGTATTCAGCATTATATTTATTGGCGAGATTTTGATGCAGTCGGGCGATTTAGTGTTGGGACGACTTTGCATTATGTTAATTAGCCGGTGACGTAAATAAAATGGATGCCGTTGTTTAGAAATGTTTTCCCCGATACAAATTTTAATGACAAATTCCCACATTATTATTGTGTTTTATGTTGCAAATTTATCTAAGACTACCAGAGAAAAGACGAGTGGATATTTATTTAATTAATTCGCTGCTTGATTTCACTCGGCGTACAGCGAGTTACATGGAGTTACACAATATGCGCAATTGGGGCCACGTTCAATTATTAGTTGCCCCGAACATAGCTTAATGGAAAGTATGGCCATTATTATTCATTACGATTTTCATGCTCGTTAGTATCTTTTATTTTTAACAATCCTGATACGAAAAACCGAAAATATGTTCATATTCGGTTTTTCGATATTTATTTTTTATAATCGGTTAGGAAACCGTCAGTGCAGGATATCGGTTTTAAATATGGTATCGGTATATCGCGCAGCCCTAAGTGGAACGCCAATGGCTTGCGATTGAGAAGAGAAAGGTCTATTTGCTCGAGCAGATAGCCGAGAAGTTGAATGTCAGGTGTAATCCTGCAAATGAAGAATCAATTTACAATTTATTTGAAAATTTACAGAATTGATATCCTAATAAAACAAGAGCACTCGTAGAGCGCAAACACTCGCCCTTCCCGTTTTTGTCAATTTAAAAAAATCAGATTTTACGTAGTTTCGGATTTTTTTCTGATTCAGTCCGAGGTACTGCTAATCTTATCATTCCTGTTTTAAAATTTGTGCAAAATCGTATCGTTAGTTTTCAAGATATCAATTAATTCGGATTTTGATCTGATGTGGATCCGGAGGTTTTTCATCGTATCACGATGAAACATGGAATAACGCGAGTGGACCCAAGACCCTTCGTTGTTTGAAAATGTTAGCTAGGTCAGACCAGTAGTTTCCGAGATATCAATGCGGACAGACAGACAGACACACAGACAAACCTGTTTGCAATACCCCCTTCCTCACCTTCCGTGGGGCGAGTGTAAAAAGCTTTACATGTCCTGAAATATGGTTATAGTTAATTTATAACATTAACGTCCAGTTGCATCTTTTGAGATGGAGGAAATGTGTGTGCGGGGGGGGGGGGGGTCAATGCAAAATGCATCATGTCCCTTTGGTAACTGGTCTTCACACACGCACGCACGCACACAATCAGGCAGTCAAACAGAAAGACAGACTATTGCCCAGACAGGATGCCAAGCAAATGCGATGGTTTAATGTTTCGGCATTGGTATGTTTATATTATACCTTTAGTTAGTGAAATAATTCTGTATTAGTTCATTTCGCGTCCTGTTACCATCTTCCCGCAGTGGATTATCATCTTCAAATTCTTCAACATCTTCTTCTGGCTGTACTGCATCTTCAACGCTTTCTGGGTCTTGCATATGTCTCTCTTTACAGATATTTTCTAAGACAGCCATTGCAATTATGACATTGATACATCTTTGGGCCACAAACATCATACAGCCTCCAGATTTGTGTAGACAGCGCCATCGCGATTTCCACACTCCAAACCCTCTCTCAATTGAACATCTGCTAGTCTTGTGGGCTTTGTTGTACGATCTCTCAGGTCTTGTTGCTGGGTTTGGAAGTGGCGTTAACAGCCACGGTAGCAACGGATAACCAGAATCCCCTAACAGCCACCCTCCTGTAATACGTCCTTCCTCAAACTGATTTGCGAGTTCACAATTCCTCCAGATTAAAGCATCATGAGTTGCACCTGGCCATCCAGCAACAACATCCACTTGGAAGCTACCAGTAGCAAAATACCTCAACGCACCTACAACTTGTAATGAAACCGGCAATGACTGTGACCGACGTGTAGGTCTTTGGAGGTCTTCCTTCAACTGATCACACAAAAATAAAATCGAATCTGTCCATTCTATATCGTTCAATTAATTGTTCATCCGTCATAAAATCTACGGGATTCAGCCTATCCCTAACTACTCTCGGCACTTGATGTCAGCGGTGATGTCGCAAATCTTGTTGAATTTGAAATAATGCCACTGCCATGTTTAATAAACGAACGTATTAGATAAGTTTATGTGATATAAACACATGAATAGGCAGACAATTGCACGATTTCTCGGATAATGACAAATCAATGAATAAACGACACCTTACCGATAGGGTCTGAGCTGTCGGTAAATGTACGACTTCGTTAAGAAATCTTATCTTTAACGACAGCTTCGAGCACAGCGAAAATCAATGAACGACATCGTAACGACGTCGTTAAGCATAACGATAGCTTCGAGCACATGCCCCCAGGATAGCTTGTATCAGAAGTAATAGAATGGTGAGTATTGTTAGATCTCGGAGAAAGGGAAATTGAAATTTCCTTCAGTTCATGGGCTTCAAGAGAAAGGTCACAGACATTCATGATAACATAGGTTTTCGAATTCAATATCTACAGTCAAATTGATGCAGAGCTAATTATTTTACCTGTGGACTGTCACTATGAACTGAGTTGGAAATTGTTGGCACGCAATGCCTGTACTGGCTGTCAATGCCACATGTTTTCCCATAGATGGTAGTCTTCGACATATTTCAACCAGAATGAATGTCTTTCCTACACCAGCTTGGCCACAGATAACTAAATTATGGCCTTCAGTGGCCATTTGTAAAGCTTCTTGTTGCAGTACGTTAAGCATATTGCAATTCTATGAAGACGCACCTGTGCTACTAAGTTCACAATGTTTATATTAATCTGGTTCCCTGTCGCAAGATATCAACGAACTATATTTGAGACCTGAAACCAGGCCAATATACTAATATCTTCACCGATGAAAGGCAATAAACCAATCAGAAAGCGTCTCATATTACCTTTGTAAACTGTGTACGAATTGATGATGTCACGGTTTAATGCTTATTCCCGTAAGAATTCGCGATCTGTCCACCGTTTTGTGAGTATTTTGGATGATTTCTACGTTATTTGATGACTTTTGCATAATTTTTTAATTGTGTTGTATCAAAGCTGTTCAAGCGTCTTCATTATACAACGAAGCGAGCCATAGGTACCGTGTACGGGTCCAGCGAATCGATTAAAGTGGCGATATTAGCCTTCGTTCGTGTGCCAAGTTATTTAGTTTGCGTGATTTTCAGTCATTTTTCGCTACTTTAGTTTAAATCTGCGAGGATGTACGTAATGTCCGATAGATAGTCAAGGAATAATGTTGTAGTAATATGTTTTGAGAAACCCCCCCACCAAAGATTGTGTGTAGGTGATGAATATTATGTGTCGCTTGAGACGATTTAGTAAACCGCCTGTGGGTGTATGGCAGCCATTAGTATGGCACCTTGTTATTTATCTCGGAGCCAAGGGTGTGTGTCGCGTCTGGTATGGGGGGGGGGGTGTTCCAACCAGCTTTAAAGGTACTCTATCCCTGAACTGGCTTTAAAGGTACTCAATCCCTGATACAAGTGCTTGTGCTGCATTTTAGGGGTTGGCGTTCATGGCAACTGAACTCTTGCAAAGTTAAAAGTACTGCAAACCGCACGATTCTCAGATATTTCGGTGGTTGCTAGGAATCTCATTAACTAAACGCTGGTTAGTTGACATCAATCACATGTTCTGGGGACAGGGTTCGTACTGGCGCATTGGCTCAGTTGGCAAAACCGCTGTTCCGCATATGCTTGGAATTCCAATCCAAAGAGCTGGGTTCGATCCCACATTCAGGTATGTGATCAAGATGTAAAAACCTGAGCCATTCCATATGCCATTAACATGACATCCTTCGGAGGGGACATAAAGCGGTCAGTCCTGTCTCGTGTTGTGTCTGTGCCATGGGGGATGTAGAAGAACTTACTCTTGAGTGTCAGGGCCTGTATCGGTAGCTCTATTGTGAATACGATCTGATACAGGGACTCCACTGATATTTCTCCTAAGCACAAAAAATTGGCATGCTCATGAGGGCATTTGACTATTGATATCCACATGCCCTCGGCGATTTACAGTTGGATTTGCATCAGCGCACTCACGAAGTTACAGCACTGTAGTAGAATGTGATGTCTTGCAATAACTGTGATAACGAGATTACTGACCTGGTTCTACCTGTTTATTGATGTGTGTTAAAACTACATCCTATAATATATGCTCTATTGATTCCACACATTCCGATATACCTCTGGAGATTTTTTGTCAAAACGGCTGTAAACATGGTAGACGCCACATTGGTCAGCTTGACAATTAAAGGGTTATCGTACAGGTATGTCAAACTGTACAGTACAGAGCAGAAATGAGTTGACAGCAGATATGAGTTGACATGTTTCCAAAAACCAAAACGGAAATATGTTAGTTACATATAGTGCAATTTTAAACATGGTAAGCAATGTTCTGTTGAATATATCCAGGACTTATTAATAATCCAATATATATTCAGAGAATTCGGCCTCGTGTAGGAATTGAGGATTTCAGTTTATCCATCAAAGATATGATGTCTTAATGAACTATGTGACGTGTACATGTAGTATGACATCATAATCAATTATATTGTTCGCCATGAATGATTCGATTTAGTCCAACTTAAGCGCTTAATAGTCTGTCTAGTTGTACGAATTGTATGTCTTTACTATTTAATAAACATGATGTTGAATACTTAGAAACTAATTTGACTGGGCACTGCTGCTGTCATAGGCAGCAATAGCACACAGTCAAATTATTTTCAAAATATTCAACAGCTTAGCTGACTTTTCTGGAAATTTAGATTCAGAGAGATAGAGATGAGCAGGACATACATGTAGCTATAACTTGATTCCTCCATTCCTACCCTGTCATCAAGTTATTGCTGTGCATGTATTAACCTCTTCCTCTTCTTTCATTTTCAGAAAAGAATCTCAGAGAAACTCAACAGAAGCGGTGGACACTATAACCTAGTCTCTGACTTTGATCAGTACAATCTCAAATACAATGGGCCAAACAGTCAGTAATTATCCGGTCAATGATGACCATTCACTAACTCCATCTCGAAAACCTCTTGACATTGACCCTAGATCGCCTTCTGAAGGATTCAGTCGCACCCCAATCATGGTAGAAAAGACGCCGCCAGACCCTGCATGTATTCTGGACCCACGGTCACCTACAGTTGGCATCATGCGAACACCTATTTCTAATGTTTTAGACAAAAGTAAGTTCCATGGCTTATAATTATCACATACATGTATCTCATCCATCCTGAAAGGCTTTGAGCGAAAACTTTCTGGTATTGGATATGTTGGAACACATTCCTCATATGTCCTGAAAATCTTGTCATTGCAACTCCTTCAGTGACAGTCATGACAGTTTGTGAGAGGATTGGGTGAAATTTTGAAGGATGCTTGTACACCATTCAAAGTTTCAAACATGCGCCAGTTGAATTCTTTAGCACATCGGGTCATCCGGCTCATCCGCCCATCCCATGCGTCCTGAACACCTCGTCGCTGCAGCTGTTTGACAGATAATTGGACAAAACTTGACATGCTGATTGTACACAATCGAAAGATGTGCCTATTGTGTGTGTGTGTGTGTGTGCGTGCGTGTAAGTGAAATTTAGGTATGTACAATGACGTGTCCCAAAATTTTGTAACTCGTACAGTTTTAGATATGCTAGAGAGAATGTGTTAATGAGAGCATGGATACAAATAGTGTTTCACAGGATTCACTACAGGACACTAATCCTTTCATTGCTAATCTGGCTGAAACTGGCCTCATCAGTGATCTTGAGGAATATCCATTTGCAGGCCAAGAGAATACTATTTTTGAAAATTTACCACTAGAATAACTTGCTCGACGAGCGAGCCACTTATTCCAGTGGTAAACATTTAAAAAGTCTTCTCTTCATCTGTAAATCGAGATTTAATGAGCAAGAATTTAAATTTTCTTTACCAAATTTATCCAGTAAAGGGTTAACTTCTTTGTTTGAATATGAAATGATTGGCTCAATTATCGGCCCGGCCAGTCCAGTGGTACAATCTAAATTTTCAAAAAATTAAACATTTTTGACCAACTTGACTATTAAGTTACCCTGTAACCCTCAAATTTATTCAAGAAAAATCTAATTTTCTCATAGAAAATGTCCATTTGTAGACCAAGAGAAGACTGAAAATTTACCACTGGAATGACTGGCTCCATTATGGAGCCAGTCATTCCAGTGGTAAATTTTCAAAAATAGTCTTCTCTTGGTCTGCAAATAGACATCTCAAGACCACTGCTGAAAGCATTTAGGCTGATATGAGTGTTAAAGGGTTAAGCCTGTTAAAGGATTGAGTATAAAATAGAATCTTCCATCACACGTAATATAACCCAATCAAAAGCTGCCTAGATTTATCCTAGCTATTTTCTGAGGTCAAAGGTCATGGTCAGTTTGGTCACCATTACGAGGGCCGCTTATACTTTAATTTTCCTTTTATTTCCAGACTACGACTGTTATTCGACCAAAGGTGTCTAAATATAACATTCGCCATGGTGACCAGTCTGGCGCCATGAGTCGGCTTATGTTAATATCTAGTTTACTAACTTGTATACATATTTTCAGTGTCGTGTATACCTCGAGTGCAGACTGATGATCCGTTGCTTGATGACAGCGTTGATGACAGTTACACCATCGACCGCCTCTCACCAATAGAAATGTTATCTTTGTCCGAGACAACAACAGATGTTTCTGCTGCCACTGACGCCTCCTTGAACATACATGGCCTGTGTTTGAGTGACAGTGAGCTAGCTGTCACGGACAGCACACACTTAATTCCAGAGAAACTGACCAATTCTGGTAATTATATATATACATTTTTATCTCACCTGATTTCGTGATTATCAGGGCTTGAATCTTTGTATGCTAAGATAAGACTATTCAGTATTTTTGACGAGGGCCTTTTCCAGTTTATCCATTCATCATATGATGTCATAATCAACTATGTGACGTGTAGGATGATGTCATAATCAGTGACATCATGAATGATGTAGATAAGTTTGTTATAACCGCATAATGGTTAAAAGAGTGAGACTAAGCATTGTTGTACGAATTGTATTTTATGTCTTTACTATTTTATAAACATGATGTTGGATATTTTGAAACTAATTTCACTGGGCGCTGGTGCTGCCATAGGCAGCAACAGCACCCAGTCAAATTAGTTTCAAAATATTCAACAGCTTCCCTGTTTAGTTTTCTGGAAATTGATAGTCAGGGATCGATCGATCCCAAAATGAGCGAGGTGGGTGGAGCTTAGCTAGAGATGGGCGGGGCATAACTAAAACTGGACAGGTCCATTTACCACTGGAATGCTTGCCTCAGTTATCGAGCAGCCATTCCAGCATATTCAGTGGTAAATTGTCAAACATATTCTTGGCAAACCTGGCAAACCTGGCAAAAATGGACAGTTCTCCAGATTACACGTACTTTAAGTGATTTTGGCCTCGATCATTAATTCATTACAGTTAAATCTTGAAGCATTAAAACTCTTTATCCGCTTTAAGCCACCATTTTATTTTGATATAAATTTTGTCTGCGCCATTATTTTGGATTCTATTGTCTTCGCTGTTGTGCAATGCTCCAGGGAATATTTTGAGCGGTATTGCATCGCAAAATGCGATTCAAATGAGTACCTGTTGCTACACATTTACAATTTCGCTTAGCGATTTGCTGCGATACATAATTTTGATGTAAAATTCGGTCAATTCACGTAATTTTGAAATATTTTTGATAAAAAGTCGCTAAAAGTTGCAAAACGATTGTCAAATTTAGTAAGGAAGCGAGATGTGCATGCATTGGAGACTGATTTCCGATATAGCCCATAGACATATATAGCTATATAGCGCATATCTTCATACCTTCCTTCACTATGGGACAAATGACCGCCGGTGAAGCAAGTTCAGTAAGCACTCTATAGATCAAAATTCTAAAAGCTAGCGATGCGCGCATGCATTAGCGGCTCCCTTCTTCTGGTATAATAATAAACTGTTACAGACTTCAGTTTTGAGTTTGGACACCAGTCAGAAACTCGCAATATGTATCACGGGGTATTCACGGTCGTCGACATATTGCTCGTAACAGACTCTCTTGTAAATCTAATTTCTATAGGGGGGTATGGCTATTGATCATTGCCTCGTCATTAGTTAGCGTTATGATAAACTTTAAAAATACAAGTTTATCTAGGCTGATTCTGGTCGATTTAGACAATGTTTGTCTCGGAAACTGAGTTATATCATCGCGAATGCTAAACTCGTGTTAGCGCATCCCCAAATCAAGGCCGACACAGTATAGTTAGCCATGCTACTGCGGCGTGTCGCACTTTATTCGCGTAAGCGACAGATTTAGAATGGCATGTCGCCCAGATCGACGCATGCGCGAGAATGTTCTCGAGTACTCTTCTCCAAAGTCGGGAACATACTTTCTCGCAAGATTATTGGTTAATAAATATAACTATATAGAGAGCAACCAATGAATCACAAGGAGACTACCGACGGTAAAGAAAATAAACAATGTTTTACGCGGTAATTTTAAGAATGACGTAGTAGTATATATATAGTATTTGTAGTAAAACTAACACGTGAGCCGATTGATACACGCTGATCACAGTAAAACGTTTTATCATTCACTATTTAAGCCAGAGAAAACAACCATTAGTAATTTTTAAATAAAAATTGTTAACTCTCAACTGAAGTCATAGTATCGCAAAAACTCAATTTCATCTTAATAAGCTGTTGATAAGTTTTTAAGGGGGACCTGTTGCTCACAGCTGCCATAGCCTGCAACAGCTTCCAGTTAAGCACTAACACTATTCAGCCTTCTTACATTGTATTGAATGATGTGTACTTTGTTGAGCCTACCAGTTGAAAGGGATATGTGATGTAGGTTAGTAAGTTACAAAATATATGTTAACCCTTGGCAATGAAATCACAGTATTCATGGGAGGTACATTATTGATTTTTTTGAAAATAATTTGACTGAGATGTGTTGCTGCCTTAAGCAGCAACAGCTTCCAATCAATGTAATTGCCAAATCTGCCAATACGTATTATTTTAGGTTTCCTATACTCCCTGACCATGGCCAGAAAACATGCATATTCTGAATCTGACATATGTTATACTGACAAATGAAAATACTGGCTACTGTAGACCTGAAAACTGATACACTATCCTCAATAACATGCTCAGAAGTCCAATATTAATTATTCAACCATCTGTTCATGTCACATTTGTGCAATTTGTGTAAACTACGTGTCGCATATTACATGCCTTATGGACTACTAATTTTTTAGACAGACTACTGATTTGCCAAGTCTGGTAGTCCTTCCAACTTTTCGCTTATTTCGAACCCTGGTTATATTACACATTTTAACACTGATCTCCATTTAGATTATTTCGAAACCATATTAGAAAAGACTACATTCCATATTTATTCTGTTCGTGGCTTGAACGATCGAAGCACCAATACATGATAAAAATCATGAATTCTCTCGGCTTGAAAATGTTGACTAGCTCCCGGTATGGTATATGTATCAATGACTGCTACATTGGAACCAGTCCTGCATTCCATAGGGAAAACGTTTTGTGAAATCGGAAAATTATGCTTTTTGGTTGTTTTCGGATTCACTTGCTCATAGCGTGTGTAGACGAAAAAAGCAGTTTGATCATGCAAATATGTTTTGAAACGTTTCCCCGTTGGAACACCAACCAGTTGTTATTACACCACAAAAACATCCATTACCGTTCAATCACTACTTGCTAAATCAATTATCTGCATTTAGCTATCAGAATAAGATTTTTATGCCTGCATACACACCTCCCCATGCCTATTCCTATTAATATGGACCCTAAACCAGGCTACTGGTTAAGTCCATCTCCAGCCTACTGACAGATATAGACTGGCACCAGTCTATACTCACCCCATAGTGACGCTTGTCACTAAGCGCACTTGCGCATGCGCACTGGAGCCCAAATAGGAAACACATTCACTTTTCAATTATTCTGCTTGCAGAACAACTGCTTAAATATTCTTCTAAGTTTTTTTGTGCTTTGTGCTGTGTCAGTTACACTTTTGCCTTCTATATTATAAGGATTATGCCTAATATGAAGTCAATCCTCCCTAAGTTATGTGTAGGAAGTATATTCGTGGTTATATTGTATTTTATAACTATGTTCATATTGTTACCGGTTTTCGTGAAAGATCGTTCTCGTATCGTGGTATCTTAATTACTATGCCTATATCATCATCATCATATTAAACTCTAGCATTCGCCCAGAGCCCTTATCAATTTACTACTAGTGCATTATAAGGATTATCATTTATCCCTATGCAAGTTTGCTTTCTTGTCAGTAGGGATTTTGTTTTCTGATTTGAACTTTCCCGCCTTTTTAAGAAATGATTTTTATCTTTCTAGTCTCCTTTTACGATTTTCTAAGCAGTATGCTTCATTGTTACGTTTTTTTCGTTTTTAGGAGTCCGCTAAATCGTCAGATAAGACGAAATGTACATCATCAAAATGTGATCGCCATCACTCAGCTGAATTTGCCGGGCATGTCTGTGCGAAATGTACCACTTGTACCCTCACAACGATGTGTGGAATTTGTAAAGGGTGGCCGGTCTCAGAGTCAAAGGCTTTCTTTAAAGAATTACCGTTTAAACAACCACTGCCCTCTGGTCGTCCTGCCCCTACCTCCGTTGCTAGCAAGGCGAAAGCTGTGTCTTTTGCATAATCTAATGTATCTTTACCGGTAGCAACGGAGGGGGGGGAGCCTCTTCGGCGAATTCTGATGCCGTGCTAGCTCTTTTTGCGAGATTTGAATCGTTCACATCTGTCTTGACTAAATCCCTTGACGAAAGGATATCTTCTGCTATAAAGGAAGCTAAGAAACAGGATGTTTCTTCAAGTCCTACGATAGCCCGAAGGCTAGCGGGCGTTCCCGCAAATGGGGGAAACTGATCCCTCTAACCTCCATGCAGGTTAAGAAATCTCCTAAGCAGAAGTCTAGAGCGACTAAGCTCTCGAAGGTGGGCTCGTGTAGTGCACCGGGTCAAACCCACAAGACTTGAGGGTGACGGGCATAACCCACAAGCCGTGGAGGCTGAGGCTGACGTCCATAAGGCTGGTCCTTATGCTAATGCCAATTTCTCGATTATACCGGTCGTCAAAGTTCTTTGTAGATCGGCCATTGCCAAGAATTCGATTTCTAGTCTTGCTAGTTCTTCCGGTTCCGTTGTGGTGGACTCGGGTTTACTTCCTTTTTCCGCCACTCTGTCAGTTTCCGTTTTAACTTCCGGTTTAGCAAGACATCCGGGTCTTCAGGATCCGGTTCTTTCTTCTCTGGCATCCGTTTTCGGTAGGACTTCCAGTTTAGTAGGTAATCCAGGTCGTCAAGATCCGGTTACTACCGTTCCGTCCGTTTCCGGTTTGACTTTGTAGGACATTAGGGTCTTCAAGATCTGGTGCCTAGTTCCGTTTCCGGTTTCAACCACTTCCGGTCATTCCGGATATCCGGAGTCTGTCGACTCCTTCTATTTTTTGACTTCCGGTAGAAGCACTTCCGTTTCCGGTTTGGATTCTGGTCGGTACATTTCCGTTTTTGGCTCTAGAGGTGTACTTCCGGGTCGGTCAGATCTGGATAGACTTCCGGCTTCCGCTTCCGGTTGGGAGGTAGCTTCCGGTATAGCGAGAGATCAAAATTGCTTAGGTTCTTCTAGGATTTTGGATGATAGGAGTTTTGTAGATTCTGTTTCGGAAATTTCTCAACGGGTTTCTCAGGATTCTGTAGCTTCCAACTATGACTCTTTTCTTCCTTCTCAGGTAGTTGATGTTGATTTATCTTCTCAGTCTTCTCCTTCCTTCCATGATGCCGTTTTGAATCCATCTTTTTCTAGGTCTTCTTCTTTCTTCTCATCTTCTCGCTCTTCAGGTCTTAATCCTATTTCTTCTTCTCTTTCGACAAGGATTTCTCTTCCAGTCATGTGTCTAACGCATCTGCTCTCTTTAAATCTTCCCTTCCTCCTCCGGGTTTCTCCCGTCTTCCTTCTCTTTCCTCTCGTGGTCAGTTGGATCATCCCTCCTCTTCTTCTTCGTCTTCTCATTCATTCTCTTCTCTTCCTTCTACCTCTTCTGCTTCTTCTCCGTCCTTTGATCATCTTGATCCGATTGTTTCCGTGGTTCTTTCCCCTGAACTGGAATTTCAAATTGTTGATTCAGGCGTAGATTTTTCCTTGTTTTCTGTGGTGATGGATTCTTCTTTAGATCGTTCATTTGTTTCTGCTCGTTTTTCTATTCTTTCGAGGTTTTCTGCTAGTTCTCTGGTCCTTCCTTTCTTATCCTCTAGTCAGGATCAGGGTAGGGATTCTCTTTCCTCTTCGCAAGTTTCTTCTTTTCCTGAGTCGGTTAGTAGACCCTCTTCTCCAGTTTCTTCTAAGGCAGGTGAATCTTTAGTGTCAGGTGCCTCCTCTATTCTCATCTCTTCTTCTCCTGTTCTTCCTTCTGCTCCCAAGTCGGTCAGGGCCAGGGATCTGAAGAGGTTTTGCCCGGTTAGAGCCTCTTCGGATGACTGGTCCATGGCTCACAGGTGGATCGCATCTTAAGGAAGAATTTGCTATGGATCCTCCTTCTTTCGGATCCGCTCTCTCTACATCTGATCCTTCCTTTTCTTCTTCTCCTCAGGTGCTGCCTACTGATAATTTAGTTGTTGATATGCTCGATTTCTTTGTTAATGATTCTACTAATACTGACTTTTCTCTTGTTTCTAAACTGTATGATTCTCCTATTCAAATTCCTAAGGAGGACTATTTGAAGGTTGCCTCCACTCAGTCTCTTTCTGGTTCTGCTTGGGAGGTTTTTTCTTCTCAGTTAAAGGATGCTTCCAAGGTTGAATTTTCCAATGAGCTTTTCAAATGGGAGTCTGTTTGCAGATCTCAGCTCAAATCTTCTAATTTCCTTGCTCTTTTATCTGAGGCCGTTCTTAAGGCTGAAGAATGGGGTGATCAAGTTCCTTTGTCAGTTCTTCGTTCTTTGGCTGATTTGTCTCGTGGTTCCCTCAATTCTGTCTAAGTCTTTGGGTTTTATTACTTCCAAGCGTAGATCTAGGAAGCTCTCTGAGCTTAGGATTTCTAGCGCTTTGAAGCATAGTCTTGTTGTTGCATCCCCGTTTGGTACAGCTCTTTTTGGACAGTCAGCTCCTAATTTAATTCGTGCGGAATCTGAGCACCTGAAGGCCTCTAGGGAGCTTCAGGCTCAGATTTTGTTTTCTAATCCATCCTTGAAAAGAGATGTGTCTTCTGTGAGGAGTCCTAATTCTTCTCCTAGAAGAAAGAGCCTCAAACCTGACCAATTTGGGGCTTATCCTTCTAGGGTCATCCATAGTTCTAATCTTTCTTCGTCCAATCGTCAGGATCGATCCATGGAGGAGGATCGCTTTGATTCAATTTCCTCACATTGTTCGAGGTCTCAAGGGAGGCAGTCTCCTTCTTGGGCGAGAGGGGGTCAGACCCCTTCTCGCCGTGCTGGTTCCAGGTCCAGAGGTCGTTCTTCCTTTAGAGGGTTTCAGGGAAAGAGAGTTTGAAGGTATGGACTATTCCCGGGTAGGTCCAACATTCTCTCTTCCCTTCCTCATCCCTCCCCCTCTTCTTCTCCCTTCGGAGCAGTCAGTCCAGTGCCGGTTATCCAACGTGCCAGTAGGAGGGCGCCTTTCTCTGTTTTGGGAGAAATGGCAAGCCCTCGTTCAGGACTCCTGGCTGGTGTCTCAGATACGTTGGGGTTATGCTCTGTCATGGATCCGTCATCCTCCTCTTCTCTCCTTTTTCCCAGTTTGGACTCCGGTTCCCTCCAATCCGGAAAAACTGATGGCTTTGGAAGAGGAGTTGGAATCCATGATTGTAAAGAGGGCAATAGAAGAAGTTCCCCATTGGAGAGTAGACCCGGGCTACTACTCGATCATCTTTTTAGTTTCCAAGAAAACAGGAGATTGGCATCCCATCATAAATTTGAAAAAGTTAAATCTTATGATTCTCACCCCCAAGTTCAAGATGGAGACGATCTCCCAGATCATTTCCAGTCTGGATCAGGGAATGTGGACGTCTTCCATTGATCTAAAGGACGCCTACTTCCATGTTCTTATTCACCCTGCCTTCAGAAAGTTCCTGAGGTTTGCTTACAAGGATCGAGTTTGGCGGTTCCGCGCCATGCCCTTCAGCCTGACCACGGCTTCCCTTCCTTTTTACCCGTCTAGTTTCAGCCGTGGCAGGAATTTTACACCGTCGTTCTATCCATCTTCACGTTTATATAAATCCTCAATTCTCTCAGGAATTCTTCCAGAAGTTTGCAGTCTGGCATGCAACCTAGGGTGGATTTTAAATCTAGAGAAATCAAGCCTAGTTCCATCTCAAATCTTTACGCATCTAGGCGTTTCTTTCGACCTGGCCCGGGGTCTAGTCTTCCCCTCAGATCCAAGGATAGAGGCTTTATCAGTGGCAATGGAAATCCTCTCTTCTCCCATGGTAAGAGCAAGATTCTTTTTAAGAGTGATAGGCTTGATGGTCAGCGTAGAGAAAGTGATTCCTTGGGGGTGCTGATGAGAAGACCCTTCCAAATGTATTTAATGTCCCTTTGGAAGCAGTCAGTCCACTCTATTTACCATCAGATTCCCATCAGAGAACATTTGATCCCTCATCTAGATTTTTGGAGGGATCGTTCTCTGCTTCTGATGGGTGTTCCACTGGTAAAGTCCTCCCCGCAGGCGATTATCTTCACAGACGCTTTCCAGGAGGGTTGGGGAGCAGTCTGGGACTCCCTGTCAGTTTCCGGCCTTTGGTCCCTGGAGGAGTCGACAGCCCATATCAACATTCTGGAGTTGTGGGCTGTCAAGAAGGCTCTCCTTTCATGGTCAGATCTTGTTATAGGTCTCAAAGTCTCGTTTCGGTCGGACAATTCGACAGTGGTGTCTTATATCAACAGACAGGGAGGTACAAGGTCGTCTCTCCTTTGTTTAGAAGTGTGGAATCTTCTCTTGTGGTGCCGCAAGAGGCAGATTTTTCTAGTATCCTCCCATGTCCCAGGCAGTCTGAATTTTCTGGCGGACCAACTGTCACGTCTCCGCAAGTTCGCCCACACAGAGTGGCAATTAAAGAAGTCGGTTGTCAGAGCGATTTTCAGTCTTATGGATCGTCCTCTAGTAGATCTGTCGTGACCTCTCTGAATGCCTAGATCTCCTCTTACATGTCTCCTTTTCTGGACAGTCAAGCCCTGGCGGTGGATGCCCTGTCTCAGTCCTGGACAGGAATGTTCGCCTATGCCTTTCCTCCAACAATTTTGATTCCGTTAGTCTTGAAGAAGGTCAAGGACCAAGATTGCGAGATTCTTCTGATAGCTCCCTTTTGGCCCAAGAGGATTTGGTTTGTAGACCTAGATCTTCTGGTAGACTTCCCTCATCTTCTTCCAGTATCCCAGGACCTTCTATCTCAAGTGAGAGGTCGTTGTCTGCATCCAATTCCAGAAATTTTCAATCTGCGCGTTTGGAGAATCTCGGGTCTGAGGTCCTCAAGAATAAGGTTTCTTCAAGATCTCAGGAAATTATTGACTCTGCCAGAAGGGAATCGACCCGTCGAGTTTACAAGGGTCAACTTAAAATTTTTGGTGAATGGTGTTCAGACCAAGGTTTCGTGCCCGATTCTGTTTCTATACCACAAGTTTTAGATTTTTTATCTTATCTGTTTGATTCGTTACATTTGTCAGCTAATACGGTCAGGGGGTGTAGATTTTCTCTGGCGTCTTCCCTTCCTTGTCTTTTGAATGCTGATGCCAAGGATACTAAGACTTAATAGTTTTTCCCTTCCTGGAATTTGGCTTTGGTTCTTCAAGTTTTGGCAGGTCATTTTGAACCTATTTCTTCTATCAGTATTAAGCTTTTAACTCTCAAAGCTGTTTTTTCTTGTTGCTTCTGCCTCTGCTAGAAGGTGTTCAGAGATTCATGCTCTTTCTGCTGAAAAGGATAGATTTATAGTTTCAGCAGACGGATTGGTTTTATATCCCAGAAGGGACTTTTTATCTAAAACTCAGTCTAACCGTTATCCTGTTAGGCTGATCATTTTAAAATCTTTATCGTCTTTTTCGCCATCCGATGAGTTTTGGTGTCCTGTTAGGGCATTAAGAACCTACAAACAGCGAACTGATTTTAAAAGAGTAGATCCATCCCATTTATGGGTTTCCTACGCGGAAGAGTTATCTAAGCCAGTCTCAAAATCTACGATTGCCAGATGGATTTGTGAGACAATTAAGCTTTGTTACGGGATAGCCTTACCGGATCAAATTAATCTCTCCCATATTAAAGCCCTTGACATTAGAGGCATGGCTACTTCTTTCGCTCTTTTTGCCGGTTCGTCTTTAGATGAGGTCATGCAGGTGGCAGGATGGAAATCTGAATCCACTTTTACATCATTTTATCTCAAAGACCAGAGTGCAGCAGTCTCCTTCTTTCGTAACATTACTATTTTAACTAAAAAAGCTGAAGACCATTTACCAAGCACTAACCACAATTTTCGTTAGGACTGTGCGTCTGTAAGAAATGGTGAGTCTTCTTTTGGTTTTTATTTATTTCTTTAAGTTCAAGTTATCCTTATTTGTTAATCACGGTGTGATTGAGTTATATGCACTATTATGTTATGTTATTAACATTTGGATAAGATTGGTTTGATTTTTATCCTTGTTTGTTGATTCTCAAATCTCCTCACACCTAATGTTTAAATGGGGCACTGACCAAATCTACGGGTTTAGCAAGTAGTGATTGAATGGTAATGGATGTTTTTGTAGTGTAATAACAACCCCCCACAGACCCCCCTTGTGGGTTGGTCTGTTGTTTTATTAACCACTATAAAAACATACTTACCATTCAATCACTACGACCCGCCTCAGCCACCCCGCGTGGTAAGATTTGAGAATTGGCCTTTAATATTTAGCACTTAAATTTAGAAAAGTGAATCTGTTTCCTATTTGGGCTCCAGTGCGCATGCGCAAGCGCGCTTAGTGACAAGCATCACTATGGGGTGAGTATAGACTGGTGCCAGTCTATAGCTGTCAGTATGCTGGAGATGGACTTAACCAGTAGCCTGGTTGAGGGTCCATATTAATAGGAATAGGCATGGGGAGGTGTGTATGCAGGCATAAAAATCTTATTCTGATAGCTAAATGCAGATAATTGATTTAGCAAGTAGTGATTGAACGGTAAGTATGTTTTTATAGTGGTTAATAAAACAACAGACCAACCCACAAGGCGGGTCTGTGGGGGGGTTTCAAAACAGTTTGTTTGCTATGCAAGTGCTATGAACTGCTATGCATTATTCGATTTGTTTAGCAGTTACTGCTACACAATTTTTTTCCAACAAAATATTCCCTGTGCTCAGATGTGATTCTCATAAATTGCAAGATACTATATTGCTAATGTTCTAAATATTAACAATTTAAGCTACTAATTTTGAAATTTTTCTGGAAAAGTTGGCAGTTTTGAAATGGACACTGTTTGGAGGAGACATTAGATTTGTGTCTAGAAATTGATAAGTTAGGTTTGGAGAAAGTATGGAATTTCATTTTGTAGAACATGTAATGTATGAAAGCTGATAGCTTGAAAATATCATAATGTAACCATTTAATGGCTAAATTTGGTAAAAAAATCCGATGGTTTATTAGCTCACTTGGCCTTTCTTATGCCGTGGCGACCGTCCATCAACGTTTTCTTTAAACAACTTCTTCTCAAGAACCACTTGGCCGATTTCAATTATATTTGGCAGGAAGCATCCCTAGGGCATAGAGATTAAACTTTGTTCAAACGAAGCTGATCGGCCAAAATACAAGATGGCCACCAGCCAAAATAGCCGATTTTTAGAAACACTTTAAAAAATCTTCTCCGAAACCGCTGGAGGAATTGATTCAAAACTCATAACACATCATCTCGTGCAAGGGTAGACCCAAGTTTGTTCAAGGCAACCTGAATGGACGATTTGCCTGGCGGCCATCTTGGATGACCTAGTTTTCGCAAAAACAACTCCCGAACCGCTGAAGGGATAGACCTGAAATTTGGTAAATATGCTTAGGGACCACGGTCCATTCAAGTTTGTTCAAGCGAAGTTTGTACGTTAAAAAACATGGCCGCCATCAACCAATCAAAATTTGGCGTTTGTTGGTCATATTGGCTTTTTTGTATTTGATGTATTTTGATGGCGAAAATTGCTTTATATATGCTTATCAGTGTGACGAGTTCAAATATGCCACTTTCGAGCCTGTCGGATAAACGGTTTGGCTGCCATCTTGGTTTGTTTTCCCGCCATCGGCTCCCATAGTAAAGCAATGGGCCCATAGTAAAGCAATAGGGAATTCTTTAAACGACTTCTTCTCAAGAACCACTGGGCCAATTTCAATTATATTTTGGAGGAAGCATTCATAGGGCATAGAGATCTAAGTTTGTTCAAACGAAGCGGATCGGTCAAAATCCAAGATGGCCACCGGCCAAAATGGCTGATTTTTAGAAACACTAAAAAATCCCCAAAACCGCTGAAGGAATTGATTCAAAACTCGTAACACAACATCTGTGACAATGGTAGACCCAAGTTTGTTCAAGGCAACCTGATTGGCCGATTTGCTTGGCGACCATCTTGGATGACCTAGTTTTCGCGAAAACGACTTCTTCTACCGAACCGCTGAAGGGATAGAGCTGAAATTTTGTAAATATGCATAGGGACCAAGGGCCTTTAAGTTTGTTGGCTACAAAATATTTAAACGACTTCTTCTCAAGAACCACTGGGCCAGTTTCAATTATATTTGGGAGGAAGCATTCATAGGGCATAGAGATCTAAGTTTGTTCAAATTAAGCGAATCAGTCAAAATGGCCGATTTTTAGACACTAAAAAATCTTCTCCGAAATCGCAAGAGGAATTGATTCAATACTCATAACACATCATCTATGGCAACGTTAGACCCAAGTTTATTCAAGCCAACAGTATTTGCCTATTTGCTTGGCGGCCATCTTGGGTAACAAGGTTTTCCCGAAAACTACTTCTCCCCCCGAACCACTGAAGGGATAGAGCTGAAATTTATTAAATATGCTTAGGGACCAAGGGCCATTCAAATTTGTTCAAAGGAATTTCGTATGTTAAAAAACATGGCCGGCATCAACCAATCAAAATTTCGCATTTGTTGGTCATATTTTATTTTTTTGTATTTGATGTATTTTAATGGCGAAAATTGCTCTATATATGCTTGTCAGGGTGGTGAGTTCAAATATACGGTAACACTTTCGAGACTGTTGGATAAACGGTTTGACTGCCATCTTGGTTTGTTTTACTGCCATTTTGGTTTGTTTTCCTGCCATAGGCTCCCATAGTAAAGCAATGGGGAATACTTTAAACGACTTCTCAAGAACCACTGGGCCGATTTCAATTATATTTGGCAGAATGCAGCCTTAGGGCATAGAGGTCTAAGTTTGTTCAAACGAAGCTGATCGGCCAAAATCCAAGATGGCCACCGGCTAAACCAGCCAATTTTTAGATATGTCTTTAAAAATCTCCGAAACGGCTTGGGGGTTGATTCAAAACTCATGAAGAGTATTTTTGAAAATTTACCACTGGAATGACTGGCTCGGTTATCGAGCCAGTCATTCCAGTGGTAAATTTTCAAAAACCCTCTTCTCTTGGCCTGTACATGGATATTCCTCAAGACGTGCATAGGCCGGTTGTGGCTGGCTTCGGCCTGAAAGGGTTAATAGATGAATCCAATTTGTCACTCAAGTATGATGTCATAATCAATTATGTCAGACGAAGGCTGATTTCTAGAAGTACTCTGTTATAAACCTGGAATAGTCTGTCATTCATACGAATTGTATGTCATAACTATTTAATGAACATTCTGTTGAATATTTTTTAATTAATTTGACGGGGCGCTGTTTCTGCAATAGCCAGCAACAGCACCCAGTCAAATTACTTTCAAAATATTCAACAGCTCACCTGTGAACATGTAGATACCTTGGAAATGGGATTCTGGGAAGTCAGGGTTCAAAGTATATAAATCGATCCCAACACACTCAAAGCGTGGGCAGAGCTTACCTAAAGATGGGCGGAGATTAGCTAAAGATGGGTGGGGCATAGCTAAAGTGGGTTCATCCATTGCCTAATTCATGAATCCAGTTTCTCAGTCAATCATATGACATCATACAATCATATGACATCATACTCAAATATGTATGTGACATGTAGGATGATGTAATAATCAATCACTTCATGACACAATATAGTCCGTCTGATTAATAGTCTGTCAGGTTGTACGAATTGTGTCTTTACTATTTAATAAACATGCTGTTGAATATTTTGAAACTAATTTGACTTGGCACTGTTGCTGCTATGGGGTGCTACACGTATAGGCAGCAACAACACCCAGTCAAATTAGTTTCAAAATATTCAATGGCTTACCTGCATAGTTTTCTGGAAATTGATGGTGATTAGTCAGGGAGTACATGGATCGATCGATCTCAACACAGGCACAGTGTGGGTGGAGCTTAGCTAAAGATGGGCATGGTATAGCTAAAACTGGATTCCTACATTATTTCCTGCGTGAAGCATGTTTTTGTAACAAGTTGACTGTCAAATTGTTCTCACCATAATCAGCAGACAATACCAGTGTCACTAGCCGAAGCTTCGACAAATATATGAATGCTGATCATTGCTGCAACATCAATCAAATTGTTTTCAGAATAATCTGTGCTCAAGACTGTCAATGTAGTAACCCTTACTGAAGATATTTCATGCAATGCGATTGGAAATTGCTGCTGATCAGGGCTCGGTTATCGAGCGAGTCCTTCCAGTTGTGAATTTCCAAAGTTAGTCTTTTCTCAGCCTGTAAATCATCATTCCCCTGGATCACTGCATAGGCCAGTCTTGGCTGGCATGGCCATTAACACTTTAAAATCCCAGTGTCTCAATTTCAATACAACTATGTAATTAGTACTAGGCAGCTGTTAAGCATTTTGAAACTAATTCGACTGGAACCTATTGCTGCTCCAAGTCAAATTAATTTCAAAATTAAATATTCAACAGCTATTCGTTACATTTCATCATATTGAATATGCTATTTCTAGTGTGAGTGTTAAAGGGTTAGGGATTCAAGTATACACAACAGGATCTAAGTTGACCTCATTTGGCAGAAGTGGATGTATGATTAAAGGGCAACAGCTACCAGACAAATTAATTTCAAAATATTCAACCGAATGTTTATTTTAAAATTGTAAATTAATCAAAGACATACATGACATACAATTCAGACACTTTCGTGAACAGACTATAATTATAACATCAGATATATGAGTGACAGATGACATCCCTCTATTGCGTACATATCCAGCACTGTTTAACGCTTTCATGGCGAAGCCTGACTGCAGTGATCTTCAGTCATTCCTGTGGTAAATTTTGAAATATATTCTCTTGGCCTGTAAATGGACATTCAATCAATGTGAAAATATTTTGATTTTCTTGACTAAATTTAGCCATTAAACTCACTCGAATGTGAACTTTTTTTTTCAGATACGACCAAGAACAATAAACAGCATATCGTTAAAACAAAGAAGATCAAACCGAGAGAACAGCCTCTCCCGAAGCAGCTGTTTAACACAAAGGAAGGAAAGACGGTCAGTAAGAAAAGTCCCGCTAAGAATGAAGGTGGCCGATCACCGTTGCGGACATGTAACCCACACGCCGATTCACCACGAAATATCATCCAACGAAAACAGATCAAGAAATTGGACTTGAATATTAAAAGTTGTGGTTTAGAATCGAAAGACTCAAAAATTGCTTCCAAAGATAAGGAGAATATGTGATGGAATTTATTCGCCAATATCGTGTTCAATGAACCTTGTCCGTTATGTTAAATGGTGCAACCGAATAAATGATTCGGACAATTCAGTATTGAAATGTGTAATAAATTGGAACATCAATATTTGTTACGAAATTGTGAATATACATGTAATTTGAAATCAGGAAGCCTAATTTTCATTGACATCATGCAGCATGAGTTAATGAAGATTATTATTGTTGACTCTGTATTAAAGCAGAGCGTCTCGACATAGCGATTCAAATGATGTTCTCTGTGTACAAAAGAATTAGGAGCGTTAAAGTTTTTCAATGGTCATTTACATTAGCTCATCAAGGGATTATCTGATCTGCTTATAACTTTACAGTTTTGTTCTATTCCATCAGTGCATCCATTCTGTATCATAATGATCCTGATTTTCAAATTTTTCCCATACTTTTAAGGGATTTCAACTTAGTTTATGTTTGTAGAATTTATCTACTTTTTAACCCTTTAACCCGCGAATTTGTTCAAAGAATTTAAATTTTCTCAGAAAATTTCCATTTGCAGCTCAAGAGAAGACTGTTTGAAAATTTACTATTGAATGACTGGCTTGGTTATCAGTTTGGGCTGATATGAATGTTTATTAAAGGGTTAAACCAAGAATTAGCAGAATGTTAGTTTTTCAAAAAGTTTTTAAATGAACATTTAATTCATCAAGGGCTCATCCGATGTCAATAAATACAGATGTGTTCTAACATCATCATTGCATCCAGTTTCCATTGTAATGAAAATGATTTTCAAATTTTTTACATACTTTTAAGTTTTTTGAAACATTTGTTTCATCAAGGACTTAAATACTATATCAAGAAATCCTTATTTCACGACACTGCCACGCATACAGAAAAAACAAAAGGGTTCAACACACGTGAAGCTGTCCATCTAGTTATTATTGCTGACATTTTCCGCGCAGCAAAATGTGATTCACTTACCATAATGTATGCTATGTTCTCTTTTCAAAATACTGGTACATATTGACTATTTATTGTATAAATCCTCATCATTATAACTATTATAAATGGTATAGTTTTGTGAGCTACTAACAAAATAAAGCCTACCGTTTAATCCTTTAATGGTCAAATTTGGTCAAGAAAATCTAAATATTTGCTTACTGAATGTCCATTTGCAGGCCAAGAGGACTATTTTTGAAAATTTACTGATGGAATGACTGGCTCGGTTATCAAGCCAGGCATTCCAGTGATTAATTTTCAAAAATAGTCTTCTCTTGACCTGCAGGGTATACTGCAGGGGCTGGCTTTGGCTGGCTTGGCCATTAAAGGGTTAATATTTTGAACATAATTGGATTGGACGACATTGGTGCCTTATGTCTTCCAATCCAATGGACCTTTCCAGTTTTAGCTAGGCCCTGCCTCTATCTAAGCTCCACCCACACCTCATTCGTGTTGGGATCGATTGATCCCTGAACATCAATTTCCAGCAAACTATACAGGTAAGCTGTTGAATATTTTGAAACTAATTTGACTGGGTGCTGTTGCTGCCTATGGTAAATAAATAAGTAAAAAGTAAAGGCATACAATTCGTACAATGCGTCGGACTATTAAGTGTTTAAGGTGTGGACTAAATCGAGTCATTCATGACGTAATGATTATGACGTCATGTAGTTGATTATGACATCATATGATTGATGAATAAACTGGAAAGGTCCATTATGTTCAAAAGATTCAGCAGAACATTCCTTGAATCATGTTTACGATTGTAATAACATGTTTCTGTTTGTAAGCTGTACTGTACGTGTGTCAGTTGTTCTGCTGCCAGAGAGCCACTGGATGCTCATCTGACTTGGCCCTAGAAAGAGAATTGTGTGTCTGCATACATACATGTGTGTGTGCTTGCATATGTACGTGTGCGTGCCTGCATACCTGTGTGTGCGTGCGTGCGTGCGTGCGTGTTGCATGCATTCACAGGCTGACGGGATGAGACGTCTTATTTTGACAGTGTGCTCTCATCGGTCGGTCCCATAAGACAGGTTGTGATCTGGAGAGGCTGGACTAATTACTGAATCAGAACTTACACGATGATGATGATCTGTGTGCAGCCATATTTAACCCTTTAATGGCCAAGATAGGTTAACCCTTTCCCCTGACAAATCCCCAAAAAGTATATTTTTTACAAATAAAATTTGTTGAATATTTTGAAATTAATGTGATTGTAAGATGTTGCTGCCTAAGGAAGCTGTTGCTTCCAGTCAAATTAATTTCAAAATATTCAATGGTTTTCCTGTACGTGCGTTGCTTTGAGCATGACATGTGGAAAATTCAGGTTAAAGGGTTAAGAAAATTGAAATTTTTGCTATCTGAATCTCCATTTGCCCCTGGAATGACTGGCACACATATTGAGCTAGACATTCCGGTGGTAAAATTTCAAAAAATACTCTTGGCCTGCAAATTGACATTTCTCAAGATGAATAGCAAAGACTGGGTTGTGACGGCTTGACTATTAAAGGGTTAATCAACTGTTTGATTACATTTGTTCCAGAAGATACTTTATTTTTAGTCTTCTGTATGTTGGGTATTTATGGTTTCAATGAATATTATAAACATTATTCCATTCATGTAGTTGCATAGTGTAATTATAATTTTGTTGATTAAATTATTATAATAAACAGCCGAGATTAAATTCATGAAAATAAATTTCTGTATATTTTGTGCACTGTGCGCGTTTCATTCTTATTAACCCTTTTAGGCTTAAAGAGCAGAAACGTGAATTCTTTATTACCGTATATAGGGAATATTCCATTGAATATTTTGAAACTAATTTGACAGGAAGGTCTCTGGTAGAGTGAGCGATGTATAAATTTCCAAAATTTGAACTGAATCCATGCAGTCTAACTTGCGTGCGTGCGTGCGTGGGAAGGTGAAAGGCCAAGTGAGCTTATGCCATGGCGACTCGCCATCCATCTATCGCTAACTTTTCCTTTAAATAATTTCTCACCGCACTGCATCACTAAAACTGATATGACGCTGATTTGTTGATTTGGGTGGTGGTCATCTTGGATTTTGCGCTATTTTTAGAAACACCTTCGGACATTTCCGACATGACCAGATATAAGACGATATGTAAAGTAAAGGTCGATATAATCAATATCGGGGCCCTTTGCGACAAACATTGTTTTCTAGTTTTTATGCACATCTCTGCCAGTCTTTCACTGTAAAGTTGGAGCCATTAATCAGGTCATAGTAGTTTTTAAGACACAGCCTCGCCTGGCCCGGACTACCATATTCTGATGAGGAGAGGGTAAATAAAGAACAGTCAGAGATTACAGACGTTCATCAGCTAACATTATAACTAGCTCACCTGGTCAGAACGGCCAGGTGAGCTTATGCCATGGTGACCATCCATTGTCTGTCCATCAGGTGTTCATTGTCCGGCCATCAACTTTTTCTTTCACGACCTTCGTTATCTAACAATGCGGTTCTGGAGAAATCGTTTTAGGCAAAAACAAGGTCATCCAAGATGGCCAAAGAAGCATTCCCTTGAACAAACTTGGTTCAGCTGTTGCTCTGGATAATGTTTAATAAGCTTTGAATCGATTCCCTAAGCGGTTTCATTTTTTTTTTAATTTCTAAAAGTTGATTCCGCTGGCCAAATTGTGCGATTGGCTTTGTTTGAACAAAGTTGAGTCTCTGCCCTAAGGATGGCTCCTGCCAAATATAATTCAAATCAGCTCAGTGGTTCTTGAGAAGACATTTTAAATTTCCTATTTCTTTAGTATGACATGCATGGGAGTTTTTGGCAGGAAACTGATCCATGATGGCCACCAAACCTTTTATCTAGCAGTTTTGAAGCTGGAAAATTTGAAATCAGTAAACCCAAAAAAACTAAAACCAATTTCTATGTCCACCATAGACCAATAAAATGTGTGTTTGGTTGCCATATTGGAATTTTTTTGGGATGGATTTTGAAGCAGAAATTTGTTTTATATAGGTTTATGGGTAACCCGATTTCAAATTTGCCACTTTCTCAGATAAATAGTTTGGCGGCAATGTTAGATTTTTTCCCAGCCGAAAATTTCAATACTAAAGCATAGAAAATTTTAAATGTCTTCGAGAAAGAGTAGACCCATTTTAACCAAATTTCGTCGGAAACATCATTTGGCAAAAGGGTCCAGTTTTGTTCAAATAAAGTTGATTGGCCAATTTTATAGGTGGAACTCTAGGATTTTAGTCGATTTTTAGAAACATCTTTAAAAATATGTAGTCAGCAACAACTTACATTCAAATTGTTCTTCAAAGCTGTAGAAAGTGTTGACTGAAATTTATGATGAT
Source organism: Chaetoderma sp. LZ-2023a (assembly GCA_034401795.1). Taxonomy (NCBI): domain Eukaryota; kingdom Metazoa; phylum Mollusca; class Caudofoveata; order Chaetodermatida; family Chaetodermatidae; genus Chaetoderma; species Chaetoderma sp. LZ-2023a. The sequence continues at coordinate 142,149,337 of CM067359.1, forward strand.
TATTTTAGAATACAGACTGAAAGCTGTTGCAGAAGCACTTCAATAAAATTTGTATCAAATATATAGCAGGTAGTAATCGCATTACCTAATAAATATTATGACAATAATTTTACTGAATGTTGTTGTTGTAATTGATAGCAATAACTCGCGCAAATTATTGTCCAAATATATAGATAAAAGCTTTCTCTAATTTTCTTCTGGACATTGACACACTTTCTCTGAACAGTATTGAAATACAGACTAGAATATACTGCCGTGAATATGCCCTATGTGCATACTTATGCTTCCAGAGCTGGAGGACAAATGACTATTTGCGCGTGCAAGCAGGTTGATTTTGTTTGAGAAATCCTTGCTTGTGCAGACAATAGACTAAACGAATATGGCGTCCAATAGTTACGACGACTATGGAGTCAAGACATTGCATGCTGGGTAGCATTGCATGCTGGGTAAATTGAACAGGCATCTCATATCTCATGCAAAATGTCTATATTTAATGGAACATGAGAGCTTTAACCCGTTAATAGTCAGATTTGTTCAAGAAAAAAAAATTGCTTATTTAAAGTTCATTTGCATGTAAAAAAATAAAATGTTTGAAAATTTTACACTGCTCCAGTTATCATTTGGAGCTCGATAACTGGACATCGAGAAATGTCCAGTTATCGAGTGGTAAATTTTCAAAAACTGTATTCTCTTAGCCTGTAAATTTTCAAAAATTGTATTCTCTTGGCCTGTAAATGGATATTCAATAAGCAAGTATTTTGATTTTCTTGACCAGAGGCTGACTATGGCCAGCTTAACCATTAAAAGGTTAAGTACTTTTTTTTTAAATTTACTACTCGAATGACTGGCTCGATTACCGAGCAGTGTAAGGGCAGGGTTAAATTTTCACAACTAATCTCTTGGTCTACAAATCTCAAACAAATCTGACCAAAAACCTTAAACACTCAAGGTGGCCAAAACCAGCTTCTGCAGTGGACTAGATTGCTGATCAAGTCAACTACTTTTTGAAAATTTACCACTGCAATGACTGGCTCGATAACTGAGCCAGTCATTGCAGTGTTAAATTTACAGAAGATAGTCTTCTCTCGCTCTGCAAATAGAAAGATTTTGAGAAAGTTTGAAATTTTCTTGACCAAATTTAGCCATTAGAGTTAATATATTATTCAAAATACTTTAATTATGCACTTTCTGCTTCATTATTTTACTCCAAAAGACAACAACTGACATAAATGACGTCTGATTGCGATGTCAGTTGAAATAGAGTGAGTTGAATGCTTGAGTAATATCATATTATATCCATGAATTGTTTTTTGGGGTCAAATGGTCAACTTAGTCATGCTGACCAAATTACTGAAATTTAAACACCGAGAAAAATTATACATTATGATGTAATTTCTAAATGTTTAAATCAACTTCTCAGGAACTCATCTTGAGGTTGTTTCTTAACCCTTTAACACACATATCAGCCAAAAACGGCTTCTGCAGTGGTCTTGTGAAATGTCCATTTGCAGACCAAGAGACTATTTTTGAAAATTTACCACGAACGACTGGTTTGATAACCGAGCCAGTCATTCCAGTGATAAATTTTCAAAAAACAGTTCTTTTGGTCTGTAAATGAACATTTTCTTGAATAAATTCGAGGGTTAAAGGATTAATTCTTATGCTGGATCAGTTGGATCGAAATTTATAAATGTAGTGGGAACCGTAGAAAGCAATCATCGTCATCAGAAAGAAACAGAAATAAACAAAATTTAAGTATAAATTTATTCACATTATCACATGACTAGAACATTTTTATACAAATATAAAACAAATTTATACAGAAAGGCATGAAAATGTAATTTTGCACAATCATGACAACACGTTATATGTATGTGGAAGATTAGAAGAGAAATTGTTAAAGATACAGATTCACACCAAATGCTTGAAACTAAAATTGTTAAATTTGTATACTATTAGAAGCTTAAATTGTGTATCTAAATGTAATGAAAGGAAATAAATCTTAACATAGGATGATTTAATTTCGTATAAATTAATATACTTTTTTAATCTTAGCGTATGATGATGTCATTTTGTATAAATTAATATAATTTTAATCGTTGTCAAGTTGAATTAGGGACTCATGTCTCTAATGCAATTTTACTACTTTACAAATTATATTAATTAATACGTAATGAAATCGTCATTGTTAAGATTTATTTTGTTTCATTACATGAAGCCTCACAATTTAAGCCTCTAAAACAATACAAATTCAGCAATTTTATTTTCAAGCATTTTGATGTGAATATATATCTTAAAATTCATGGTATGTACCCTTTAACACTCATATCAGCCAAAAACACCGTCTGCAGTGGTCTTGAGAAATGTCCATTTGCAGACCAAGAAGACTATTTTTGACAATTTACCACTGGAATGACTGGCTCGATTACCGAGCCAGTCATTCCAGTGGTAAATTGTCAAAAATAGTCTTCTCTTGATCTGCAAATGGACATTTTCTTAGAGAAAATTAAAATTTTCTTGAAGAAATTTGAGGGTCAAAGGGTTACTTGCTACTTAGACCACTATACAATAGCCGGTGCCTGCTGTAGGACAGTACTCCTGGTTATACAATGTGCATGGTAGCTCTGGATATCTTAAGTAATTATAACTCTTTAATGATCAAGCCAGTCAAATGTGGCTTCTCCAGTCTGATCTTCAGTAGTGTTCATTTTCATGCCAAAACAAGACTATTTTTGATAATTTGTCATTCGAATGCCTGGCTCAATAACTAAGTCATGCACTCATTTTAATGATAGTTTTAAAAGATAGTGTTCTATTGGCCTGCAAATGGAGATTTACGAAACAAAAATTTTAATTTTCTTGACCCATCATCAATGAGAACACAGCACATCATTTATGACAATAACAAGCGTATCACTGACATGTAGTTAAACTGATTTAACACTTTGACCCTTTAAGGTCTAAATTTGTTCAAGAAAATCAAAATATTTCCTTATTGAATGTTCATTTGCAGGCCAAGAGATGAGTATTTTTGAGCCAGTCATTTCAGTGGTAAAATTTAAAAAAATAGTCTTGGCCTGCAAATGGACAATCCTCAAGACCACTGCCGAGGCCGGTTTGGGCTGGTTTTGTCATGAAAGGGTTAATGGCTAGATTCTGTCAAGAAAATTTTAATATCGGCTTATTGAATGTCCATTTACAAGCCAAGAGAATACAATTTTTGAAAGTTTACCACTGGAATGACTGGCTCAGTTAGGGAGTCAGTGATTCCAGTAGTAAATTTTGAAAAATTGTATTCTCTTGGATTGCAAAAGGACATTCCTCAAGATCATTGCAGAGGGTGGTTTTGGCCGGCCTGACCATTAACGGGTGACCTGACTATTAACGGGTTAAGACCCTTTAATGCTCAAGTCACTCAAAACAGGCCACTGTAGTGATCTTGAGAAATCTTGCGAGCCAACAGACCTGGGAAGATCTACTACAGGAATAAATGACAGGCTCAATCGATCAGAGATATTTTCAAATCTTGTCTTCTCTTGACCTGCAAATAGACGTTCATTAACCCTTTCACCGACAAATTCTCCATATCTCATTTTCAAGGCAACCGTTTTCGGCTGATATGAGTGTTAAAGGGTTAATTAATACCGTCATACTGATTAATAATATATTAATAACATACAGATCTATAAATTCATAGAGTATTTTGACGTTATATAAAAAACCCTGTCACAAAAATTGAGGATGTGACTATTAAATCACATTCTCTACTGAATTTAATTTTAAGCCAGTGAGGTGAGTAATAGCTTTACTCTTATATATTCTAATAGCAGGATTCAAAGTCAATATGCTTTTTAGATTAACTTTATTGATTTTTAATAAGTTTTCGCACAGAAATTCCTGTATCAGATCATGATGAAGCGCAATAGTGTGAAACTCAATAAGTTCTTTAGACTAGATAGACTGCGTCCCGTGCCTTGAGCTTTAGGCTTTCCGCGTATCGCACATCATGTGTGGCATAATTTATTCTTATAGTATACCCCCTTGACAAATCAAATGTCTATTTAAAACTAACATTATTCTAATTCTTGAAAAGGTGACAAATCACGCAGAAATAAACAAACCATGTAAAATTATGGAAAAAAACTTGCTGCAAACTGAATGCAATGATGATATATAACAAATTTGTAAAGTGTCATTGGGATCAAATAATCCCTTGATATATTAAAAGACCATTGAAAAACATTCTTCTAATTCTGGGGTACACAAAAATAAACTAAGTCCAAACCCGATAACGATAAGGACAAAATTAAACTGATGAATATTTTGAAACTAATTTGTCTCAATGTTACCACCTGTAACAGCAACACCTCCTTAGTCATATTAGTTTCAAAGCATACAAGATCTGTATCAAATTGTAAATTCACAAAGAGCTATAATTCACACACTTATTGTCGTACATGTCCGACTTTAATGATGTACCTACATCATTTGATTGTGACATCAGTGAACAAGTGACATATTTTGATTATGACGTCAGATACTCAAGTGATATATCAGAACCATACAATTCTAATCCCCTACATTAATGACAATTGTTAATTTCACATGATGTCACATGACTTAAATCAACCAATGACAGCCAGAGCAACGAGCAACCAACTTGTTACCTAGGTTACAGATTTCGATTTACCAAAGACCTAAGCCTCTTTATCAATCATGCCTTGTTAGGTGGATGATGTAGGCCATTTCCGAAGACATCCATATATTGTACGTAAATCTACTTATGCAATTGGAATATTAGACATTCAGAGTTGCTGCTCCATTAACACTTTGTAGAACTTAGAATTTGTCATGACGGATTCGCTACAAAGGACATTTTATTAGCTCTAGCCCTATGTATGCTTGTTCTGAAATGAGCCGTAATGAAATATTTAATAGGGGGATCCATTTGCCAGAAAATATTAAATTTTGGAGAAGGTTTAGATGAGCTCAGTTACAAAAGAATCCTTTAAAACAAGAGCTCCGCAAACGGCGCATAATACCCCACCATGATGACAAACCAATGAATGAGAGCTATCAGAAGATATTTATTTCTTCCTCAGACCGATCAGACCAGTCATCCTTATGAAGTGTCAAAGCGATCCGTTAAATGGTCAAGGAGGTATCGTCCGGAAACCAATTTTCAAGACGGCTGCCGCTGACTGGCGGCCATATTGGATTTTGGATTATCGTAAATTTTGATAAGTTTCTTCACCAGACATATTCCAATGACCGTAGGAAGTGATCCGATAAATGGTAACGGAGATATCATCCAGAAACCAACTTTCAAGATGGCAGCCCGTGGCTGGCGGCTATCTTTGAGTTCGGATCATCGTCAATTTTGAGATTTTTACTCCAGACCTAGTCCAACCACCCTATGAAGTTTCAAAGCGATCCGATAAACGGGAACAGAGTTATCATCGGAAACTCATTTTCAAGATGGTGGCAGGTGGCATCTTGAATTTCAGATCATTGTCAATTTCGATAGGTTTCTTCTCCACACCTAGTCCAACCACCCTATGAAGTTTCAAAGCGATCCGATAAACGGTAACGAGTTATGTGGAAACAAATTTTCAAGATGGTCACCGGTGGCTGGTGGCCATCTTGGATTTCGGATCATTGTCGATTTCGATAGATTTCTTCCTCACACCTAGTCCAACCACTCTATGAAGTTTCAAAGCGATCCGATAAACGGTAACGGCGTTATCATTCGGAAACCAATTTTCAAGATGGCCGCCCATGGTTGGCAGCCATTTTGGATCATTGTCAATCTCGATAGGTTTCTTCCCCTGGCCTAGTCCAACCACTACATGAAGTTTCAAAGCGATCCGATAAACGATAACGGAGTTATCATCCGGAAACCAATTTTCAAGATGGCCGCTGGTGGCCATCTTGGATTTCGGATCATCAGCGATTTCGATCGGTTTCTTCGCAAGACCTAGTCCAACCACCCTATGACGTTTCAATGCGATCTGACAAACGGTAACGGAGTTATCATCCGGAAACAACTCTACCGCCTGCCCGCCCGGACGGATGGCGCCATTACATAATACCCGCCAAATCTTTTGGCGGGGTATAAAAATTACAATCTATTAAAATTGTAGAGAAGTGCAAAAGCAGCCAATACCAGTTCCCAGTGACACTTTTTTTTTGTTTCTGATGACTTGTAATTTTGGCAGCTGAGAATACGATTTAACATTTAACAAAGTTTTGTTGAATCTTAGATTAGCTGAAATCTTTTGTAGTGAAATATGTGGTTCTCAACTGTCCTGGAGTCGCGACCATATGTCGGTGGACAGATTTACAGCCATTTTCCCATTGTATTTTCTACGGGTCATACCTCTTGACAAATGACAATGACTGATATTGGATGACCAAAATCAGATTATAATTCTATGACTGTCAAGATGATGATCCCTTCCTTTGAGTCGGCGTGGCCCATGAGACCGGACACACAGGATTGTGGGGTGGTGCCTGAATGGCAAGGCTAACTAAGATGACAGGTACCATGAAATGGGATCAGAGAACAATTAGAATATAAAATGTGAAATAGATAAACGGCTCGAAGAACTAGAACGGGATGGTCAATATCAGGTCAGGTCTTGAGTACTTGTGGACCTGCAAATTGTACATACATGTAGGACGAATTGATTTGTACATTGAATCGATGAAGCATTTTGAATCAAAACAAGACCATGTTATACCATGAAGAAGCTGTTACAGTACTAGTTTCCTACAAGAATATCAGGGTTGTAAGAAAAGAAATTAATTAGGTAGTAACACAGTCACGTGAGAATGAACGCTAACAAATTATTTCAAAAGCCAATGACAAGACATGTTGTTTTGACCTTGTTTCATCTTGTGCCAGCTCGTGATGATTAACACCACTCACAAGACATCTCGTGATAATGTGTCATCCACTTGATAATTTTGTGATGGTTGCTAAAGTCATGAGGGCTCATTAAAGGGTCCTGAGAGTAGTGGTAATGAGTAAGAATAGCAACTGACATCAAAATCGACCAATCCATGACTGTTAAGGGGCCACAAACCAGACTAGTGGTAATGTTTAACCCTTTAGCACTCATATCATCCAAAACGGCTTCTGCAGTGGTCTTAACAAATGTCCATTTGCAGAGCAAGAGAAGACTTTTTGAAAATGTACCACTGAAATGACTGTCTCGATACCCGAGCCAGTCATTCCAGCTGTAAATTTTCTAAAATAGTCTTCTCTTCATCTGCAAATGAACAAATTGCAGGATTAAAGGGTTAATAATAGTCTGATGTAGTAGACCAATCCATGACTGAAAAGAATAGTCCGACCTGGCAGTGAGACAGTAAATACAGCCCAGGGGTAGGGCCAAAAAAAGGACATCTCTCCGATCAGCTTTTTTACATGTCAGTAAATAAATGACTGTGTCTTTGGCAGAATGGTTTTGTTTTTATATGATATTTGAGCCCTGTGTATGAGCTTCTGAATGTATGACATTGGTCTATGTTGTGGCAAAAATTACAGTTTTGTAGTGCGTCTTTGAGGGACGGGTTACGTCTGTAGCCAGAGGCTTCTCTGTGAAAGTAGCTCTACACTTAGGACTGCTTTGAAGTTGGTCCCAGTGGCGTAGGATAACTTTTTTGGCAAGTTCATTTTGTGAGTGAAAGTAAAGAATACACGGAATCCTGTTGTTTTTTGGTTTCTTCTGTTTAGGTTTCAGGAGATCAGCGCGTTTTGCTTTGGATGCTTTGATCAGGCTTTCATCTAGCTTTTTTTTGCTGGATAGCCTGTGTTCATATCGTGGTGAACAGTATTGTGGGCATGTTTGAGATAGTCGTTCTCATTGCTGCAGATGCATTTTAGTCTTAGCTCTTGCTGAAACTTTACAGACATCTTATCTATAATGTAGGGAAGCTCATTCCATCATTATTTTAACAAAATTTTGAAAACATTTTGCTGAATTTTCCATGGTTTTCGACATAGAAAATGTACAGGTCTTTTAGGGTTACGGTTTTTAAAGATCATTATTTCTCAGCATTGACCCATCAGATCCTGCTGAAAATTTACAGACATGTTCTCTATAATATATGGAAGCATACTCCATCAATATATTTTTTTAATTTTGAAAACTGGTTGATGAATTTTCTATGGTTTTCGACATAGAAAATGTAATTGATTGTCGTGCAATCTTGCACTTCAGGTACAGTAAGCAGGTAGACTTTGCGGTTCAGTCTTGAGGCTATATCCTTATGGCTTCCCCATTGGCTAATACCAAAATTAAACAATTAGAATCAAATTACACAAACATACCAAATACGCTGTCCCAAACAAAGCAAACTATTCATTCATATGAACAAGCTTTCAACATCGACATGAACATGACAGAGGAGGATTTCGGTGACAATGTAGATCCACCAAATAATGTCAATGAGACTATTGATAACAGTGGAAATCTAAGCCAAGATCTGTTGCTTGATAATGATGATTGAATAAAAAATGCATTGCTGTGAACTTTGTAAAATAAAATATAATACAACATTATTTTCTATATGCTCTTTGTACATGCAGGTTCATCAATATGTTCAAGAAGGTATGGTAATCAGAGGTATTCATATTGATTTCCCCTAACTACTACCCATGGCTAAACACTATAATATTAATCCTCTTCACCCACTTCTTACACATTCTAAGCACTATACTTTAATACATCTTAAATTTACTTACCCTGGGGCCTGCTGCATAGTTGCTTAAGACATTGGCTAACGTCTGTCATTTGTTTAAGTTCACAACACTCCAAGGGTGCAACAGGCCCCTGAGCAGTTTCCGACCTCAGATAAAAGCATGTTTATAAGATGTTTTTTATGCTCATATTCTAATTCACAGAAATATCCCACTCAACCGTAACAAAACATGATAAAGTTTATGCATTTTATTTAAAGGTATAGCGGGTTTTAATTTTAATGTTCACGTTTAGTTTATGATGTTTGATGCACCGTGCCCGTTTGGCATTATTATTTCAATCGGTTTCTTATGCTGCACAGATATCTCTTAATATGGATTTCTTGAGACAAATAGAAGGTAAATTGAAATAATTGACATTATAATTATTTAGTTGTCTTGCTATTATCAATTTGAATTATCAAATTTATTATATTTTTAATATCATATCTAATTTTATTATACCCCCAGCTATGTTTAGCGGGGTTATTATGTTTTTGTCCCGTCTGTCCATACGTACATCTATAAATCTGTACGTATGTCCATACGTACATCCTGATAATCGTGTCGCTGCAACTCCTAGAGTTATTTAGCAGAGTTCTTAATTATGCCTCTCTTTTTATAATTACAGATTCTATGTCTGTGGCAAGAGGAAGAATGCACACTTCATATTTACTTGGAAATGAAGGTGCTCATTCATACTATGGGAATATGACAGGAAAGGAATTGAACTATCTATGTCGAGCCTGCAATAAAACTTTCACATCATCCTTAAGATTACGAAATCATAAATGCTCGCATTGTGTTAGCTGTATTAAGACTTTTGCTACATATCAAGTGCCAGTTACATAAATGTGGCAGTAAAAGCGATCAGCCTCAAGAGACAGTACATGTGCTAAGATGTGACTATTGCCTTAAAACATACAAGTCGAATATTACTATCCAAAAACACGAGTGTACATACTGTTCAAATTGTCACATATAAACTTTACCACCTATCACAAATTTACATCCCATTTATGTTCTGTGAGTGATTCGAAGTTGTGCAATAACAGTTCTATACGCATACAAGCTAATACAGTGAATGAGACGCCTGTTATTAGACCACTGCAGGAAGCTGATAATCACGAGTCTACGGCACATAATTCTTATCAAAAGTTTACATTACATTCATGTTCTGATAATCCACAAGAATTAAATTATAGCTCTTTAGACCAACAACATAGTACAGAAGTGAATGAGACACCTGGTATTGCACCACTACAGCAAACAGATAATTAGGAATCTGCTGCACATAATTCTTATCAAAAATTTACATCACATTCATATTCTGAGAACCGATAAAAATTAAATTGTAGCTATTTAGGCCAACACCCTAGTACAGAAATGACCCTAGTACAGAAATGAATGTGACACATGATAATTTATGCTGCACAGATATCTCTTAATATGGATTTCTTGAGACAAATAGAAGGTAAATTGAAATAATTGACATTATAATTATTTAGTTGTCTTGCTATTATCAATTTGAATTATCAAATTTATTATATTTTTAATATCATATCTAATTTTATTATACCCCCAGCTATGTTTAGCGGGGTTATTATGTTTTTGTCCCGTCTGTCCATACGTACGTCTATAAATCTGTACGTATGTACATACGTACATCCTGATAATCTTGTCGCTGCAACTCCTAGAGTTATTTAGTGGAGTTCTTAATTATGCCTCTCTTTATAATGACAGATTCTATGTCTGTGGCAAGAGGAAGAATGCACTCTTCATATTTACTTGGAAATGAAGGTGCTCATTCATACTATGGGAATATGACAGGAAAGGAATTGAACTATCTATGTCGAGCCTGCAATAAAACTTTCACATCATCCTTAAGATTACGAAATCATAAATGCCCGCATTGTGTTAGCTGTATTAAGACTTTTGCTACATATCAAAAGTGCCAGTTACATAAATGTGGCAGTAAAAGCGATCAGCCTCAAGAGACAGTACATGTGCTAAGATGTGACTATTGCCTTAAAACATACAAGTCGAATATTACTATCCAAAAACACGAGTGTACATACTGTTCAAATTGTCACATATAAACTTTACCACCTATCACAAATTTACATCCCATTTATGTTCTGTGAGTGATTCGAAGTTGTGTAATAACAGTTCTATACGCATACAAGCTAATACAGTGAATGAGACGCCTGTTATTGCACCACTGCAGGAAGCTGATAATCACGAGTCTACGGCACATAATTCTTATCAAAAGTTTACATTACATTCATGTTCTGATAATCCACAAGAATTAAATTATAGCTCTTTAGACCAACAACATAGTACAGAAGTGAATGAGACACCTGTTATTGCACCACTACAGCAAACAGATAATTACGAATCTGCGGCACATAATTCTTATCAAAAATTTACATCACATTCATATTCTGAGAACTGACAAAAATTAAATTGTAGCTATTTAGGCCAACACCCTAGTACAGAAATGAATGTGACACATGATAATTTACTAGTACTGCAAACAGAGAAGTGTGAAAGTTTTGCTGATAAACCAAATAATCAAATGAAATCATATCGGAAATCTGTTGTTGATTGTATTGGACCATTCAGACATTATATTACAGATGATGTTATTACAGCTGCAAGACGGATCATGCAGGACCATATATATATACAACAAACAACATTATCTATCATATTGGTCCTACTCCTGCCTCATTACTAGTAGCAATTCTGAAGCCACGGAGTGTGAGTTGGAAGTCATTCCAGCAAATAAATCAATTATTATGATTCATCATCTGGAGAATCACTGGGTCACGTCAGTTTATGAGCCACATACAAAGATTGTTAGAATACATGACCCACAATGGCAACATGACCACAGTCATTTAAATTTTTTATGGAAACAACTGAATGTCATGTTTGATACAAGAAAAGACCAGATTAAGTATGTGAAATGTACACAGCAAAATGTCGATCCTGTATGTGGAGCTCTAGCTGTTGCATATGCATTTAGCCTTTTGCTGGGTGGTTCGTCAGAATCTCAGGATTACATTCTATGTACTTTGCGCAGTCATTTGAAGAAATGCCTCTTGCTGGACAAAATAATTCGGTTTCCTGTGACACAACAACATCACTATTATGCTAAAAAACATGAAAAAGTTCAAGATAAATTTTAACGTACAAATGATCATACAAGTAAGGAAAAATTGTGTGATTTAAGTGCTGCAAGTAGAGCCAATAGAACAAGCAAGGAGAATGATCAAAATCTGAGATGCAAGAGTACAAATGCTATTGGGAGGAACTAAAGCATAGAGATAATCCTGTCAGATGAAAGAGGGAAACTGAACTAAAGCAGAGATAATCCTGTGAGGCATGAAACTGAAAATGAGTTGAGACGAAAGCATAGGGAAGATCCTGTTAAGAGACTGCAGGAAAGTGAACTAAAGCTTAGAGATAATCCTGTCAGACGAAAGAGGGAAACTGAACTAAAGCAGAGATAATCCTGTGAGGTGTGAAACTGAAAATGAGTTGAGACGAAAGCATAGTGAAGATCCTGTTAAGAGACTGCAGGAAAGTGAACTAAAGCATAGAGATAATCCTGTCAGATGAAAGAGGGAAACTGAACTAAAGCATAGAGATAATCCTGTGAGGCGAAAGAGGGAAACTGAACTAAAGCATAGAGATAATCCTGTGAGGCGAAAGAGGGAAACTGAACTAAAGCATAGAGATAATCCTGTGAGGCGAAGAAAGGAATGTCATTTGAAGAATAAGAAGAGAGATGATCCACAGTTCAGAGAGCTTGAAAGAACATATTGTAGATATGGATAGATGGAGTAGCTACCATCTGATCCGCTAATGTCTGCGGATGCCCTATAACCTCGCCGATACCATCTTCGCCCCTCACGAATATAGGCACGATCATCATGCAACCATATTTGTAGAAGAGTCAGAGAGACAGACGGATATGAAGGCATGTTGGACAGACGTGCGGACAAATATTATTCTCGTTATACTTCGAACCTATATGGAACATCATGTAACCTTTATGAATTAAAATCACAGCTCATGTGCGTCAAGCTGTGAGGTGTATTTACGTCAAGCTAGGAATGCTAAGATATAGGACGTAAGATGAATTTTGAAATGAGAGAGCTGACTGATGTTGGGATAATGCAAGCAATAACAGAAAGTTGTTGCTGCAACCAACAGCAATCAGTTTCCAAGAAATTATACTCTAATTGAATTAAAACGGAGGAAAACTGTGAGGATTGGAAACACAATTGTGAGTGTGTCTGAAATTCAATAAAACCCAACATGGTCGTGTTACCAGGAGAATTTGTCACAAGACATCATAAGACTAAAGTCACGAGGACATTGTTTAGTAGTCATACAATAACTAAAGAGGATACTTTTCAGTCCATTTGCGGGCCTGCTTAAAGCATTGGTATAATTGTGGATAGTACGTTTTAGTGCCTGACAGCAAATCGTTAAGCACTTCAACTTCTCAATACCACTCAGAAATTTATATTAAATTCTGAAAATAGAATTTGATAAGTGGAATCCACACTTAAGATTGGTGGTGCAATATTCTATATGAGCCACAAAACGGTTGGAAGCCAGCGTTCAGTAAAACCCTTCTCAAGAAGGTGCACAACTTTTGTATGGATGAAGGGATCCCAGAAATTGTAAACACTGTCAGTCATGGGCCGTTGGCGTCATTTAGGAATAGTAGAAGAGCGGACTGGAACACATTCTTCTGGTATAAATATGAGCGACCATGAAGGGAAAGGAAGTCTATTAATTTTTTATCTTAAACTAAATTCTAAATTCTCGCGATAGATTGTTGCTCTCTCAGTCAGGCTAGATAGCTTAAGCATTAAGTTCGAATCTTTATCTATATCTCATTTAAAGACTTAATATATTCAGTGAAAATATTGTAAAAAGTCAGTAACCGTTATCCAGAAGAAATAATAATCTGAAATTTAGACGACGTGTTTCGAGTTTCATTTCAATCATCACCTCGGAAGTGCAAGAGGAGAAGGCAACCTTCTTCCCGAACCTGAACAACCGTGACCTTGACCTCTGTGGAGTCACGAAATCTTCAGTGGCGAGCCTGCCAGGATCTTTAATTTAATAGGAGCCACGGAGATCTAACGGAGGATCTCGTCTGAGAGAGCAACGCGAGTGAGTACTATATACAAATTTAAGAATAACAGAGATTTTGTGCTACGTACGGTCGAGTGACGGACATCATCAAGCATACAGCCACAAGTGAGCCAAGAACGTTATCATTTTCAAAATTTATCGGTGCAATCACGAGGCAAATTGATTTAAGAACATTGATATATTAAGCCCTGTGTGATAACTTTAAAATAGGAGTTTGCTCTGCAAGTCGATACGGTGTCTAGAATCCGATCGATTTGACTCACAAAAAGTTTGTGACAAAATTTTCAATCAACATGGCTCAGCAACCGAGAACCGCTATACCGCAGTCTCCACAGAGAGCAGCGGAAATGAATGTGGGACCGGTCATACAGTTGTTCGAAGCTTTCAACGTGTTATCAGCTGAATTGAAGGCACACGTTGATCAGTTCAACGACACCGCCGTAACGCGAGAAGAAAAACGTGTGAAGCTCCGCCTATTGGAAGCTCATGTGCGACATATTCTCCCCTGTGATGGGCATATCCCATCCGAAGTACGAGAGTACTTAGAAATGTGTCGTCTGGCACTAGACTCTCTGGATCCTTGTCAGCAAGGCGATGTCGCGTACATTATCAGCTGGACAACCCGCGGCCAACTACACAAAGAGGTTGAGCAGTTTCTATCGACGCGGGACAGGAAGGCCATCACGTGGGAAGATATTTCTTCTCACATTGTAAAATTCTTTGTCTCCGCCAATGAGTCAGAGAGGCTGAAATGTGAATTGGAAAATGTCCGACAGAAACAAGGAGAGACGATCAATACCTTCAATCGTCGCTTCAAAACAATGGCCCACAAGGCCTACCCGGAAGACAATCGGGACAGCCGCCGCATAGTAGTGCGTGCCTATGTAAAGGCTCTGACGAATATGGACTTAGCCCGACGGGTAATCATCAAAGGAAATGACACGATAGAAAAAGCGACCACCTATACTGAACAGCAAGGCGATATGAATGATCTCTTAGATGCCATGAATCTGAGACCCAACCGACACGAAGAGCCCATGGAGGTGAATGCCATAGGGCCTGACCGACAACAATGGCCGGCTGGAAATACGGATTCAAAGTGGGCCGAACAACTTCGAGATTTGGAAGAGAAAATCACCTCGAGGCAGGAGAAGCTGATGAAAGACATCTTTGCCATGGTGAAGGGCCTTCAGGAGGAAATGCTGAGGATAATGTCGAGTTCGCAAGTACAACTCAACCCGACAACGTTTTCATCACCGCCCGTAACAAAAGTGAGGAAGCCGATCCGCTGTTTCGATTGTGGACAAGAGGGACATGCTAAACGACAATGCCCGAAAAACAAAAACGCTAACCGACCTAGTCAGCCACGAAGGGACACTTGTTATAATTGTGGCAAAGCCGGCCACATCGCAAAGAACTGTCGGCAATCTAATAGTAACAATCACCAGCTTTCTCGCGGCACCCAACCGAGTAGACAGAGTTCTCCGGCACAGCCACCCACTTGTTGGCAGTGTAACCAGAAAGGACATTATTCGTCGCAATGCCCGAACAATAAGCCACGAGCTCGTTTTGCACAAGCGCAAAATGTTCGCTCCACATTCGACAATGCGTGTTGGAAGTGTGGAAGTAGGGAACACCGTGATTTCCGATGTCCCTATTTCAGCCAACCGAGGAGGGAATCCGAGCGTATGGAGATCGATGAGGTCACACCGGCATGGGGATGTGCGAATGTGCGACGGGACAATAGAAATAGGTTGACGAGAGACGATGACTATAGGGACAGAGACGGTTTTGTGTTAACGGGTCTGAACACTGACGCGGATGGCAGACGGCTTCAACCGGAAGTCACACGAAGACGCAGCTACGCAGATGTGGTGGACAATAGACGCCAATGGTCGGAAAATGGCGACGGAGGGGACCGGTGACCGAGAGGTTCCTCATCCGACTAACACTAGATTCATATGGTCGTCACGTTGATACCGGTAAGCGTAGTATAGACATTCTCATAGATACTGGTGCTAGTACATCACTTATTAGAAGTGATATATGGAAGAGCATTTTAGGTGCTAGGCCCTTAAGGAAAGCACAAACGCTCTTAGCTGTAAATGGCTCCCCAATAGATGTGCTAGGTGAAACAGAGGTCAAATTTCAAGATGCCCAGCCTATCCCTGTTATGATTGTGCGAATGATGAAGCATGAAGGGTTAATTGGGGCAGATGCTTTGCACTTAGGTGGAGGGGTCATAGATTATAAGCGGGGGGGGGGGGGGAAATGGAATGGTTTGGAAAGAAACACAAACTATATATTCCCCGTAGGCACCAAAACGATTACTATGCTGAAGCCAGTATCAAGGAAACGACGGGGTATGAAGTTATCGACCAAGTCTTAAATGACTTTGCCGATGATTTCGACACCGCTCGTCCCAGGGAATTAGGTAAAAGCCTGCTGGTGGAATGTACTATTCCTACCACTGGCCCACCAATCCGACAGAGGCCATACCGACTCCCATTAATGAAAGCACACATAGTTCAGGAACAAATTAAAGAAATGTTGGAAGCGGGGGTAATAAGACCATCATCATCACCATGGGCATCACCCATTATGCTGGTACCTAAGAAAGATGGATCCATGCGCTTCTGTATAGATTTTCGTCGCCTTAATGAGGCCGTACCCCGTGATAATTACCCACTTCCAAACATATCCGATATCTTCGATAGTATGCAAGGCGCAACCCTGTTTTCGACGATGGACTTGAAGTCTGGTTATTGGCAAATACCGGTGGCCAGCCAAGACATCGAGAAGACAGCATTCGTCTGTTATCTAGGTCAATTTGAATGCCTGAGGATGCCTTTTGGTTTTCGGAATTCTGGGGCAGTATTCCAGAGGGCAATGAATTCGGTTTTTCATGGCTATGTAGGTCAATTCATGCACGTCTTTGTCGACGATATTATCGTGTTCTCCAGGACCCCTGCCGAGCATGCACAACATCTCGCTCTTGTGATGAAGCGGCTCCGTGACCACAACTTGCAGCTCAAACGGAAGAAGTGTGATTTTGCAAGTAAATCAGTTGATTTGCTTGGTTATCATGTATCAGCGGCGGGCATTTCACTCCAGGAACAGAAAGTGAAGGTCATTCGTGAAATGACACCTCCACATGATGTTGGTGGGGTCAGGACGATACTAGGTGCAACTGGCTACTACAGATCGTGCGTACCAGGGTATGCCGAAATAGCCAGACCCCTCGTGGAACTGACCAAGAAGTACAAACGATTCGAATGGGGTAAGGAGCAGCGAATAGCATTTGACAGATTGAAAAATCTGTTATGCAGTGAAACTGTGCTGGCATACCCAAACCTTCAGAAGCCGTATCGTTTGTACACCGACCCTTTTTCCTATGCCATAGGCGCAATTTTAGTTCAAGAAGATGACCGAGGTATTGAAAGGGTTATCCAATATGTAAGCAGTACGCTCAAAGACAGCCAGCTCAACTGGCCTGTCATTGAGAAAGAAGCTTATGCGGTCATCTATGCCTTGAAGAAGTTGCGGCCATATTTGTTTGGAGCTGAGTTCGTGGTATACACTGATCACAAACCTCTTAAAAGTCTGTTTGTGGGTGAGGTCCGAAATACGAAAGTCCAACGGTGGGCTGTGTTAATCGCTGAGTATGGGTGCAAAATCGGATACATAAAAGGGGCTCATAACGTTCGCGCTGACATGCTATCCAGATTGAGGCAGCCAGCCGAGGCAGCCACATTCGATACAGGGGATTACGTGATCCCAGAGGTTGAGGATGGGGTGTTGCCATATATACCCCTAGAGGTGTATGGCATACTATACGAGGAGTTATGCACAGAACAACTCAATGAGTTCCCGGAGATGTTCGCCAATGTCCCTGAGGAACACACGGTCCATAACGGAGCGCTGTATTGTACTCGTGCACCCTCTGCAATGGATGCTGAATACCCTCGATTAGTCTTGCCAACTAGCTTTCATCGCAAAGTACTCGAACAAGCGCATCAAAGGGCTGGACATCAAGGTCTACAGAAGACTTTATGTCTGATCCGGGATTCCTTCTTGTGGAAAACTTTGAGGAAGGATGTGCTGGAGATGTTGGACCGATGCCCTATATGTCAAGCCAATCGACCCATTACGACCCGCCCAAAGTATACAGAAATGCCCATGGCAAAGTATCCGGGGCAGATCGTTGGGGCAGATTTAATTGGTCCCTTTGTCGAGTCCGCTAAGGGAAATCGCTACATACTAACGGTAGTGGATCATTGCTCTGCTTGGGCAGAAGCATATCCCATTCCTTCCAAAAAGGCAAATGAAATCAAAGACAAATTCTTTGATGAGTATTGTGCCAGGCACGGAGTACCCGAGATACTGATAACCGATCAAGGGGGTGAATTCAATGAATCAGAATTGAAGTGCCTATACAAGGAATATGGAATTGATCACCACAGGACTACACCATACCATCCTCAGACGAACGGACGGACGGAACGATTCAATCGTACCCTGAAAGAGTTGATCCAAAAGGGGGTAAATAACCAAGCCCGACCGTGGGAGAGTGAATTGGCGCCTGCCCTCATGGCATATCGAAACACTCGACACGCCACCACTGGCTACACGCCATTCTACCTGACATACGGTCGGCGTGGTAGACTACCCTTAGCGAGTCCGGTGGACGGATTCCAAGATCTCGGTGACCGGCTCACCAATCTCAATAATGCCTTGATCAGAGCCAAGGTGTCAACCGAAGCATCAAGAGAATATCACCGGCAAGCGATAGACAGGAAATCAAATGCTCCTGAATTCAAAGTGGGCGATTCGGTCATTGTGAAAGCAAATGAGCCACTAAAGCTCACAACAAGGAATGACCCTGAATATGAGATATATAAAATCAATGGCCCTGTTGCCCATATACGACATCAGAGGTCGGGAAAAACCCGTGTGATAAATATATCAAAACTCAGAATTGTTGACTCCCAAATATGTTGGGATAGGGTTAGGCAACGGCCAATAAGAAACCCTGCCCAAGGTACAGCTGCTAGCCACCCGGTTATCCAGAAGCTGCCGGAGGTCCGACCCAAGCCGACAGCCCGCCTACTAAAGCGACCCCTTCCTCTCGTGGGAATAGCTGGCCCGTCGAGGAGAAGAACCAGGGAACTGGAAAGTGAACTTCATCAAGAAGGGCCCCCTGAATCGAGACAAAGATTAGAACGGGTAGATGAAAAGGAGGTTGAAATGCGGATAGATCCACAGAACAACAGTAATGTGCTGGCGGACCATGATGTGGAGATGGAGAGTGAAGAACTCGTTGCCCGATATAACCTGCGCAAACGGCCACATCGGCCGGACGGTGCCGAATCCCTAGGTAAGCGTCAGCGCAGAGCGCCGGTAAAACGTGAGCTCCACACAGATCCCCACAT
The DNA here is from genome assembly GCA_034401795.1 of Chaetoderma sp. LZ-2023a. Lineage (NCBI taxonomy): Eukaryota > Metazoa > Mollusca > Caudofoveata > Chaetodermatida > Chaetodermatidae > Chaetoderma > Chaetoderma sp. LZ-2023a. The sequence continues at coordinate 142,168,696 of CM067359.1, forward strand.
CGTATCTGATAAGAAACCACGTATTGGTGTCATAGACAGACAGTCAACGGATTCATTTCACAGCCGCATAGAGGCAGTTATAAGAGAACATGAACGTCATACACAACGTACAAATAAGGCGAAATTCACATAAGGTATCGGATTATTGAGCAATCCGATTGAAGTCATGTTGAAATATTCCAGCAATGTCCGATCGGAACTGCCTGTCATAGTTAAATATAGAAACTCGTGATACCTAAAACGTAGAAGATAAGAATCCGTCATGACTAAATATAGAATCACTGATCATCACTGATAAAGGGATTTCAGACAGAAGTTGTCTGCGCATAAAACGCCTAGACATCGACAGTGTGGAAACTATTGGCCACCTCGACATAATATCGTACGTCGTTATACCCGAAATCGTCATAGTCCTAACGGCCATTGTAATCTTTAAACTTAACGCCCGATATAAATGTATTAAGTACCCGAGAAAAGACAAAAGACGAAGGATTGTCATGGAAAACCCAGTTGAAGACGAGGACCCAACTGAACTAGTGGAAATGGTAGAGAGGGAATGTTCTCAGCAGAAAGACAAAGCACCTCAACCAGACGAACTGACAAACGAAACAAATTGAATATTTTGAACATGTTGTTCTGGTAAATGTGTAACATAGAAAACCAGGTGAGCTAAAAATCCCATTAAAATAATATAATGTAAACTCAAATGCAGTTGCAAGAAAGAAATTGGCTTAAGAATGAAGACAACCACAACAAGATAACGCAAGCCAATAGTAAAATCTCCAGCAGAGAAGTTAAGACTAGAAGTTAAAAATATGTAACAATCCCAAATGCAGTACAAATAATTCATACTAGAAAACAGTGGGAGTCCAAAACTAATTAAATCCTACCCTTTGTGAGTCAGGTCGGAAATGATAGATAGTAAGATATTTGGGAAGGGAAATGTCTAGTGCTGGCCAGAAACACTAATTAAAAGTAGGGACACCTACCGTGCACGATGAGTGTTATGTGGTATATTAGTGGGATTAGTTTACGACCATTCCCAAAAGAATCTTACCGACTGAACGAAAGACTGAACGGAAGCCGTCTTACAGAAGAACTTTATTTGTTGAAATTGGAACAAGATGGCGAGTATAAGAAAATCGGAAAAGGAGATTCATTTCGCTGAGATCTCCTCAGAGATGTTGAGAATACTGAGGGACAGGCGACGGGAAATGACGTTGCGGACAAACTCATTTAGGGACGAAAACGGGAACGTCCACATCAAAATAGAAATGGTGGCCTCCCAGTCGAGGAGCGGCCTCAACGACCGAGAGTCAAGCTCGGACGAGGAAGCACCCATAAGTCGGGTAGGCGATCAAACCCCGACGGAGCAGGCTGGCTGGAGCAGCACGTTCAATTTGCCGTGCGGGCGCGGGCGGGGCCGGCCGACCGACTAGTTCGTCATGCCAATGCTTGATCGTTGTCGCAAGAAAGAGACGCTGCTGCTCTGATATGTACTTTTATACATATATACATATATAATTATATCGACTTACACAATCGGATAAAATCGCCTACAATTAACCCGACGGCGTGTTATTGTTTTGTGTATTCCATATTCACCGGACCACCGGAGGAATGGGAAGCTACGCGACAAAAACAGGTGAATGAGCACGTTGTTTTTTTTAGTTTTACGCCTAGCATATTTAATATAATATTTATGTGTGTTCCACCACCCCCAAGGGGGGGGGGGGGGCGGGGTCAGTTTCCCTGGCTCGGGAACCATACATTATTTGCATGGCGGGAAAGGGGAGACAAGGAACTGGGATGGGGAGGAGGTAGAGGTACAGCTTAATTGTGTGTATGAAGGTTGAACGGATTGGGAAGTATCCAATATTATCAGGCCCGAAGGAGAGAAATAGTCTGTCATTTTACCACCCTTGTACGACGGACGGCGAGCCTTATTCTCCATATATTCAACATTCAACATACAACGATTGGAAACTTTATGTTTCCATGTTGGGATCGCGTATTAATTAGGCCTACTTCCAATGCCACTATTAAAAACTTTGAAACTACATTGACTGCTATGTCATGAGCACCAGTATCGAATAATGTGTCTATACTACCGGTATCAACAGAGTGTAGCGAATCAACCAGTGAAGATTCGCGTGTGATTATTATAACATGTATATACTTCTCCCATCATTTAAAAAAAAAAGTACAGCGTCCAGACGACAATCGGGGCAATGCTGCACACTTACCGAGGAATAGATGTCCAGAGGACGTTGGAACATGCGAGTATAGGTTTGTGCCAACCCGGGTGGCATATCGTCTACGTTGTGACGAGCCATGGTCAAGACTATCCTCGCATGGGCCACCGATTCTGACACTTTTACCTTGCCATTATGATCGTATCTGATTAGGTACAATTCCATGGGTACCCGTCCGGTACTACAATATTGTATTGTGCTATTTCGCACCATCGTATGTGCAGCGCGAGGGCGTCCTGGCTACATGGGCACATCGAACTGACCGGGGCCATGGTCGCCTGTGACGTGACAAGACGGCCCATGATGTTCTTGCCCATTTAGGATAGGAGGCACTCGTCGCCAGCATCCTCACCTACTCGCAGCATGATAATACTGCGGATATCCAGGGATACACCATTGTTATTTGCAAACATACTATATTAGCCAGTTATAAGAGAAGTCAATCATATACTTTGTGCACAGTCTGTCATACTTATTGCCGTAATAATCAATTTCGTATTGTACTATTGAATGACGTCGACTGAATATAATGATAGTGCGTCATGACTGAATGGAAGCTGTAGATATGGTGAGCTATGGCTGTTGATGGTACACAGCGAGTTAAACGACAATCTGACGAGGTGGTCGTTTAACTTCGGTTGGTGGACATCTGTAGATATGGATAGATGGAGTAGCTACCATCTGATCCGCTAATGTCTGCGGATGCCCTATAACCTCGCCGATACCATCTTCGCCCCTCACGAATATAGGCACGATCATCATGCAACCATATTTGTAGAAGAGTCAGAGAGACGGACGGATATGAAGGCATGTTGGACAGACGTGCGGACAAATATTATTCTCGTTATACTTCGAACCTATATGGAACATCATGTAACCTTTATGAATTAAAATCACAGCTCATGTGCGTCAAGCTGTGAGGTGTATTTACGTCAAGCTAGGAATGCTAAGATATAGGACGTAAGATGAATTTTGAAATGAGAGAGCTGACTGATGTTGGGATAATGCAAGCAATAACAGAAAGTTGTTGCTGCAACCAACAGCAATCAGTTTCCAAGAAATTATACTCTAATTGAATTAAAACGGAGGAAAACTGTGAGGATTGGAAACACAATTGTGAGTGTGTCTGAAATTCAATAAAACCCAACATGGTCGTGTTACCAGGAGAATTTGTCACAAGACATCATAAGACTAAAGTCACGAGGACATTGTTTAGTAGTCATACAATAACTAAAGAGGATACTTTTCAGTCCATTTGCGGGCCTGCTTAAAGCATTGGCAAAATTGTGGATAGTACGTTTTAGTGCCTGACAGCAAATCGTTAAGCACTTCAACTTCTCAATACCACTCAGAAATTTATATTAAATTCTGAAAATAGAATTTGATAAGTGGAATCCACACTTAAGATTGGTGGTGCAATATTCTATATGAGCCACAAAACGGTTGGAAGCCAGCGTTCAGTAAAACCCTTCTCAAGAAGGTGCACAACTTTTGTATGGATGAAGGGATCCCAGAAATTGTAAACACTGTCAGTCATGGGCCGTTGGCGTCATTTAGGAATAGCAGAAGAGCGGACTGGAACACATTCTTCTGGTATAAATATGAGCGACCATGAAGGGAAAGGAAGTCTATTAATTTTTTATCTTAAACTAAATTCTAAATTCTCGCGATAGATTGTTGCTCTCTCAGTCAGGCTAGATAGCTTAAGCATTAAGTTTGAATCTTTATCTATATCTCATTTAAAGACTTAACATATTCAGTGAAAATATTGTAAAAAGTCAGTAACCGTTATCCAGAAGAAATAATAATCTGAAATTTAGACGACGTGTTTCGAGTTTCATTTCAATCATCACCTCGGAAGTGCAAGAGGAGAAGGCAACCTTCTTCCCGAACCTGAACAACCGTGACCTTGACCTCTGTGGAGTCACGAAATCTTCAATATGATAAATATTAAGAAAACAAAAACAGAAAGAAGTTTCTCAACGTCGGACAGTTCAGGACCTCATACATTCGTTCAGACAAAGTATATCAACTGCATGTGAATATGTCTGCACATGCTGTGACCAGTTATGGTTTAAAGAGTTTGTTGTACAAGCCACATCTATTCTGAATAAATGTCAGCGTGAGACTCTTAAGGAGCAATGCTTAACTGGGATAACAAGTGTTTCTGGAAAAGAATGGCTGTGCCACACATGTGGGAATGCATTGATTAAGGGACAGATGCCAACATTAGCTAAAGCCAATAATATAGTTTTTCCTGAGCGGACATTTCAGCTTAATCTCAATTCATTAGAAGAAAGTTTGGTTCGGCCAGTTAACGTCTTTATGCAAACGCGAGAACTACCATCTGGTGGCCAAACTAGTGTAAAGGGCAATGTTGTGAATGTCCCAGCGGATAATATTAATGTTGTCTCTCAACTGCCACGTCTTATGTCAGATTCAGGAACCATTCCTGTTAAACTTAAGCGATGCTTGCGCTATAAAACCCACTATTTACATGAAAATGTTAGGCCAAATAAATGTATTGAAGCTGCAAAATTATTACTAAATAAGCCATTATTCAGAGAGCATGTTCCAGAGGGTTTGAATGCGTCATGGCTAGAAGATCAAAGGGAGGTAGCACAAAGTACATTATGGGGAGAGTTCATTGAAAATGCACAAAGTATGCCAATTCAAACTGATACTCCAGAAATACCATAGGATGTAGCTCTTGATAAAGATTTGTGTGTAGGGAATGAAAATGAAAACATACCACAAGTAGAATCTGATTTGTGGAGCGAAGATGAAGATGATGAAACACCAGAGCCATCCTCATAGCTAGATACGTTATTGCATCCTACTAACTTTGATGAAACTGATGGGACAAATATTTACTGTATCGCACCAAGTGAGGGCAATCATCCAATTAGTATTTTCAGTAACAATATTGAAGAATTGGCATATCCCACCATATTTTGTGGTGAAAAAAGACCAACAGATATTGAAAGAACCAAACCAATTAAATACAGTGATCTTTGTAAGTCTGAATTATGGAGGAGGGGCAGATGTGTTGCTCGATCTATAAGCAACATATTTTTCAAGGCAAAAAGATTACAAATGAAGAAGATTAGAGATAAAGTGTGGCTGTCTGTTAAACGAATACAATCCAAAGGTCGACAATTTACAGCTGGAGATTTTAAGAACCCTGACATTGAAAATCAGCTTGTGAACATTGACGAAGGTTACCGAATATTTCGGACATTAAGAGGATCCCCACCATACTGAGAAGCAGCAAAAAAACTTTTTTGAAATGATTCGTCGGCTTGGCCTGCCTACATGGTTTTTTAGTCTTTCTGCAGGAGAAACCCGGTGGCTTGAACTTCTCCAATCACTGAGCAAAGTTGTTGATGGGAAAGAGCTTACTACTGAAGAACTGGAAGATATGTCTTGGGAACATAAATCTAGGCTAATCAGAGAGGATCCAGTCACTGTGCTCGACATTTTGATTACCGTGTACACCGATTTTTCTCAGACTTTCTACAAGCTTCTGTGCAACCTATTGGTAAAGTAGTGGACTCCTTTTATAGAATATTAGTTTCAGCAACGGGGATTCCCCACATTCATGCTTTATTATGGATTGATGGTGCACCATGCTATGGTACCGATAGTACTGAGGATGTGGAAGCGTTTGTTGATAAGCATTTAAGCACAGCTAGAACATTTAACACAGAATTTGCAAAAGATGACCTAGTAAAGGTACAAGTCCATAGACATTCCCAAACCTGCAAGAAAAACAGAAAGAAGGTTTGCCGCTTCAATTTCCCAGTAGCACCAATGAACCGAACACAAATCCTAAATGGTGGTTCAATGGGACAACAAGGTGACATTAAGAAAAATTGGGACACAGTTGTTGATAAACTTGGTGATATGTGTTCTGGAAGCTCGATACCTTTTGATGAATTTCTAAGCGATCTAGATATATCATTGGAACAGTATATCTTGGCGGTTAGGAGTAGCATTCATGAGCCTAAGATTTTTCTAAAGAGGAATCCAGATGCAATCAGAGTCAATGGCTACAATCCTCACATTCTAGAGGCATGGCAATCTAATCATGATCTGCAATTCGTTACAAATGCGTATGCCTGTACTATGTATATCATAAGCTATGTCAGTAAAGGTCAGAAAGGCTTGAGTGAGTTGCTTCGAAGAGCATGCGAGGACGCCAACGATACTACCAATAACATCAGAGAACAAGTCAGCTGTGTTGGAAATAAACTGATACGCAATGCTGAAATATGTGCACAAGAAGCAGTTGTGATCGTTTTGCAGCTTCCTATGCGTCGATCTGGCAGGGGATTTCTGTTTATTAATACATCTCCTAAGGATGAGCGGCCATTTTTTTATCAAACCACAAGATGAATTAATGCATCTTCCTGATGACTCGGAAGATGTTCTGTGTGGGAATGTTATTTCGCGTTATTCAGAAAGACCAGACAAAGTGGCATCATTATGTCTTGCTGATTTTGCATCTTTCTATGACATTAGAAAAAAACAGCAACAGCCTAAAAAGAAGCGCATGCAAGTACATGTATCTAATGAGTTAGCTGAAAATGAGCATGAGGAACATGTTGATGACAATGCATATGAAGAGGAGGATTATGAAGACAATAATGATGAGACTATTGTTTTACCAAATGGATTGTGTATGACAAAAAGGAAAAAGAAGAAGATCATCCGATATGTACATTATAGTGAGCAAAAAGATTCAGAGAATTGGTACAGAGAGCATTTGATGTTGTTCCATCCATGGGTTAATGAAAGTGCTATAATAGGTGGTTGTGATACCTATGAAGAGCGATATCTACAAGTAAAGGTTGAATGGAATATGAGCACAGGCAGAGGCCGAATTGAGAGATCATAGAGAAACGGAGGAAATGTGGGATAATATTGCCCCAGGTACACAACACCAACTTTTAGATCTATCTGATACTGCAAACCAAATGCCTTATTTGCCACAGGACGAAGACGTTTCATATGAGTATGATCTGAGAGGAGATCTTGGAGTCAATGCTGGAACAGATGTTCAACATGAATGGCTAAAGAATAGAATGGCTGATGAGGATTATCGATCTCTTGTTCAATCATTGAATGATAAACAAAAGGAAATCTTTTACCATGTTTTAAAATCAGCAAAAACAGCTGTTGAGCCATTACATCTTTTTGTGAGTGGTGGTGCTGGGGTTGGGAAGACTGTGTTAACCCAGGCTCTGAACCAAGCTCTATTAAGATACTACAATAGTGCCGAAGGTGTCAACCCTGAGCAATTAAGTGTCTTGCTGGTAGCTCCTACTGGAAAGGCTGCATATCTAATCAAAGGACGGACCATTCACTCAGCATTCATGATTCGACCAAACAGAGGGCTTGAATACAAAGGAATAGGATTTAAAGATCGAAACACCGTGAGAGCCAGTTTATTGATGAAATATCTATGGTTGCAGTGGCGTAGCTATGGGGGGGGGGGGGCAATTGCCTACCTCCCCCTGGGGCAAATAAAATCACAAAATTAGGAAATTTAAGCATTGGGAAAAAATATAATACTGAAGGTTTAAGGTAATAATATTGTTTACTGTGCCACAGTGAACTGTGCTGTGTAGTCTGTAGCCCTATACCCGAATTCCCCAGAGACTATCACAGTCGCCTATTATGCATGTAATCCTTTAATTCTTAACGCCTCTGTTTGTATATTATTTTTACAACATATGTGGCGCGAGGAGGCTCAGTGCTCAACTTATCACACCACGCGTTACTATTAATAGTGCAAGTGGTGGCAGGCAGGATTACATCAGTATTGCTGATGTAATCCTGCCTGCTACACTAGCACTATTAATAGGCCTAGTATTCAGCTTGAGCATTGTTTAGTTTAAAAGTTTAATGGCAATGCTATTTATCGATCGCTCGCTACGCATGGACCGTGGACGTGTATTGACTATTCCGTAGCGCTGCAACTCTGAGTCAAATTTAAACTAAATAAAATATTACAAATGATAGTTAATTAATTACTCTGAATCTCTGATCATGCCGCCCTCTAAACCTAAAAGACAAAAACTTGAATGTCAGGTATGTGGAAAGGTTGTAGATAGTGATTATGTAAATAGACATAATGAACATTGTCACGGGCTCCTGCAAATCCATTCCAGGTAACAATAATATACCCTATTTATTGCTGAATATTGCCATATCGGTTCCCACAAGTTGAAATGATTCCAATAAGTTAGCTTGTGTGTCAATGACATGCACCCAGGTTGTGACATGCAACCAGGTTGTGACATGCAACCAGGTTGCATGACAATGGCACATTGACAGATCATGTTCCCTAGAATAAACTGATTCAGCTCATGGCCTCGATGATGTTTCAAGATTTTGAATCAATCCCTACCCACCCCCAAGCAGTTTCTGATAAGATTTTTAGATGTTTTTAAAAATCGACCAAAATCCAAGAGAGCTGTCAGCCAAATTGGCCGATTTGTTTCCTTTGAATGAACTTGCATCCATATGACCCATTGATGCTGACTTGACTGATTACAAAGAATACACCTTTGTAAGATTCTTAAATGCTTACAATATGCAAATTTTAATCATATATAGTTTCTGATAATGTTTTAAAGATGGATGCAATGCTCATAGCTGCATGTTAGAAATTATGTTGCCCTAAAGATGGATGTGATGCTCATAGCTTCATGTCAGGAATGTTATGGGAAAGATGGATGCAATGCTCATAGCTGTATAGTAGGAATGTTGCCCTAAACATGTATGCAATGCTTGTAGCTGCATGTCAGAAATGTTGCCCTAAAGATGGATGCAATACTCATAGATGCAATACTCAGATGCATGCCAGAAAACTTGCCCTAAAGATGGATGCAATGCTCATAGCTGCATGGTAGGAATGTTGCCCTAAAGATGGATGCAATGCTCATAGCTGCATGGTAGAAATGTTGCCCTAATGATGGAGGCAATGCTCAGAGCGGTTTGACAGAAATGTTGACGGAAAAAGGGATGCAATGCCCATAGCTGCATGTGTGAAATGTTGCCCTAAAGATGGACGCAATGGCCATAGTTGCATGTCAGAAATGTTTCCCTAAAGATGGATGCAATGCTTGTAGCTGCATGTCAGAAATGTTGCCCTAAAGATGGATGCAATGCTCACAGCCGCATGCCAGAAATGTTGCGCTACTGATGGATGTAATGCACATAGCTGTATATTAGAAAACGCTGTGCTAAAGATCAATGCAATGCTTCTAGCTGCATGTGAGAAATGTTGCGGAAAGATGGCTGCAATGCACATAGTTGCATGCCAGAGATGTTGCTGGAAAGATGGATGCAACACACATAGTTGTGTGTCAGACATATTTCCCAACCATGGAAGCAATGCACATAGCTCCATATTACAAATGTTGCGGTTAGAAATGTTGTGGGAAAGATGGATGTAATGTTCATAGCTCCATGGCACATGATGCAGGAAAGGTGGATACAATCCTCATAGCTGCATGTCAGAAATGTTGCCCTAAACATAGATGCAATGCTCATAGCTGTATGTCAGAAGGTAGATGCAATGCTCATAGCGGCATGTCAGAAATGTTGCCCTAAAGATGGATGTAATGCTCATCGATGCATGTCAGAAACCTTGCTCTAAAGGTAGATGCAATGGTCATAGATGCATGTCAGGAATGTTTCCCTAAAGATAGATGCAATGGTCATAGCTGCATGTCAGAAATGTTGCCCTAACGATGGATGTAATGCTCATAGATGCATGCAAGGGATGTTGGTCTAAAGATAGATGCAATGCTCATAGCTGCGGGTCTGAAATGTTGTGGGAGAGAGGGATGTAATGCTCACAGCTGCATGTAAGAAATGTTGCTCTAAAGCGAGATGCAAAAGCTTATAGTGGCATGCCAGAAATGTTGCCCTAAAGATGGATGTAATGCTCATAGATGCGTGCAAGGAATGTTGCTCTAAAGATAGATGCATGTAAGAAATGTTGCTCTAAAATTAGATGTAATGCTCATAGCTGCATGTCAGAAATGTTGCCCTAATGATGGATGTAATGCTCATATATGCATCTAAGAACATTGCTCTAAAGATAGATGCAATGCTCATAGCTGCATGTCAGAAATGTTGCCCTAAAGATAGATGCAATGCTCATAGAGGCATCTCAGAATGTTGCACTGAAGGTAGATGCAATGCTCACAGCAGCATGTCGGAAATGTTGCCCTAAAGATAGATGCAATGCTCATAGCTGCATGTAAGAAATGTTGCTCTAAAGATAGATGTAAGGGTCATAGATTCACATAAGAAAAGTTGCTCTAAAAATAGATGCAATGCTCATAGCTGCATGTCAGAAATGTTGATGGAAAGATGGATGCAATGGCCACATCTGCATTGCAGAAATGTTGCCCTAAAGATGGATCCAATGCACAGAGCTGCATGTAATAAATGTTGCTCTAAAGATGGATGTAATGCACAAAGCTGCATGTCAGATATGTTGCTGGAAAGATGGATACAATGCTCACAGCTGCATGTCAGGAATGTTGCCCTACAGATGGATGTAATGCTCAAAGCTGCTTGTCACAAATGTTGTGTTATGGATGGATGTAATGTTGATAGCTGCATCTTAGAAATCTTGCAGGAAGATGGCTGCAATGCACATCATTGCATATCAGAGATGTTGCTGGAAAGATGGATGCAACACACATAGCTGTGTGCAAGACATCTTGCCTTAACGATGGAAGCACTGCTCATACCTACATGTCAGTATGGTTGCTCTAATGATGGATGCAATGCACATAGCTGCATGTCAGAAATGTTGCGGGAAAGATGGATGTAACGTTCATAGCTACATGCCACAAGATGCGGAAAAGGTGGATGCAATCCTCATAGCTGCATGTCAGAAATTTTGCAGGAAAGATGGATGCAATGCTCATAGCTGCATGTCAGAAATAGTGCCCTAAAGATAGATGCAATGCCCATAGCTGCGAGTCAGAAATGTCGACGGAAAGATGGATGCAATGGCCATAGGGGCATGTCAGCAATGTTGCGGGAAAGATGGATGCAATACCCATAGAAATCAGAAATGTTGTCCTAGAGATGGATGCAATGTTCATAGCCGCATGTCAGAAATGTTTCCCTAAAGATGGATGCAATGTTCATAGCGGCTTGCCAGAAATATTAAAGGAAAGATGGATGCAATGCAGATAACTATGTGTCATAAATGTTCCAGGAAAGATGGTTTCAAAGCCCATAGTTCTGGGTCAGAAATCTTGCCCTCATGATAGAGACAATGCCCATAGTAGCATGTCAGAAATGCTGCTCGAAAGATGGATGTAATGGTCATAGATGCATGTCAAAACTGTTGCTCTACAGATAGATGCAATGCTCATAATCTGCATGTCAGCAATGTTGCCCTAAAGATGGATGTAATGCTCATAGATGCATGTAAGAAATGTTGCTCTAAAGATAGATGCAATGCTCATAGCTACATGCAGGGCCGATCTATAGGCAGGGCAAACGGGGCATGTGCCCTGGGCCCCCGATTTGCCCAGGGCCCCTGAACATGACACCTAAAAAAATTTAGGTGTTATTTCTTGAGGCCCTGGGCACCTTGGCGGGCTGACCTGGCCAAATGCCACAACAGCCGTGGGCCCGTGGTCAGGGGGCCCCAATGCTAGTAAAAATAAAATGTTGAAATAAGATTATAAGTTACATATTACTAAAGCTCATGGAAAATTAAAAATAACCAGAAATAAGCTCTTCCTAAAAATTAGGTTCATTAGTCTACCACCCCACCCTGCCACCCACAAATGGCCACACTCATATTACAATACAATTTCTAAGCTACTATTTATTTAGAGTTTAATGCTTTCCAGTTTCCGCGAAATGCTGTTCAGCATTACTGGATGTAATTTTTATTATGTAATGAGCAAAACGCTTAACGCTGACGTGGCAAAATTGTTATGAGGCATCATCATCCGTCAGAATAAGCTTTTATTCAGAGCAGGATAGGCTGATAGCAGGTAAGTATATTTTGATTGTTATTTAACACATTTTAAGTTTTTATTGTTGCAGTTGCGTAACTTGCGTAGACTACGTAGTACGTGGATCAAAGATTTCTATTTCTGATCGGTTCTGTATTATACTGTATATGCTGTTTGCAAAGTTTTTTTGTGGTTATAAAATTATTTACTGTTATACCCAAAGCTGGGTTAAGCCTATATAGTTGGAGCACACGACTAAATGAATGTGTACCCATTGGCCATTGATAATGGATAAGCTAAAATTATTAAACTTTAATACCTTTTCACCCTGACAGATCAACTATAATAAATGCTGTACAACGTAACAAATATTTTGAAACTAATTTGACTGGAAGCTGTTGCTGCCCAATATTAAAATAACATATTCAGCAGCTTACCTCATGCCATGAAATTGAGATACTGGGATTCCACGTGCAAAGGGTTAAATATTATAAACATTATTTTGCTTGATAATTTTGGGTCCCTTAAGCGGGCCTTAGTGTTGCAGCCCCACAGACCCTTGCAATAATCCATCTCTGATTACATACATCTCTCGGAATTCTCTCCAAGAAATACATTTTTGTTATAGACACGCTAACCCGTCTTAAGCGCGGCACCAAAATGATCAGAAAAACAGATGGTCATCATGGTCTCATAACCCTATCAATATTAATGACTAGATAGAGCAAGTCTTTAAGGATGTTGCATACTTTCCAATTAAATTAACAGCTTCCAGTCAAATTGGTTTTTTAAAATATTTAACAGTTTTACTGCATGGGGATCTTGAAATGAAGATACAACAGTCAAACAGTCATTGTGATGCCATTGATTACCTACCCACCCCCCCCCCCCCCTCCCCCCCCCACCCCCCAAGAAAAAGGTGGCTAGTCAGGAAGCTCCCTCAAAATTTTTCAGGGATTACTTCTTGGAGGCCATGATTTAGTTGGAAGTCAAAATGGCTATATCTTTTAAAAAAATTTCCGCACCATTGTCACCATCGGGGTTTAAAGCTGACCAAAATTAATGAAAATAGAGGTGAATAGAGACCACTGGCTACCATAGTAAGGCAATGGTAGAATTAATGTTCCGGTTCCTATCTCATCATCAGGATTCCCGTTCTTGAAACATTAAACAACACCCGGCTGACCGGCCTCTGAGCGGTATAAAACCATTCCCCACTACTACTACTACTTCTACTAATACAACAGTACTGCTGCTGCTACTGCTACTGCTACTGCTACTACTACTACAGTAAATTAAAACTGAATTTCAAAATATATTATCAAATCCTTTGTTAAATTCTGTGAAAAGTTAAGGCTATTGTTATGCTCCAGTGATTTCAAATAGGAGAGCCAGCAGTGTAGTTGTTTTAATGGAGACCTCTGACCTGGGCTGTATAAGCCTATTGACCTCTACAGCTAATGCTGACCTATTCAATGGATATACAAGTGTTGATTTACAGACACTTAGCTGTACAGAACCTACGCATTTCACTGTGAAGTATAACTGTTATTCTGTGTCTATTCAGTTGAAAGATGTAAATTCAATTTCTAAATGGATCACTAAACTAGAAGACCTGTATGGAGCAAGAACTGATAAAGGGGATAACGGTGTATTAGTTCACATTGAACAATTCATTTCCTGTGACAAATGCAATGTTACCATAACATTGTATGAATCTACAGGACTTATTCATGTTCAGGGCTCAGACTACTATGAGTGGGTGAGAGGAGACTTTATTTATTTCTCTGCTACCATTTATGATGATAACGGATTAGTGAGTGTAGATAGCATGGAGGCCACCACTAGTGTTTGCTGTGCCCCTTCCATGGGGGCAGTTAATACCCAGGTAAATGCCAGCCAAGATCACTATAGCAAGGACACACCACATAAGATGTGTTTATGTAGCCCAGCAGCTGGAGAGACTATTCCAAAACAATTATTTACACCTGAGCATACAAGCACACCAGTGATCAGCCAGCTTAGACAACCTAGCCAACAGGATTTAATTAATCAGATGTTCCTCCTTGGCCAACTGCTTCTAGAAAAAGAAAACACTATTAAAGAACTTTGTGCGGAAAACAGAAAATTATTGACTCAAATAAATGTCACTAAAACAACAACAGATGTAGGTGTTATAAACAGACGTCATTGGTGAATCTAAAGTAGCTGCTCCTGAAACAGTTGCTATGTCAGAAACAGTTACTATAGTAGAACCTGTTGCTAATTGTAAAACTGCTTCTAGGAAATCACCAAAAGATTGTGTCGTAGACAAACCAGTCCCAGCACCAAGGCTCTCAAAACAATTTCAGAAACAACAAGCTACAATAAATGTGTATGAACCACCTACACAGACACAACCGTCATACCATATGCGTAAACCACAATATAGCAGAAATGTGGCTAAGAATGCTACACAGCCACCATTAGTAAGCAATAACAACTCCAAAGAGACTCTGATTATAGGGAGCTCTATAATAAAACATGTAAATTCCAAGGGACTACAGGATGCACAAAGCTGTATATCAGAAATGTTGCCCTAAAGATGGATGCAATGCTCCAGCGGCATGTCAGAAATGTTGCCCTAAAGATGTATGCAATGCTTGTAGCTGCATGTCAGATATGCTGCTCTAATGATGGATGCAATGCTCATAGCTGCATGTCAGAAATGTTGTCCTAAAGATAGATACAATGCTTGTAGCTGCATGTCAGAAAGGCTGCTCTAAAGATGGATGCAATGCTCATAGCTGCATGTCAGAAATGTTGCCCTACAGATGGATGTAATGCTCATAGCTGCATGTCAGAAATGTTGTCCTAAAGATAGCTACAATGCTTGTAGCTGCATGTCAGAAAGGTTGCTCTAAAGATGGATGTAATGCTCATAGCTGCATGTCAGAAATGTTGCAAGAAAGATGGATGCAATGCACATAGCTGCATGTAAGAAATGTTGCCCTAAAGATAGATGCAATGCCCATAGCTGCCGGTCAGAAATGTTGCCAGAAAGATAGATGCAATATCCATAGTTCTGGGTCAGAAATGTTGCCCTAGAGATGGATGCAATGTTCATAGCCGCATGTCAGTAATGTTGCTCTAAAGATGGATGCAATGCTCATAGCTGCTTGTCAGTAAAAATGGATGTAATGCTCATATCCGTTTGTCAGTAATGTTGCCCTAAGATGGATGCAATGCTCATAGCGGCATGTCAGAAATATTAAAGGAAAGATGGATGCAATGCGGATAGCTGTGTATCATAAATGTTGCGGGAAAGATGGTTGCAATGCACATAGTTCTGGGTCAGAAATCTTGCCCTAATGATAGAGACAATGCCCATAAAAGCATGCCAGGAATGTTGCTCTAAAGATGGATGTAATGCTCAGAGATGCATGTCAGAAATGTTGCTCTCATGATGGATGCAATGCTCATAGCTGCATGTCAGAAATGTTGCTCTAAAGATGGATGTAATGGTCATAGCTGCATGTTAGAAATGTTGCCTTAAAGATGGATGCAATGCTCATAGCTGCATGTCAGAAATGTTGCTCTAAAGATGGATGTAATGCTCATAGCTGCATGTCCGAAATGTTGCTAGAAAGATGGATGCAATGCTCATAGCTGTATGTCAGAAATGCTGCAAGAAAGATGGCTACAATGCACATAGCTGTATGTCAGAAATGTTGCAAGATGGATGCAATGCTCATAGCTGTATGTCAGAAATGTTGCAAGAAAGATGGCCGCAATGCTCATAGCTGCATGTCAGAAATGTTGCCCTAAAGATAGATGCAATGCCCATAGCTGAGGGTCAGAAATGTCGATGGAAAGATGAATGCAATGGCCATAGCTGCATGTCAGAAATGTTGCGTGAAAGATGGATGCAATACCCATAGCTCCGGGTCAGAAATGTTGCCCTAGAGATGGATGCAATGTTCATATACGCATGTCAGTAATGTTGCTCTAAAGATGGACGCAATGCTCATAGCGGCATGTCAGAAATATTAAAGGAAAAATGGATGCATTGCAGATAGCTGTGTGTCATAAATGTTGCGGGAAAGATGGTTGCAATGCCCATAGTTATGGGTCAGAAATCTTGCCCTACTGATGGAGACAATGCCCATAACAGCATGCCAGAAATGTTGCTCTAAAGATGAATGTAATGCTCAGAGATGCATGTCAGAAATGTTGCTCTAAAGATGGATGCAATGCTTGTAGCTACATGTCAGAAATGCTGCTCTAATGATGGATGCAATGCTCATAGCCGCATGTCAGAAATGTTGCAAGATGGATGCAATGCTCATAATCGCATGTCAGTAATGTTGCAGGAAAGAGGGATGCAATGCTCATAGCTGCATGCCAGAAATGTTGCAAGAAAGATGGATGCAATGGACATAGCTACATGTCAGAAATGTTGCACTAACGATGGAACGCTCATAGCTGCATGTCCGAGATGCAAAAACATTGAAATGACTATGGTGGATAAATTGCACTCTCAGAAACCCAATAAAAACTTAAATGACTGAAATTCACCAATTGCTTTGTTTAACTGGACAGTTGAACTGGAATTGTCCGGCTTTTAAACATCAGCTTCCTTAAATATTATGGCTTGTTATACTTTTTATGCAGGCAGCAGTGACACATCTTGATCTGAATGTAAAGAATACAGCTTGGTTGGTCTTTATTCAGAATCAAGATGACACAATGCAGGATGCATGGATTATTGCGAATGGTTTAAAGGTAATATGCAACGAACCAATTCATATGCTTGTAGCCAATCTTCTAATGGGATATTATGCCCGAGACTTGAGCTATTCACACAAATACCACGTGCCAGGATTCTTTCAGCAACATTTCCTGGGAGATAAGAAGTCCCCATTCCGGAGATTTTCAAGTTATGTCAAGATGAAAAGAAAGTTTCTAGCATGTCTGACAGCCACTGAGTTATAGATTATCACTACATTTATACAATGTTTGATTCATTAAAGTGTATGTGTGTGCACGCACATGCGTGGGTGCATGCATGCGTGTTATAAGAGATTTTTCAAAAGATTCGGAAATTGAGATGTCTTAATTCAATATGCCAGTGCCATTATTGAGCGCATATATTGCAAATCAGCTTATTCGTTTTTTCTATGTGACATTCCATATTTAAGCAATGTACAGTTGGACATGTCTATAACAGAATACAATTTTAATTTCAAACAAAATGTAGACATTGAATGTTAAGAAATATCGACAGCAACCGTGAAATAAATGAATTCAAAGCAAATTGAGAAGAAAATATTGACTTGTTAACACGTGCAACGAACAGGGAATTATAGCAATTACTTAGGAGAAATTAGGCCTGAAAACAGCCGACTATAAATGGCCAGCAGCCAGGGGCTAGTTAGGCTTCAAGAACGAACAAAACTCTACTATTGATTTGAGAACAAGGTATTTTTCTATGAAGTTTAAATCTTTGAATTAGAATGGCAAATCCGAGAATCGCCATGAATACCATCTGATGCTAAATTCTATATAAGATTGAGAATTCTATGCATACATTAACTTATCCACAATGGACGAGCAAGGTGGATTCAAGATTGGGTTAATCCTAACGGCCCTGCCATGTGACATGGTGTGACACAGGTCAAAGACTTGCTGAGCCAACTCGAAACTGAGTAGCATTCTATGGGATGATGTAGTGAGTGTCCGAAGGACAGGAATTGGGAGGAGGAAGAATGGAAGAAATGTGGCCATCAGAACAAGCACCTCCACGGATGTAAGGCCGGAATGTCGAGGGCAAGAGAACTGACAATGACAAAAGGGATGGAATAGGTGAAATCTACAAAAACAAGTAAAAACTAACCATGTGAAGATCAGACGTGGATAGGACTAAATGAGACTGACAATGAGAAAAATCAAATGTAAAGATGCATTGACAATTTAGCAATGATGAAATGAATGTAGGCCAAAATAAAATTCATTATTGCAATGTGCTACATTTATATGTTACTGATTTCCTTATCCCACAAACTGAGCTATATACATGTAGGTCCTGTTTTCCCCAGTGTAGAACAAGCAAGGTCAAGCATGCACATGTACATATGTAGGCACGCGTGCTGCACACACACGTTCCACACAAATGGCTGCAACAACTTTCAGTCAAAAGGTCAGTAGGGGCTCAACTAGATGTGATAGACGGTAATAGATTTCAAACCCTGATACCATATCCCTTTCCAAGGGTGGGGATGCTCAACGATATGTGCATGTGTATAATCCCCACCCCCCAAAAAAAAAATTGCTGGTCATTGTACTGGGATGACAAAGTGATCCCTATTATTGGCAATAACGAAATCAAATTCATGATATTTAACAATTATGTCGACAGGCTAATTTTTGTCAGAGTTCGCTTCTATACAGTCAGTAACTGTGTCACTTCAAACTGCCATTCAACACGTGATAACAAGATGATCAGAATTGCGCTATTTAAATTTTATTAAACCGATGTTCGTATTTCCATATTCCGTTATATTGTTGAAAGATCTATTGACATCATGATACGGTAGATGTCGCAAGAACACAAATGTATCGCGCAATGATAATATATATAGCAATTTCCGAGTTCAGGATATTTATATCTGAGTACTCACTCTAAATAAACTTCTTTTGTAATTGGAGCCGCATATTCATGTTCTCGTTGATACTTTAAAATTTGATTTAACCTTAGTGGATTCCTAACATAACGTGATTTATATTTTTCACGAAAAACATTTTCTGTCAAATTCAGGATTCATTTTGATGTAATGAATGAGCTTTATTAAAGGATACCCACTATTTCGGCCCTCCAAGAAGGCACCCGTCTTCCCATACCAGGACAATCTTCTACATCAGAGATTAGCCCAGCGATCTACAACCTCAATGATCTTGAACTTGACATTTGGCGGTTACAAGCTGTTACTAGTGTTATGGGGCTATTTTCCACCGATTTATAAATACGGGGGATTAGCTGGGTGGAAATAGCACTGTTGCACTTCAGGATGAGACGACAGGTGAAGATACTTTAATAGACAATAAGCCAGATCGTTCTTCACATATTACTGATATTAAATGTTTAATGATTCTAAACTTTACTTCAAGTTCAACTGGTGATAGTAAATGTTACAAACCCTAATTATCTATTTGTAGAAAACTATCTCTAAGTCTATGAATCTCTATATCTATCTGTATGACTGTATAATTCTATCTCTCAATCTAATTCTATCTCTCTATCTCTAGCTCTGACTCTCACTCACTCTTTATCTCTCGTATACAAATTCATGCACATTTTATAGCTAGTAGTCGTTAGAGTAAACAAAAAGGTAGTCAAGAGCCATGTTCAAAATAAAGTCAGAACATGTCTAAAATCATTAATAATTTGTTTAAAGAATCAAGTTTTTACTAATAGTACTTTTGTGAATACCAGATTTATGCAATTCAATGAAAAATATAATTAACCACTTTCATTCTGTATACGTGGTGACTGTATTTTACTCTGACAAATTCAGAAAATTCTGCTGACTATTTTGAAACCAATCAAAGTAAAAGTTGTTTCTCCTTGAGGCAGCAAAAACTTTCAGTCAAACTATTTCCAAAATAATATGCAGGTTTCTTATGCCAATGTCTTGAAATCATGTTTATGGGAATTCAGAATGAAAACGGTTAACGGATTACAAACATGCATTTTCATAAGTATGTTATTATAAATATATATATACATATATATATATATAAAGATATATATATATATATATATATATATATATATATATATATATATATATATATATATATATATATATATATATATATATAAAAGTTCAGCATATACATGTCTTGGAATACTGTGATGTATTATGTCCACACTGCAGGCTGGGTCACTTTAATTGTCCTGGCTATTAATTGGGCTATTGTCCTCTGTCCACTATATTCCTAGAATCGTCACGCTTGATTTCATATGATTAAGAACATTCTAATTTATGCTGGTTAATATCAATACTATTTAACTTCACACAGAATTTCCTATACCTGGCCTAATAGCACCATGACACTAGAGCTAGGTGGTATTGACATTTACATGCTGGTATCGGTACCATAGAATAATACAACGGTATACCATCATCGGAGGGTGGGGTGGCTACTGATGACAATTAATGCCACAAAATTTGAGCGATTGTTTTCACTTCCATCTCCAA
This sequence comes from Chaetoderma sp. LZ-2023a, assembly GCA_034401795.1. Classification (NCBI taxonomy): domain Eukaryota; kingdom Metazoa; phylum Mollusca; class Caudofoveata; order Chaetodermatida; family Chaetodermatidae; genus Chaetoderma; species Chaetoderma sp. LZ-2023a. Next base: position 142,189,198 of record CM067359.1, read on the forward strand.
TCAACAGGTAAAATAAGTAAAATAAATAGTCTGCTTCCTGATATAAAGTGAAATCAACACTATGGCTATTGAGAATGTTTATATTCACAATTTTATTAGGCCATTATTTTTTATTGATGTAATATCATTCACATTAATATTTGCCGTGTCGTCAGAGTGCGTGCTCGACTCGCTAACTATAATCCGCTATTTGACATTGGAGTGGGCTATTTTCAATCTGGATTGTTCTGATATTAAATGCGTTCGACTAGCAAATATTCAATTTTAATGCGGCAGTTGAGCATTCCCTAAAAGATGGAGCCAAACAGAGTATTTAAATGAAGCCAAGGCTATACTCACTTAACTTGGTTGGAGTCATATATTCAGTCACTCGTGCAAACTGCATATAACACGATATTGACTATAAGCCTATTCCAAAGCTTCTGATAATTACGAGTACCTGATATGCAATCGCTACTCACCATTCTTCATGTGAAGAATTCGTGTACAGTGCTATTTCCACACAATTCTTATGTATAGCCAGTGGTAAAGTAAATTACACAAATTTCCAAAAAAATTTTAGGCGCCCCTTAAACTGAATTTATCCATTAAAGAAATATGTTAAAACCCGAAAAAAAGCCTAGCGACTTTTCAACACTACTCACTGGCAACAAAGTGTCACATCAGTCACGGGAAAATACTACGTTTCATTAAATTTTCATTGATAAATGCAGTAATGATCGATTTTCCCCATGGTCCAGTTCACGAACGATCAATAAGATGCGTCATTATGAGAAGATTATGGTGTTTGGATAGAATGCAGTTTGTACATATATGTTATGTTATTATTTTAGCATGTGTATTTGGTGACAAAATGCTTGTAATAATTACAAATAATACAAGCGGGAATAGACAATATATTATATCTTAATTACCATTACCGACAGAGCATGACTTTAGAGGTCATAAATATTCTAATCTTACGTACATTCATCATACAATTCTGCCCGTCATTATTTTGTCATTGACGTCTTGATGTTTGTGGTTTCAAAGCCTCCCTCACCTCAGCATGGCTAATGGTTATGGTGGTATTAGCACCTATTTACCCATGCACTATTCAGATTTTGCTTTATGTCTCAGATATGGCTCATTAAACACACGACTATCGTTATGGATGGCATGCATGGTACTTTGAAATGTTGACGGTCACGGTATCGGTACACGGTATGTTGCGGTCCTCACGATATTACTGTCAGACTGCCCAGTTCTAGCTGTTACATATTATTTAATATTAATTTATACAAAATGGAATCATTACATGTTAGGAAGGAAATATTAATATTATAATAATTATAATATTAAGATTGTCGCAAAATATGACTGATAAACTGTGAAATCTGGACCTTTGTAAATCCAGGATATTCAGTCCTTTGTAGGTGCCCACCTGCTAAGCTGGGTGTGTTCGGGCACCCGCTCTGCATTCAGCTCATTAATATTCATAAGATCAGTCCTCACCCTGTCACAAGCTAAGCCAGGTTATCAGGCAGGACCAGTGCACGCATCTGGGTAACCAATGAAAATCAGATATGGACAACTCATATACTAATGACGTCATTAAAAACCGTCACACTCATAACATCACACTGACCGCTACGTTACTAACCAAACTAGTCACTTCACTAGTGGTCTTACTAATGACTAGATTTCCCTGTAACAAATTCATGGCTACCTTTGCACAACGAGGACTATCTAGGCATATTCGCGTTATCTCCCTCAAACCCCTTTTCTGGACCTGTGGTTATTGCCGAACCGACTTCATGAGAAAAACAGAAGCCAGAAAACATTGCTGGACACAACACCTCATGCCACATGATTTGTTCTATCAGATTGCTCGTGAAACCGACCCTTCAAGAGTTTTAGACATTGGTAACATGCGGGCACATCCACTACAACTATCTCCAGCAGCTCGCGTCAGAACCCAGTTATCAGGGTGATAAATATACTCTTGATGTGAAAACTCAAGAGCCATGCCAAAGACTAAACGTGCCCATCGTCGACTTAGTGCAGCATTTCCAGAGATAGAGAAGACGTTGGTATCCTGGATTGATAGGCGCAGAAAGGAAGGTGTTGGAGTTAGCACTACAAAAATTCACTTGAAAGCCAAACTCATTGCCCAAGAGGAAAAAATCGCATCTGCTGGTTTTAAGGCCTCTTTGTGTTGGACCCATAGATTCATGCTTAGGAATCACTTATCGGTATTACGTCGCTGTACGTACATTGCTAAAAATTACCATCCAACTTCGAAGAGAAACTACTAAACTTTCAGAAGTTCATCATCAAACACTGACAAGCCAACGATTATCACCGCATAGGAAACGCCGACCAGACACCGTTAACATGTGACTTGCCATACAACAACACAGATCGCAAGGGAGCAAAAGCAATCAACATCTGATCACCCAGTAATGAAAAGAACCGATTTATGGGGGGGGGGGGAGGGGTAATAACTACATGCTGACTGGATGGCTTAATTGTGCCATATGTCAGGGAAGTGGAGGCCTTTATCCTGACTGGTTGATGCCTGTTGGCTCCATGGTGTGCGACTGGTGGATCCAATGACTTTCTTTCAGTCTTCTCCTTTTGGTGTAGTTATTACCATTTTAGGAACATTGGAAGGCCACATAACTACTCATTCTTTAGTCTCTAAATATGACCATCTCTTGACCAATTTATAACATCACAATGGACGCGACGCGCACATCATAAGGACCTATGACTTTATGATCATCACCATCACTACCAGACCGTAAGTTATTCACACAATAGTTATGCTAATTTATATACAGAAAAATGAAGACATATATCTGCAGCAAGTGCAAGAAGGAACATTCAAGGAAGAGCTCACTAGTGCGACATGAAGCTACTCACTAAGCTGTCTCACCATGGGAGTGTGAGGACTGTCTCATAGGCTTTAAAAGGCTGAAGTATTTACGGAAACATCTACACCTATGCCACTGCATGAGACACCGCAATTACAAGTTTATTGACCAAGGCCATCACCATAGAGGGCGGAAAAATTGTCAACCTACCAGAACCATTGATCAGACCAAGGGTAAGCGACATATATGGCAAACACTGGCCACAGACCAAACGCGAGCATCCATGAGCAGGGCTTAACAAGGCATTATCAAATAGCATTCGTGAAGCTTTCTCGTCATACCTGAAGGGATTCAAGATCCCAAAGCAAGCGGCGTCCCAGTTGGCCTCCCTGGGCAACCACACTGGAGCTCTTAATAGCATTCTTTACAAACTCTGCTTCCTTCTTTGAGCCTTCAACATTCCTCAACATGAAGTCACAGGACACATGTTAACGGCACAGCCATCACCACACACCATGGCACCAAAGCACGGGGTGCAACTGACACCAACCAAGCAGGTTTTCTCTATGGTCAGTGAGGCTTACTTAGCACTTTTTGGCAACAGTGGACCTAGATCACGAAGCGCCATCATGCAGCCACAAAATCAGCTCCGTCACCAGCATTCAAAGTTCAATATCAGACACAAGTTCGAACACCACGCTGAACGGTTCACCTAGCCACTCCACGGAGTCGGACCCAGATGACGTCACTTGCCGAGCCCTTGAATAAGCTCAAGCACTAATCACGGATCTCTCCATCTCACATGTTTAACTTGGACTGCCTCCAGTTCTTTCTCACAATACTAGCTCAGAACAATCATGTCCCTGACCCACTATGGGACAGGGTGTTGTACTGAATGCGCCAACAAAGCAGGCACCTTCCAGGACCAGTTGCATAAGCCTAAGTGAAAAAACTTTTTGTCAAACAGAAACAAAACTATCTGTTAAACTACTGTGTTTCAATCATATCACCCTTCTTTTTCACCCTCATCAATCACTTCTTAAAATTTCTTCTACTATAAATGGAAATAAATCAAGGGACAAATAGTTTCACCACAAATGCACATATGCACTTGTGTTTTACCCCCTCCCCGGGGAGGGCACCACCACCTTACAGCCCCACCAAAAACAAGAGGTCCAAGGGGCCTGTGTCGCTCACCTGGAGCACCATCAATTTTTGCCCAAATTGTTGGTGGGTGGTTTAGCAGTCTTTTAAATGAGTTTGTAGACATTTTTGCAAGTGCAATATGGCCGCCAAACAAACTACATTTTGATTTCCCCACGGCGCCCATGTTTTTCTGATGGATCAATTTCCCGTAAACAAATTTTAATGGCCCAAATTTCGGCCTGATCCCTTCAGCGGTTCTGGAGGAGTCATTTTCGTGAAAACCAGGTCATCCAAGATGGTCACCGAACCATTTGGTCAATCAAGTCCTCTTGAACAAACTTGGCTTACCTCTTGGCCTAGATGAAGATTCCCCAAGTGGTTTCAGAGAAGATTTTTAAAGACATTTCCTGAAATTGGCCGAAATCCAAAATGGCCGCCGGGAAAACTGGCCGATCGGGTTCATTTGAACAAACTTGGATCCTTATGCCATAAGGAGGATACTTCCTGCCAAATATAATTGAAATCGGCCTGGTAGTTCTCGAGAAGACATTTTAAATTTCCTATTGCTTTAGCGTGGGAGCATTTGACGAGAAAATTATCCAAGATGGCCGCCAGACCGTTTATCCGACGGTTTCATAAATTGCAAATTTGAGCTCAGAATACCCAAAAACATATATAGAACCAATTTTGGCCTCAAAATCCATCAAATAAAAAAATCCAATATGTCTGCCAAACACACTATATTTTGACTGGTCCACCGTGGCCATGTTTTTGGACGAATCAACTTCTCTTGAACAAACATTAATCACCCTTAGTTGCTAATTATATATCACAAATTCCGGCCTGATCGCTTCAGCAGTTCTGGGGAAGTAATTTTTGTGAAAACTAGGTCATCCAAGATGGCCGCTGAACCATTTAGTCAATCAAGTTCGCTTAAACAAACTTGATTCAGCGCTTACCATAGATCATATTTAGTGAGTTTTGAATCGATCCCTCAAATGGTTTGGGAGGAGAAGATATTTAAAGCCATTTCTAAAAATTGGCCGAAATCCAAGATGGTCGCCGACCAAATTGGCCAATCGGGTTCATTTGAACAAACTTGAATCTCTATGCCTTAAGGATGTGTCATGCTAAATATAATTGAAATCGGCCAGTAGTTCTCGAGAAGAAAATATTTTAAATTTCCCATTGCTTTAGTATGGGAGTTTTTGGTGGGAAAATAATCCAAGATGGCCACCAAACCGTTTATCCGACAGTTTCGAAAATTGCAAATTTGAGATCAGAATACCCAAAAACCTATATAAAACCAATTTCGGCCTCAAAATCCATCAAATAAAAAATTCCAATATGGCCGCCAAACATGCTATATTTTGATTAGCCCACGGCGGTCATGTTTTTTGACGGATCAACTTCTCTTGAACAAACTTTACTGGCCCTTAGTCCCTAATCATATTTCGCAAATTTCGGCCTGATCCCTTCACCGGTTCTGGAGAAGTTATTTTCGCTAAAACTAGGTCAACCAAGATGGCCGCCAAATTATTTGACCAATTAAGTTCCCTTGAACAAATTTGGTTGAGCTCTTGCCCTAAATCTAAATCATATTTCATGAGGTTTCCATCAATCCCTCAAGCGGTTTCGGAGAAGATTTTTAAAGACGTTTCTAAAAATCGGCCAAAATCCAAGATGGCCACCGGCCTAATTGACCAATCGGCTTCCTTTGAACAAACTTGGATCCCTATTCCCTAAGGATGCTTCCTGCCAAATATAATTGAAATCGGTCCAGTGGTTCTTGAGAAGGCGTTTAAAGGACAAGTTGACGGATGGATGGACTGACGACGGAGTCGCCACGACATAAGCTCACTTGGCCTTTCAGGCCAGGTGAGCTAAAAACCTTCAGCACTGCGACTCTGATGAGTTCTACATTTAGAACGAAATGCCATAGTCTGAATCACCCCAATAGTTATGAGTGATGTGACTATCTTGATCATTATACACCATACAAAAACCAGAACTAAACTAAAAAATTTTCTCCCCCCCCCCCCCCCCACCCCCCAAAAATTGTATGCGTCTGCAATGTCCAAACACATTGCGACGCAAATATATCTTTTTTCACCGCCAAACAATGGCTGCACTGCGGTTGCACCTCCAAAAAATTGTCGCACCGCCCAAAACCTCTATGTACCGCCAAATAAGTGCACCTGCAAAAAAATTATGCACCGCCTAACCGCCAAAATGGTACCTGCCGCACAGCCATACACAGAGAACAAGCATCAGGCAATCTTTAAATTACATCAAGTTTTCAGATTACGTTGTTATTATGCCAATTTACAGTTATGCTAGCCTGCCTTTCTGATGGGACGAAGCTACCATCATACACCATCTTTAAGAGGAAGACTATGCCCAAAGAAGACTTTCCATCTGGTATTATCGTTCGTGTTCACCTGAAAGGATGGATGGGTGAAATAACATGAGACTGGCTGAAGACTGTATGGAGCAACCGACCTGGTAGATTATCAAAGAAATGTAGTCTACATGTCCTGGGTGCATTCAGATGCCATAGATCACCAGCCGTCAAGACATCACTCAGACGAGATCACAACACTGACATCACCATCATCCCTGGTGGTATGATGTCAGTCTTACAGCCACTAGACGCTTCCATCAACAAGCCCATCAAGGACATGATAGGAAAAGAGTGGAATGACTGGTTGATGTCCGGTAGCCATAATTTCACAACCAGTGGCTGCATGCGCAAATCTGAAATGGAGGCCATCTGCCAGGGGGTCCACCATGCATTGACTCAACTGGACAATGCTATCATTATACGATCGTTCAAGTGTTCAATTTCTAATGCACTCGACGGAAGAGAAGACGACATCCTATGGCAAGATCCTGATAGACACACCTACATTCGCCAATGAAGATGACCAAGATGCATTTTATCATGACTCAGAATTACCACAGGATGAGAACATGACACTTAACGATGAAGAATTTTTGGGATTCACTGAGAGCAACCTTCCCCAGCATGAAGAAATGGACAGACTAAATTTATTTACCAGTACCATATTCTTACACAGTGCTTATAATTATAATGTGCTACGCGGACAGGCTTAAATTTTCTCATAGAAAATGTCTGTCTGCAGAACAAGAGATTATTTTTCAAAATTTACCTCTGGAATGACTGGTTTGATTACGAGGCCAGTTATTCCAGTGGGAAATTTTCAAAAATATTCTTTTCTCGTTCGGCAAATGGCTATTTCCGAAGGCCACTGCAGAAACCATTTGTGTCCGGATTGAGTGTTAAAGGGTTAATCATTTATATACCATTGTGATAACATTACTAGTAACACTTACTGTATGTGTTTAATTATGGTACATGCTAGAGTGCTAATATCTAATAATATATAATAATAATAATAATAATAATAATAATATATTATATCAATATTATGTGTGTCACAATACGCAATACGTATCGTGTATCGTGATACTAAAGGAAATATTAATATTATTAATATACTATTAATGCAGAGGTGGGTATGGGTGTCCGTGCATAGCTTCCCTTTTCCATCTGTTATGGTCATAGAGACTAGACCAGATAACGCTAGTCACTTTGACACCTGTGAAAACACATCCGTAATCTGAATTTCTCACATCCACTTGTTTATGTCTAATTGGGGAAACAAGTGGGAGGCATCCATCCGCCCGTTTGTCCAGATGGAAGTCACTCCCGGTTAAACGCCATCCCGACCAGGTGTGTCCCAACACCTGTCGAGCTTCTGCTTGACTGACCACGCTCGACATATGCTTGTCCTCATTAATATTCATGAATGTCAGGGAGCCTGTCCCGTTCCTGCTTGCGTAACCACACCCAACACGCACACGTGTTCCTCCACGTGTGCGGATTGTGACCAATGGGATGCACCCGCAGGTCTCCCTTTTAAAAACCTGTCGGCCTCGGCACGTGGTAATTTTGCCTGTGCACTTTGCCTCTTGCATTCTTCTAGTATTGCGGAAAATCTGTTTAAAAAATTTAGTTCTTAGAAGATAGTTCGATTATAAATTATATCCAAAATTGGCAAAGTCTAAGTTTTCCCGAACGTGAAATAGACCGCTACGAAATTTAGTCTAGTGAGAAAATACGAAACTGTGCTTAGCTCCATAGATGAAAAGGCGTGATCTATTGTGCTCAGTGTTATAGTGTCAGTTCTGTCTATTTTTGTCATTACATAATTTCTAAGAATTATGGCAGAAATTTGGCATCATTACAGAATTCCTGAATGGGTTATTTTGACGGATGACGAAGACAAACGTCTAGCCGAATATATGATTGTTTGAATCTCGTCAACATGCTATTTTCGTTGCCAGTTTGAACTGTACAGCATTTTGCAACTTGTGCATCATGTGACAAAATTTATGAACTATGTTATCTAGCTATGGGAAACAAGGCGCTACGAAGGGATTAGTGAGAAAATTTTAATAATATTTATTTATTTTAGATCATGACACGCAAGTATCAACAGTCTGTACATGTACAATAAAAACAAGCATATCATCTAATATATAACACAAAGCAGTGACACATACACATTAACTAGAATGTTGTTTAAAAATAAATGTTTTTAGATTTGATTTAAAATTGGTAAATTTAGTAAAAGATCTCAACTCAAGTGGAAGAATGTTCCACAGTTTCAGTGCCGCTACATTCATGGCACGGTCACCGTACTGTTTCGAGGTTTTCTGACTAAATTTTGTGCTATTTCATCTACGGAAAACTAAAATTCTTCTGGTTCCAGGTCATTGTCTGACCATGAGCGTGTCCAGGTATGGGGAGGACAGAAAAAGCTGTCGCAAGATAGTGGACAAACTAATTGACCGTGGGTTCGAGTCAATGGAGGGTCTGACACTATTGGAGAAAGATGACCTTTTAGGCACAGACATACCAATAGGTCAAGTGAAGCTGGTAATGTGTGCAGTGGGGCAAACTTTTCCAATGAATGCCAGGCAATGGCTGGGGACGCAAACCCCACCCCTGGCGTCACCACCAGCGGTGCGACCCAGGAACGGAACTCATGAGACCTCGGAGGAGGATGGACTGCAATATTTCGTAGATCAGCTCCGAGCAGCCCAGGGGGGACAAAATGGCAGCCACCATCCACCGACAACAGTTTTCGTGGCACAGGGACATGATCCACAATGTAATAATGTTAGCTTTAATGATGTTATCGCTTGGCAGGACCCACAGATCTATTTTAAGGCAATGGGATGCCAAAGAGGTCAGGCACACCTAGATAGCGCAGACTTCGTCAATATTTCGAGGGCCAGCTCCAGTGAGGTGATTTCTGGTTTTGAGTGGGGTCTGATTGTATATTAGACAAGACCAGCGTAAAGCCCAAATTAGAAACTATTTCACAGAACCAGTGGTTGCTTACAAATTTGGCGATTCTAAACAAAATGCTGCAAGAGGGCGCACTGGTGCACTCCAGCATTACTGACTATCTGTCCAACACAACCCAAATCCATCATCTACTGTCCTATTATGATCAGTTTTCTGTCTTTCTGTATGACAGATAGTACCGACGGCACCAACACTTGTATAATTAATTGTCGTTTCACAAATCGTCATGTCAGCAGGCTGAGTCAGGAGAGTATATATATATCCTTCAACCCCTGCACACCTTTTAGTTGTAATTTATAATAAAACGCACTTTATTCTCGTTACTGTATTGTGGTGTTGTGGCCTGGGGCTAAGGTTTTAGCCTTAGGTTAAAATGGTGGCGATTACCGTTCCTTTGTTTATTGGTAACGATTATAGGCATTCGGTGGTGAGAGATAATACTATTAAAATTACTATTACGGGAGAGCGAGTGTGGAATGTTAGTCGAGAACTTATTTTGTCTATATTGAGAGAGGAAGGTGTGGAGGCCGGTCAATTGGTTTCCATATGGCGTAATGACAAGATGTATGAGTGGTTCGTTGCGTCCAGGTCGGCGGAGATCACCAGGAAGTTGATAGTCAAGCAATCGGTGAGAAAGATGGAGGAGTTTGCTTTTTCGTTGGCGTCGGCAAAGACAGTGGATGTGAGGGTGCACTGGCTTCCGGTGGATGTTACCAATAAGTTTGTCTTTGACTTGATTAGTAAAGTGTCTAGGGTCAAGGTTCTCAACTTTAAGGCGAGAAATGGTGAAAGTGGATGACGTGGTGCTGGACAGCAGCGTACGGATCGCGAAGGTTACTGGAACGGAGGAGGACGTCACCCAGATCCCACCCATGGTGACTATGGGGGATGGGCAGTCGTTTTTGATCACAGTCAGAGGTAGGCCTCCAATATGCTTGAAATGCTTTGAGATTGGACATTTGCGGAAGGATTGTCGGCAGCGGCCACGTGGAGGTGGAGGAGGTGGTGGGCGCTCGTATGCCAGTGCAGTGAGTGGGAAGCCGGCGGTGTCGGTAGAAGAGACACTGTACGACGGTGAGGTGCGAGATCGGGTGGAGGTTGTCGGTGCAGCTGAAGGGGAGAGTCGAGTGGTGAATATGGAGCTGGAGGCGACAGAGGAGGAGGAGGAGGATGTCATTGAGGATATTGTGTTGGATGTCATGTTGGTGTTGGCGGCGGTGTTTTCGGTGGTGGAGGAGGTGGAGAGGGTTGTGGTGCCGGAAAGGTCCAGAGGGGAGAGGGTGATTAATTCGTTATTAGTGGATGCGGTGGAGAAGGCGGAGGCGGAGAGGGTTAAGAAAGAAGAGGTGCGAAGGAAGGTGTGGAAGCAGGAGAAGGAGGAGATCGTGGAGAAGGAGGAGACAGTGGGGAAGGAGGTGGTGTCGGGAGATGATGGTGTGGAGGAGGAGATGTTGATTAGTTCGGATAGTGAGATGGAGGCGGAAAGCACGGTAGCCCGCCTTCTGGATCAGGATATGTCCGGTACATCTGATGCAAGTTTTTCGTCACCGGCCGGTACGCCAGAACATGTGTCTACTACCGTAGGGGTGCTTCCAGAGAATGATGGCTTCTCGCAGGAGGTGTTTTCTGCTGGTGGGGGCGCTGGTGACGTGCCTCTTAATCCGCATAAGCGGCTTAAGACGGATGTCACCATCGCCGCATCAGGGGAGGCAGTTCCTCCTGATGAGGAAGAGAGGTAATTTTTGGTAGGTTTTTTTGGGATTTCGACTGGACTGTCTATGGACCTATGTACACTGATTCCAAGTTCATTTGCCCTTACAAACGCCTTACGGACTACGATTCTGGACATCGATTTCAACCTGACCTCCAAAGAATTTTGGAGGGTTTTTGTGAATTTAATTGTATATTTCAGTATATATTTAATTATGGTTATTTTTTATTTGTCGGCTTTTTGTATTGCCGTTTTGAAATTTTAATTATGTTATGGGGGTCAATGTGTCTTGATGGTGGGTTGTATGTTGTGGATGGTATTAATAGGTATATTTGGTCAGCGAGCATACTGCTTTAAGAGCAGGTATTCTCGTAGTTTTCACTCTCGGTGAGCTGTTGTCGCTGTAGTAACCAGTCTGATATGCAATAAAAACAATGGCAGGCCCGCGCATTTCTACTATCAATTGTTCAGGCCTTGTAAGTCCGGGACGCGCTAGCATTTTTGCACGTGAAATTACCGCTTTAAAGCTGGATGTAATTCTTGTTCAAGAAACGCACGTTTTCATGCTGGATGACCGAGCCAAAATGGAAAGGATTTTGCTGAATTTTGACTGCTTTTGGTCGTTTGCTGTCGGGCGTCATTCATGTGGTGTTTCTATTTTAATTTCAAAAAATTCACAATATAAAATTGAGAAAATTCAGCACGATTGCCTTGGTCGTTTGTTGTGTATAGACGTGGAGTGGGAGAATTATCCATTGCGGATCATTTCCACGTATGCTCCCAACATTCAGGCTGAACGGAGAGAATTTTTCAATTTTGTGGCACAATACTTGGTTATAAGAAAACACATTATTTGGGGTGGAGATTTTAACTGTGTCATGGATATGGCTCTTGATAAAGTGGGTGGTTCTCGTATTCGGGGCGCCGCTGGTGCCGAAATTATTCGTATGTTCGTGCGTGATTTTCATTTGTCTGATGTTTATAGATGTTGTCATCCTCAAACTGTGTCTGTCACGTGGCGTCGGGGTGATATTTCTTGTCGACTGGACCGCATTTATGTGTCGGAAGAGTTGAAGAGAAATATTTATAAATGTGAAACTAGCCCTTGTTGTTTGTCCGACCACTCACATGTTATCATGGCTTGCAGTCGGTTCGATGGCATTGTTTCTGGGCCGGGACGCTGGTATTTTAATAATAGTTTATTGCAAGAAGAAGCTTTTGTGAAATTTTTTAAATCATATTTGACAGATGATCTGCTTCAGTTAAATAAATTTCAAAATTTTACGGCAGAAGTTTGGGATGATTTAAAAACGGATATGAAAGATATGGTTATTAACTATTGTAGATTTAGGCGCCCGAACGTAAATAAAGATATCCGCGCTTTAAGAGAAAGGCTCGTGGCGTTAATTGAAGCAGATCTTTCCGATGACGGTGGCCAGTATACTGATCAAATTACAGCCATTAAGTCTGAAATGTACAAATTTTATATGAATCTAAACAAGGGTGCAATAGTCCGTTCTCGCGCAGAGGCAATATCATCGCAGGAGAGGGATTCCATTTATTTTCATAAATTGGAAGTTTCAAGAGCTCGGGATAAAATTATTAAAAAATTAACAAATGATGATGATTAGGAAATTACTGATAGCAAGGAATTATTGAAATATGTCCGTCAATTCTATATAGACTTGTATTCTAAAGAACCAATTGATAATGAAATTATGAAGGAGTTTATAGCGCATTTGCCCAAAATTACAGAAACCTCTTTTAGATTATGTGAGGCACCTTTTGATAAGAATGAATTATTTGAAGCTTTGAAGGACATGGCCGACAATAAATCGCCGGGTTTGGATGGTTTTACTAAAGAATTTTATTTAACATTTTGGGACATTTTTGGTGATATTCTAGTTCAGTTATTTAATAATTGCCGTCAAAATAAGAGCTTAAGTGCTTCACAGAAATGTGGGCTTATTTGTCTAATTTGTAAAGACCGGCAAAATGCTCAATTAATTAAGAATTGGCGACCAATTTCCTTGCTGCCAGTAGATACAAAAATATTTTCAAAAATGTTAACGAATCGTTTAAGTTTGGTGATGTCAGAGTTGGTTCATCCTGATCAGACGTGTTCTGTGCGGGGGAGATCGATTTCTGATAATTTACATTTGTTACGTAATATTTGTGATTACGTCACGCTAAAGGATTTACCTTTGTCTTTCATTTGCCTGGATCAAATGAAGGCGTTCGATAGGGTTGATCATAAATATCTGTTTACTTTGCTTCAAAGTTTCGGCTTTGGAGTGGAATTTATAGACATGATCAAGCTTCTATATTCTGACATCACAAGTTCGGTGTTAGTAAATGGGTTTATATCGGATGCTTTTCCGATCCAGAGATCTGTACGACAAGGATGCTCGCTATCACCTCTGCTTTATGTTTTAGCTTTAGAACCGTTTGCTATTAAAGTTAGATCTGACCCGGTGATAGAGGGAGTGAAATTACCGGGTCATCCGGGAAATGTGAAAATTTCCTTATATGCAGACGATACAACAACTTTTTGTAATTCTCCTGAAGCTGTGAAACGGCTGTTTTTTTTGTCTACTCATTTCGGTAAAGCTTCGGGGTCAAAATTAAATTTGAATAAATCAAAAGGCCTGGCTCTTGGTAAATGGAAGTCCTCTGCAGATCATGCCTTTGGTATTTCATGGCCTGATGGACCAGTTAAAATCTTGGGCATGTTTTTCGGGAATGGTGCAACTTGGGAAACTAATTTTGCACCGATTTTTAAGAAATTTGATACTTGTTTAAATTTATGGAAATCCCATGATTTATCTATTTTCGGTCGGGTCACGGCACTCAAAACTTATGCAGTTGCCAAATTATGGTACATTGCTTCACATGCGGGACTACATGCCCATTATGTCAAATTATTTACGAAATGTGTGTTTTCTTATATTTGGGGTTCTCCACGATGGGAGCAAATCAAGAGAGAGGTGTTATATTTACCTACTTCTAAAGGTGGTTTGAATATAATGGATATTGAGCTAAAATTGAAATCTTTTTACCTAGTCCATATACAGTGTGTTATCAATAACCGTGATGCTACTTGGGTTCATTTTGCGGTGTATTGGATTGGTTTGTCTTTAAGACAGCATGATGCTAGACTGGCGTCTACTTCATTGTTACATAGTTTTGATAGATCACCTTCTTATAACAAATGTATGAAAGCGTATTTTGAATTTAGGCAGGTATATCCTGATCATGACTGGTCGAAACCAATAAGTTCTGGTGAATTTTACCACTTGTTACTCAATAAACGGTCAATTGACCTTAGGATTGAGAAGAAATTTAGGAATATTAATTTTACAGCGTCATGGCGTAATATTAGTTCAAAGTTTTTAGACCCGTCGCTGAAGACGGTGCTCTTTAAATTATGTCATGATGTTCTACCAGTAGGAGAATATTTGAAGAAAATCAGTCTTGGTCGCTCCTTTGATTGTCCATTATGTCACCATCCATTAAAGACAGCTGAGCATTTATTTTATTTTTGTAAATTTGCCCAGCCTCTAATTAATATAATTAAGACATGGATAACGCAGCTCTCTTGTGGTCGAGTAACCCTGGATGCCACATTAATGAAGTTCTTCTGTTTTTCAGCTGCAGGAGGGAGCCGAGAGTGTAATGAGCTCATCATATTCCTGGCTGCTTTGGCGATAAACTCTATCTGGTGTTTTAGAGTTCCGGTTAAGCAAACTAAATTGGTAGATGTAATTGCAACAGATTTGATATGTTCCTTTTTGGCGAAATTAAAATTTCGAATTATTATTGATAGACATAGGCTTTCCGACTCGGATTTTGAAAAATATTGGCTAAATTCAAAATTATTCTGTTCAGTTGGAACTAATAATCAACTGGTTTATACCTTTGATTAGCGCCAGATGGGGCGTATGTGTGTAGGCGCCGGGTGTGCGCAGGTATGTATGTATGTGGGTATGTATATGTATATATGTATGCTTGCATACATATGTATGTAGGGACATGCGCGTATATGTATGTATATGCGTATAGGCGCGTGTATGCGCATGTATTGCAGGCCTAAATGTAGTGCGAACACGACGTTATTCCTTTAAAATCTGGAATGCGCCTGTACTATTATAAAATACTACGTTTACTACGCCGTCCCATTATAAATTTCTCGTATCGTCAGCTACAAGCAGCCAGAGCGCGCTCAGCCAATCAGCGACCAATAATCATCTTCCTCTGTCTTATGTCAATTTCGCAGAAATTGCATTGTGTAGATCAGCGCGCGGCGTTACAGGTCTATAGCTATATACATACATAGTGACTATTTCTGTAACGCTGGGGCCGCGCTACTACAGTTTAAACGTGAATACCGGATATCTCAATTTTACAGTAACTATACAGGGCGGGTTTGATTTGTGGGGGAGTTGACTGGAAGTTGCTGCTGCCTCGGGTGGTAGCAGTTTCCAGCTGAATTTTCTTTCAAAATGAACTGCTGAATAATGCATTGAATTGTCAAAGTTCTGCGTGTTACATATGTTGTTGTGCTACGAGTGGGTCAGGAACATTGGTATGTGCGTCAGTGCGTGCCTGTATGTTTGTGTGAATGTGTGGCTGCGAGCGGGCCTGTGTGTCTTCGTTCAATTAAGGTCAGAGCAAAGCAGGGATGATTTTGAGACTGGTTTGACCGTGTTGGTTGGTACAGATGGCAGCAGTCAAATTAGTTTTAAAATATTCAGCAAGTGGATGATCGGAGGATGAATTCATCAAAGACATGCAATTTGTACACTTGATAGATTATGGTTTCATGAGTAAGGATATGAGTGCGCGTGCGCGTGTGCGTCTGTGCGTGGGTGAGTGGTTATTGTGATTTTTGTGTATATATTTAGGTTTAAATATGGATTGTAGGGGAGATTATTATGCTTAATATAAGTTTTGTGTTTGCTTAAGTGGTCTCCCTTAAATATTTCATCTTTTGGTTTGTTATATATCATTCATTATTTTTGTATGTACAGTGTTTTCATTATTTATTCTTTTCAAAAAAGGACATTGGCCTTTTCTGATTCATTTAGTTCGAGATGGTAAGTGGTTTTCTTGCTTTGTCTACTTGTGGGCAGGGAGAGGTCTGTCATCGGGTTATTACCACTCGATTGACTGACTCAGTTGTTGAGCTGGCCATTTTGGTGGTGGAATCCCGGAGATAGGTTTCTTTGGGCCTGCAGGGGTACTTTCTCGGTGTACAGGGCTGTTGTGGCCAGTGTTGTTATGTAGGGGTTGGTGAGTGGGGAGGGTGTATAGATGGATTAAATATGGGGTGGGGATTGTAAATAACGCTAAAATGGGGCTCTTTTGGGATGGGTTTTGGCCAAGAGAAGGGTTGGGGAATTATACATAGTTGTATTTTTGTGTATATGGGGATTGTGTTGATTGTTAAAATTGGGGATGGGTGGGTTTAAATGGGATATGGGGAAATGTACAGTTTTGTCTTTCAATTATTTGTTATTTAATTATTGAGTATTTATGTTTTGTTTTCTTGTTTTTTTTAGTAAGATTTTGAAAGAAAAAGAAAGATAAATAAATAATGAAATGAATTAAAAAAAAACCCCAAAAAAACCCCACTTGTATAAATTCAGGTGGGGTACAGATGTTCCTCACATACAGATGGTCCATCTGAAGCCAAGGGTGCCTCCTTCCCGTCCAAACCAACACCACCACTCCCAGGGCAATAGACAGAAGAGAGCCCGTTCTCATGTCAACCACAACTGGTCAAGCTATGCCTCCCATTCCTCCATGGGTGGGGAAATTTGCCGCATGTACAACAATTACAAAAGGGATGTAAGCTGGCAATATGTAACTTTGCTCATGTCTGCTCTGCCCCGGGTTGTTCACAGAAGTATTCAGTCATTGACCACAAATTCAAAAACTAGGTGTATCGGGTGGGGTGGCACACAGTTTACGCTTATCAGCATGGGACAAAGAGTTGCAAAACAATCCAGACAGAGAATTCATTCATGTAGGCATTTGAGAAGGGTTCTATATTATTGATCAAAATTCATCCACAGACCAAGTAGAAATTGACAACCATCCTTCCGCATCCATTAACAGCCCTTAATTTCAAGAAGAATCCCGCCAGATCGATGAGGAGGTGGAAAATGGTAATTATATCCCAGTCCCCACACCGCCTCTCATTGTTAGCCCTTTGGGGGTCATCCTCAAAGTGGATGGGGGGATACATATCATCCACGACTGTAGCCCGCCATCAGGGCAAGCTGTTAATGACTACATTCACGATTTAGACAAACACCCCTTTCAATCTGTGGATGATGCAGCCAAGATGGTGACAATGGGATGTTTCATGGCCAAAGTTGATTTAAAGGCTGCTTATCATTCAGTGCCAATCTCTCCACAAAGCCAAAAGGTCATGGGTCTAAAATGGCCTTTTCCCCACAGGGTGGAATACTTCTATGATAATAAATTGCCTTTCAGGGCAAAAGCATCACCTGGGATCTTCCATCGTTTGTCCCAGGCAGTTTGTCGTATGATGGTGCGCAGGGGGTTTGATATCGTGGCCTACTTGGCTGACTTCTTTGTCTGCGAATGGTCCTTTCGTAAGTGTTTATTGGCTATGAAAACATTGATTAGACTCCTCAGGGATCTGGGGTTTATGATTAATTGGCCAAAGGTCATTGGTCCTTCCCAGAAATTGATTTTTCTCGGGATAGAGTTCGATATGGCATTACAGCTCTCATCTGATAGGCTAGCAGCATTGCGAGAAGAATTGGCTGTCTTCTAAAAAAACACCTTGTGTCAAAAAAGCAAATTCAATCCATAGTAGGGAAATTAAATTGGGCTGCGCAAACAGTGCACGATGGGAGTTTTCCTCCACCGTTTGTTAAATTGCCTGCATTCCCTTAACTTGAGTCGCCACAAAACTCGCCTATCAGATGAGGTTAAGAAAGGTGGCTCTAGTTTATGTCTCTCTTTAATGGCAATACTTTGCTCCTGGACAAGCGTCCATACTCCGCTCTTTATACCAATGCATGCACTGAGGGCGGAGTGGGATTTTTTTTTGGGGGGGGGGAGGGTTGGAGGGGGAATTGGTTTTATGCTAACTGGAAAATAGATAACCCAGAAATTATGCCACTTCACATTAATAAGAAACATTTTTGGTGGTGTTAGCAGCGCGCAGATGGGCCGGGCCATCCAATTTCAAGACAAAAAGATCTATTTGTATTCAGATAATAGCACAACTGTCAATTGCATTAACAAAGGTTCTTCCAGAAATCCTGTCATAATGAAAGCTCTCTGCCTGCTATAATTTTCACATTACAGCTTGTCACATTCCAGGTAACAATAATGATATTGCAGATAGCATCTCTAGATTTCATGAGGAGGCTTTCAAAAAGACAATAAATTATTATGGTTACTCACCTGGGTTTTTTTTCAGAACTGACTTCTCACATGTCAACTCACTCTCTTCTGTTTGTTTTGTCCAGGTTTATCCCTCCTCCAGAACCTGGACAGCCCTGTATCCACTTTCAGCCAGAATGCATTCGCTCCCTCTACTAGAACTTACCTGCAATATCTTAAGGCCTATGACGAGTTCTGCAAGGACCTAAATATCAAGTGGGTGCCCATCTCAGCCAAGAACCTAGCTAGTTACATAGCTTTCTTCTCAAAGACTTATAGCTCCATTCGGAACTACCTATCTGTAGTTAGATTGACCCATCTGGAAGCAGAGTATAATAATCCTTTGCAATCGCACTACTTTCTCGCTGTCATCAAGGGCGCCAGAAGGGTTCTTGGGGATGTCGTCTCTCCTAAGCTTCCTATCACACCATCTAACCTCCTAAAAATCATGTCCACACTGGATCTCTCGTCCTCCAAAGATATCACTTTTGGGCTGCTTGTCTGGTAGGCTGCTTCTCCTTCCTGCCTAAGTCCCCCTTAATCATCCAATCTCCTGCATGTTTTAATCCGCTCACTCACCTGTCTAGAGCGTTAGTCTCTTTTCTGGACTCAGGTAGCCATCCTCAAGGTTTTGTGCACAAAAACCATTCAATTTCAACAACGCACTCTCCAGATTCCACTGCCCCGTATTAGGGGATCAGCTCTATTGCCAACACAGGCCCTCATTCTATCCTTTAGGATGGCTCTGGTGGAATCTAGTGTGCTCACTCACCTGTCTAGAGCATTAGTCTCTTTTCTGGACTCAGGAGCCATCCTCAAGGTTTTGTGCACAAAAACCATTCAATTTCGACAACGCACCGCCCAGATTCCTCTGCTCCATATTAGTGGTTCAGCTCTATGCCCAACACAGGCCCGTATTCTATCCTTTAGGATGGCTCCGGTGGAATCTAGTGTCAGCCCCCTCTTCATGTACCGTTCATCCTCAGGTGTAGTCCCTTTATCATACCCACAATTCTTATCACATCTAAAACTTTTGCTTCAGTAAGCCAGGATTCTGCCGCAAGACTATGCGGGACATAGACTGCATCAAGGGGGCGCCACATTTGCTAAGATTAGAATGTGGCCTACCATCTGAACTCATCCAGTCACAGGGCGATTGGCGCAGTAATGCATACCAGGGTTACTTGGAGCACTCTTTATCCATGAGAGGTGAAGTTGCTGCCACCCTAGCAAGAAATATTCAATCTCTTGCACAGTAGATGAGGTGTGGCTGGCAATCCCAGTCACAGGTCATCTAGTGAGTAAGGAATTGGTTCTCCATGTTTCATTGGTTAGCGTGGCATCCTCTGCTCACATGCCTTGCGGCGCTATATTACCGTTACCAGACTACTCTCGTTTTGTTTGTTTATTTCAGGTGCGTTCATCACACCTGGAACACTCCCAGCGACCATGAGACGGTCCTGCACAGTGTGTCGGCAGATTCCAGATGGCCATTTACTATCCACCCACACCAGCGGTTTCTCTGTCGGAAGTTTCTTATTCAACTTCGGGAAGGAATAGATGGGCAGTCGTGCGATGTGTTGTACACTGTGTTATGTGTCTTAGCCACTGGTGATCTTTCACTCAGCTGGTTTGTTCGGCTGTCACATACCAATCGACGTCAGGTACCTGGTACATGGTGGGTGGTGTAGCAGCTAGTCAGGGTGACATCGCTGGATGTGTGACAGACAAGCAGACTCCCTGAGATAAGTGGTGATGAGAGCTGTGCATTTCTGGAAATACATCTCATTTCAGTCGTTTTTCGACGGCGTCTGTAGGAAGCGCTGGTACATCCCATCTTCAACGGATAGGAAGGAGTCGACTTTGGAATCCATGTTCTCGCTAGACCACACTCGCACGCACACACTGTACATATTGTACATACATCCGGTTTTGTTAAAATTGAACAATCACTTCGATTTATGATTAGCAACATCATGAGGGGTGTTCGATACACATTAACATACCCCAAAAACACTTGTAAATCTATATAGCAACCTCGATGTAGAGCCACCAGGCTCATTATTGTACTCTATGGCAGTTTCTGGCCATAGCCTGTGATAACAAACAGATTCACCCAGACACATAGGATTGACGTTAACATTTATCGTGATATGACAGTGTTCAGAACAATGAGTCAGATATTTACGTATATGTTAATAACTGTAGGCTTAGGACATGCTCCAGCAGAGACTCACAATGTGCACCCTGCAGCGTAGTTAGTGCATCAGAACAGTGACTTGATTTTGGTTACATGACTCTGTTAACCAGACTTAGGGACTATAAGAGTTGGTCTAAAAAACCAATGTGTATCCTGATTTATCAGGTATCTTGAACTATCTTCTGTAACAGACTTATTGCATGCGCTCTGAACACTTGATAGACTTTAGGCCAACCCAGATGGAGCGACACTCGGTGACTCATAGGATCTAATAAAAGAACAGTTAAACAGATTGTGTAAAATAATATCTATATATTCTGTGACAGAGACTCACTGCGTGCTTTCTGCACACACTGCTGATAAACTGTGTATAGACTTCTCCTCGGTCACTGGATAGGGTTGGAATCAGGGGGGGGGGGGGCATTTTTCTCCCATCCACCGAGTGTCATCAGCAATTTTCAGCTCGTGCTGCAGCTGCGCTCAAAAACAATAATATTAAAGTTGACTGGTCTATCAGGGACAACAATCTTCTCAACACTTGCAGCTTTTGTTATCCAATATCACACCAGACACCTTACTGTCTCCAGCATACAGTGAGGCTAGAATCTAAAAATAGATTGAAAATGGAACACATTTTCATGCTAGAAAATCTTACCATTTTACGCCTATACTTAATATATACCTTATATCATTCATTGCAGGAGTGAAATTATTAATTGGGACTGCCTAAATATTGCACAGTTTAATAAACATTGTTTATTTCATCAAAATTAATCCAAATTTTGACATAAAATGTCGTCGAAAAAAACTAGAAATCATGTGATTTATCAGCTTCTGCGTATTGTCTCCCTTTGTAGGACGAGCTTAGGTCGTTACCGTACTCGAGTAGGGTGAAGACACTAGTATTAGTACCCGGGTAGAGATTTGCTCAATCTCCATATACATGTATAGGATGAGAGCTTCGAGTAGCTTTGTGAGTGATGGCATAAACTCGTACTATCATGGAAGCCTGATTAATACTCGGCAGAATCATCTGCATTTTACAGACCTAATATACTGGACTCGGGAGCTCGGAATGTACTATATATATATAATCATTACGTGATGGTAACCGAGTATTATACATTCAATCCGATCTGCATATTTGGTACCCATTAAAATAGTTTTTTCTGTTGGTTTTTGTATCATACAAGGAAGTGATGTACAGGGTATGAAATAACGGTCGGACATCGGTCATGTCCGATCAAATCCGGATGGGTAAAAAAATGTTACTGAACATGAATTTTGGGGAAACTTTGCTAATTTTGGAAAAAGAGAACAAGTGAACAATGTTGGTATCACACTCAAATACGATAGATCGATCGAGCGCGCGTTTGTGCGTCATTTGCACATTTCTAAGTGAAAACGATATTCATCTTGGTTACCAGTATTCGTGATCTGTCAAAACGCGTCATACCGGCAAATTCATCCTAGAGGGTGGTCTTACAATAGCTAATTGTCCCGGGAATAGTGTAAACCTTTTATACTGGCGAATTTTCTGATTTCTAATGAGGGATATAGACCGTGAGTGACTTGAAAATTAAGTCATACGGCGAATAAATGACAGATAAAATTGCATAGAACATCTGATAAATGATACCACTCAAAATCATGTCATTTCGCTAGTCTGAAAATGATCGAGTCGATGCAAAATTAGCAATGGCGGATCTACAAAATCGGCCACTGCGCACGAGTTAGTGATGTGTTCTTACACACCTTCTGTCATGAGAAGAGAATTTGGTCTCGCAATTTCATTGGTTGTTGGACATAATTATATCTAGAAAATCCAATGACATTACGTGAGAGATTTTCACAGAAGTTTGAAACGCGTTCTTTCACGCCTTCGATACTGAAGAAGCTAATTCTTCCTCGCGATTTCCTTGGTAGCTGTATATAGAAAACCAATGAAATAGCGGGCCAGTTTTCTCACAATAGAAGTGAAGAAAGCAAGTTCATAAATAATCGCACTGTAGAAGACACTTGACAACACGCGCGTTACCATTATATTCGCGTTCTACAATTAACCATTTAATGGTCAAATTTGTCTAAAAATTTTAATTAAAAATAGTTAATGGCCATTTGCAGGTCAAGAGATTATTTTTGAAAATTTACCATGTGAATGACTGTCTCAGTTACTGAATAAGCCATTTCAATGGAAATTTTCAAAAATAATCTCTTGACCTGCAAGTGAACATTTATCAGGAAAACTATCACAAGCCTTTTTTGACTAATGTGTTCTAAAGTGAAATTTAAAAAAAATTTAATTGTACATGACTGTGACAGCAGTTGATGTGTTGCTAAAATGGCATCTGAGCGAAAAGTGCCCAAAGGGGCAACCCTTTCTAAATGGAGGACCGAGTATAAGTGGTTATGTCCTCATTTTCTGGGTCCTACAGTTGACTATGAAATTGTTCTATCTTTATGCATTTTCTCCTGAAAATGTCTTAGTCTATTTGACTTTTTCAGGACAAAATGGGTAAAAAATAGAACAATTTCACAGCCAACCGAAAACCTATATTTTTCTCCAGAAATGCAGGAGATGGCCTCTGAGAGCATCTAGATTTACAAATTTTGACCCCCCGTCAGGTTAGTCAACTTCCGCTTTTTTGTCAGATCAAATTGACTCTCCTTATTTCAGACCCTGGATGTAATTTGGATGTATTTTGTGACGCTCACCTGGGCCATTAGCATTTGAACCATTTGCATTTAAATACACATGATTGGTTCCAAGATTGAAAGAAAAAATTTCATGGCAAAAATCTACCAATCAAAAGTCTGAATGGTAATTCTGCCGTCTATGCTCATAGGATGATTTTAGCCACGTTTGTTTGAAATTGCTCAGAGTAGTAAGGAGAAGAAGCAATTTGACAATTTCTGGTAAATTTGTAACTAGAGCCTACCACCATAGAATCCATTAGTGTAATTTGGTTGAAATATGTCAAGCAGCTAAGAACGAGTAGCATTTTGACCATTTCCAGTACATTCTTCATAAAATCTTATTTTCAGGCAAAAAATTGATGAACCAAAATTCTAGAGCCTATGGCCACAGGATCCTTTCAGCCTAATTTGGTTCAAACCAGTCAAGATGGTCAGGAGAAGAAGCAATTTGACAATTTCTAGTACATTTTAAATACAATCTAAGATTTCACCCCCAAAAAGGTGATGAATCAAAATTCTGTATGGAAATTCTAGAGCACATCACCACAGGAACCTTTCCGCCAAATTTGGTTGAAATCGCTCAGAATAGTAAGAAGAACCAATTTGACAATCTCCGGTACATTTTTGTAATAAAATCTAAGATTTTCACCCAAAAAATTGACGAATTAAAATTCTGAATGGAAGTTCTGGCTCTGATGATCATAGGGTCATTTCAGCCTTTCAGGCAAACCGAGTTGAAATCGCTCAGAATGGTAAGGAGAAGCAATTTGACAATTTGCGTTACATTTTTAATTTCACCCAAAAAATTGTTGAATCAAAATTCAAAATGAAAATTCTGCTCTCAACCAAATTTGGTTGAAATCGTTCAGAATGGTAAGAAAAAGCAATTTGACAATTTCCAGTACATTTTTCATAAAATCTAAGATTTTCACCCAAAAAATAGACGAATCATATTCGGAATGGAAATTCTGGAGCCTACCACACTAGGGTCCTTTCAGGCAAATTTAGTTGAAATCGCTCAGAATGGTAAGGAGAAGAAATCTGACAATTTGCATTACATTTTTAATTTCACCCAAAAATTTGATGAATCAAAATTCTGAATGGAAGTTCTAGAGGCTGTGCCTATAGGGTCCTTCCAGCCAAATTTTATTGAAATTGGCCAAGTGGTTAATGAGTACTGTTTTAAAACAAAAGTTGACGGCTGACGGATGGACATAAACTCACTTGGCCCTTCGGGCCAGGTGAGCTAATAAATTAGGTTTGTGATTGACATAGGTCATAATCCAGTGGACCAATATAATGGAGATGCGCTTCGCCTATCAGCATCACCATTATATCAGTATTCTCCTAGCCGCTGCACAGTTCGTCGTTCACAAAATCAATCAACCAACACCATCCCCTCCACTCACCTCATACATGTCATACAGAACAACAAGAGGCCCAAGGGCCTGAGGCGCTCACCTGGCCCACTGGCATTTAAACCATTTGCATTTAAATAGACATGATGGATGATTTTCGGAAAATCCAAGATGGCCACCAAGAAATTGACCAGTCAAGATTCTCGTTTAATATGTTGAAGGCTAATATCATAGGATCGTTCTACCCAAATTTTGTTGAAATCGGGCTATTGATTGAAAGAGTACCGTTTTTAAATGGTTCCGGAAAACTTTCAGAAAATCAGAGATGGCTGCCAAAAACACTGACCTATCAAAATTCTGAATAGAAGTTCTAGAGGCTACAACAATAGGATCCTTTCAGTCAAATTTGGTTGAAATTGCCCAAGCAATTAATGAGGAGTAGCATTTTATACAAATTCCTATTCTTCGGAAAATCCAAGATGGTCACCATCAAAATCAAGAGATTACAATTCTGTATAGCCTAGGGTTCTTCCAGCTGAGTTTGGTTGAAATCGGTCAAGCGGTTAATGATAAACAGCTGTTTAACTGATTTCCCAAAATGTTCAGAAAATCCAAGATGGCCGCCGGAAGAATTGACCAATCAAAATTCTGTATACAAGTTCTGAAGACTACCGCCCTAGGCTCGTTCCAACCAGTCTGGTTGAAATCGTCCAAGCAGTTAATGAGAAGTAGCGTTTTAAACAATTTTCAGGCATTTTTGACGGTGTTGGCCATGAAACCGGTTTTAACCGGATATCCAGTTTATTGGCTGGAAATATTTTTAGTTTTCGTGAAAAAACCCATTCGCGATACCACCAAAATAGAACGACTTAAATCTGTAGCTATAGTATCCGATGCAATTTTAGAGGATATAGCGAAATCATTACTTAATTTGCTTTAAAACATTATAGATTTTGCGCTTTTAAAACCATCGCGATATGTCATTTCCAGTGCTTATGCAATCTCATGCAATCTCAGTCATATATTAGATTCCTAGACAATTAGCAATTCGTATAACCCCCTCTAGGATAATGCGTAGACAGATACCCTGACAAATTTACTGTGATACATTGGTCTGGATAAGATTTCTTGCATCTAGTGGCTGTTAGAAGAGTTTCTATCATTTGAAACTGCTGCTTTTTTTAGGATACGCTCTGGACATCCTCGTGCTTTATAGTGGTCTATAATAGCATTACCATGCAATATGAAATCTGTCTCAAGCGTGCAGATCCTGGGCAATCTGAACATAAGCAACTCCACACCTGCAACTGTGTCCGGTATCGATAACCATGACGCTCCAATTGCCCAAAAAATTGAAAACAGATGACAACATCCTGTCGATCGTGGTGAGTGAGATCTTGGGACACCTTATCCAATGGAGGTGTCATCACTCCAGCATCCGTTGTCAAGCATGACATCATCAAATCTGTCCCCAGAAGAAATGACAATGGAAACCCATAAAAAACAGCTAACAAACATCTCTCAATCGGCTGCAGACAAATCAATTGTCATAAAAAAAGCTGACAAAGGTCAAGTTATCATAGTTATTGTGATACAAGATGTACAGACCTATAACACAAAAGCCCTGAGACAACTAAACGATACTAGGTTCTACATAGAACAAATCACAGATCTAACCCTAGAACACACAGAGAAAGTAGAAACTGCCCGTACATCAATTGTTCTCAATGGTGAAATCTCTAGAGACATAGCCAATGGTCTAAGGATAGATGAAACGCGAACATTTTGCTTCTATCTCCTTAGTCCCACCAAAAAAACTTACTAATCTTACGGTAGACCAACCATCAACGGGAATAGGAACCCTACTAAACACATCAGCAGCTTTGTAGTAACATGAGCACATGAAAACTCATCTCATGAAAATCGCATCCTATATGAAAGATACCAGATTTTATAAATAAACCAGTGCTTCGGTAAACTACCAGACGACACTACTCGTAACCATGGATGTAACATCACACTACACCAACATACCAAACTCGGAAGGAATCAGAGCGACTGCTTGATTCATTAGTAAATATGGAACACCAGGTGATGTAAGGTCACGCAGCCTACTCAAACTACTTACTATAGTTTCAAAATGCAACCACTTTATCTTTAATAACAAACACTACCTTCAGATTGGTGGAACTGCCATGGGCACCAAAATTGCACCCAGCCAATCATCTTTATGGCACAACCAAAAGATACACTTCTAAGAAATGCCAAAGATAAACCAGCTCTATAGCTAGGGTTGATGATATTGTTAAGCCTTGACGATAATTATATTTTATTAAAATATCCCGGTATCACAATATATCATCAATTGGGAGCAGGCATTAGGGTGTAGACATAGTTACATAAATAAATACATGACATTCTAAAGTTTGGTACCCTTCAATAGTTTAAAGCAACAAATGTAATGTAACAAAGCAGTAATCATCACAATTAAGAGAAATAAGGCATTTTTCTTCTGTTCAATGCGTTGTTCTTTATGTTATCTTTACCCCCACGACGAGCTGTCAAAACAGTTGCCATTATAGAGACAGAGCAAGGAAAGGCACATTAACATTTCTGCGCAGAACAAAGGAGTTCCGCTGAATGATAATTCACACTGCCGAATTTCGACTGCTGTCACCACAGCCATTAAAGTTTCAGATAAAATAAGAATAAAATTTCTATTTAAAAGCTAGGATCAGCCGACAGCCATTTTCCTATTACTACCCAGCTGGAAATGATACAATATGATCAACCTTCCAACCAGAAAGTTGGCAAGATATAAACTGAACATTTATTATTCCCAAAAACAATTTCAATGCATTAGGCAGCAACATTTTCTAGTCAAATTGTTTTTTTACATAGTCAAACCGATTTTTGGATTGGCAGTCAATGGCAACCCCATTATTTTCAATGGTCAGTATATAGCTACTATCTTAACGCTAAACCAACCAAAACCATTTGCAGACGAAGAGGACTATTTTTGAAAATTTACCACTGAAATGATAAACCGAGCAAGTCATTTCAGTAGCAAAATTTCAAAACTAATCTATATATTACACACTCGAAATGTTAACATATTCACTCGTTCAGACGTTAATCAGTTCATCATGGGCGTAACAATAGTTCTCGACCTATTGAACAGATGGAATGCTTGTAGCATATATACACATACTGTGCCAAGCATATCTACTCGCAACAAATTCACTGGTCTATATGACGAAATAGTGGATCTTTCTAGCGGTTCTGTGGCTAGTGTACAAAATCATCACAACTCTGTCAAGAGACAAACAATCTGCGAAAGTGTTCACTCTGTCTTCAGCAGATGTCAACAAGTCTGTTGATAGAATCGATGTGCTGATAGTTGGGAGCTCGCATACTAGATGACTCAGTTCACATAAACCTTTCGGCAAGAAGAAAACGTAAATAAAAACTGCCCGATGGCCAAAAAGATGTCGTGGGTGCGTGTAAATTCATGTCCACTTATAAAACTGATGTACCATGAGTTATTGTTCTGCACGTTCTAGATAATACACTTGTGGATCTTAATGTGAAGGATATGGTGATACAAATGCGTAAACCCGTCCGGATGTGTAGGGAGAAATTTCTGGATGCAGTGATATTTATCACTAAGGTTCTTCCGCGGCAGTTAGCGAACAAGAATTAACCGACAATTACTTGTCCAAGGCCTCAGTCTTCAACAGGGATATCGTAAATATTTGTGCATCAGTCATTCCTCTTGAGGACCGTATTAAGGATAAATATTTTGCAGAGGACGGCATACTCCTGAACTATGCTGGTTGCGGCAGATTAATCACTGCATATAGAAGAGTGATTAAACCTGTCCTTGGTATTAAGGCGCCAGTCTCCAGTCCAAACAGAAACTCGTCCGCAATGTACGACCTGTTCACTCTAGCAACTGGCATAATGTGTTTTCTAATTATCACACTCGGACACACGCATATACATCCAGTAATTCCTATCATAATTGCCATGAAGGTCAAAGTAGGGTATACAATGGTGATTATTCAAATTATAGTAGGCCTAATGAATTTAACAGTGGTTGCCATATGCATCAGGCTCAGGAATAATTTAAGACCTTCTGAAGAACATAAGTGTATGATATTTATACTGTTTATCAATAATACATATATGCTATTAGTAATTATTGACTGCTGCATTCATGGTGTCTGTGCAATACCACAGCAGCTTACATCTAGATTAATTGCATATAGTCTACCATCTGCAGATTTACATACAATGGGTTAAACATCGATTAAACAGGTTTAACCCACGAAATACTGAATTATCCGATTACCGAATTCTACCCATATGATATCTGGTGCACATTTTCCAGACAGTGTTGCTGTAACATGTTGCTCTCCAGGCAGCAAGATTTCAGAAACACTGTTTGCTAAATGTTTCCTGCATTTCTATTTGCGGTGTACTATGGTAGCAGCATTTAGCAAGTGAATTTGGCATCACTTTTGATAATCATTAGTGCACCATGTCTTTTGTAGGCATTTTTTCCCCGAACAACTACGCTTCTTCAGCGATTACATTTCTATGATCCTAAGAAGTGGTGTATGTGCATGTGCAGGCGTATATAATTATGTTCCAATTTGCGCATACTCGTAGATGCCAGCCACCGCTAATGCGGTACACAGTATTGTTTCTATTATTGAAATGGTATCCCTTCAGAGGTCACTATTACTGCCACTGCTGCTGTCTATTTGCATCCATTATTACAACACACGATCTAGCTATTTATTATCATGATTATGAACACAGGTCATACAAACAACACAATTTCTATAGGTTATTGGAATATAGATGGTCTTCATCGTATTACTGGTAACCATAGAATGATCTCTGATGTGTATCCAAGAAACATTGGAACGAAACGCTATAAGTCTGAATCATAGAGAAAGCCTACTGTAGTCGTTAAGAGATGCCAAGGGGGAAGGATGATATCAGTACAGTCATCTCTCGTACCCTTC
Organism: Chaetoderma sp. LZ-2023a; assembly: GCA_034401795.1. Taxonomy (NCBI): domain Eukaryota; kingdom Metazoa; phylum Mollusca; class Caudofoveata; order Chaetodermatida; family Chaetodermatidae; genus Chaetoderma; species Chaetoderma sp. LZ-2023a. The sequence goes on from CM067359.1 coordinate 142,219,030, forward strand.
ATCCCACTAGTGCAGCAGCTCTCCTGGCCATGTCTGGCCTCAGTACAGCTGACATGGGCTGCAGCATAGCCGCATGTAACTCCCAGAGGCTTTTTCTCAAACTATAGAGAAAGCCAGCCACAAGGACACACCACCCCATTGCTGGTTTCCTCTCTACTCAACAGGGACAAATGGCCCACCAGTCCACATTACCATGCCCATATCCGCATGAGAAAGTCCCCATGCGCATGTCTCGAATTAGAGCACAACATGGTTCTCGGGATCAAAAAAAGGGGCACCGCACATAAGCATGTACAGTACCCCCTAGGCACCGCACAAAGCCATGCAGTGGCAACCCACCCCCAACCCCCTCCTCTGAAGTGGCCGCACTGTTAAAATGGGCACCACACACATACATGCACGGCACCCCCAGCCCCACCAAACCCCCACGGTGCCCGGGAACCTCTTAAGGGCACATGGGTATAAAAGGAGGAAGCAAATCAGCTTCCAACCATTCCGACTTTGAGTCCAACTACACTCAGCGTAAGGTCTTAAAGAAAATCAAATCGAGATATAATACATATTTATTAAAAAACGTTTACCAATAGGCACTTTAAAATTGAAATTTCAATACTTAAAGGTGTTATAATATGAGAATAAAAAACTTTAAATTACATGTACTCGTTCCATTAATATTATCATAAAATATTATTTAGTACGTCTACCCTCTTAGGAAATTATAGATAATAATATACTGTTCATCATTAGACAAAGATTTAGCGAATACTGATTTTTATTACCCAGATTAAAATTTTACTAGCATTTCTCTAACTGGCTTATGGGTTGACAGCAGTCAAATCTGTCTGTCCTTGGCATATGCAGAAACCTAGTGAAATTTATGGTATGTTACGGCTTCATTCAAAACAGCGGCACCTAATCCATAATGATGGCATGATTGGTGCAGGTCAATGGAACAGTGTTACTAGGTACACATTGGCTGCTCATTGCTATCGCTCCCATTGGTTGATTGAAGTCATGTGACATTATGATGAAACATTAGCTCATGGGGGCTTATTTCCTGAGCTGATATTTAGAGAATACAACTTGCTGATCTGATTAAAGTAGGTATTATAAGGAGTGTGCAACTGAGTAACATGTAGAGTACATTGATATTAACCCCTTAAAGGTCAAGATTAGTAAAAAATATTGCTTAGTAAATGTCCATTTACAGGTCGACTATTTTTGAAATTTTACCACTGGAACGACTGGCTCGGTTATCTTCAAAAATTGACTTCTCTTGGCCTGTAAATAGACATTAGTCAAGACCACTGCAGAGACCGTTTTTGTCTGGCTTGACCATTAAATGGTTAATTAACACAGGTTATTCATTAACACAGGTGATTGTTTAAAGCAGGTGAATAGGTTTCTTTCAATCATATAAGTGGCTGACTGTTTTGAAACTAATTTGATTGGTATCTGTTACCGACATTACCAGCAATAACTCCTAGTCAAATTAGTCTCTGAAAATATTCACCTGAATATTGATTAAAATGCAAATGCTTTTTCGCATTTCAGTCTTTCGTGTTCAAATTTAATCAAAGACATGTGTCTTAACTCTACGGCTTCTGCAAGTGTCTTGAGAAATGATCATTTGCAGACTATTTTCTTATCACTTATACATAGTGGACTAGTTGGAATACTATCGACGGGTAATTATTTATGGCCATTACTCCGTCAGATTGGTATATTTTATTTTAAATTTCAAACCTGCGCAAAAGATACTCTCTAGCTATCTACTTAACCTGTCTTATGTAACCACCGTAGTTTTTTTGACCGGCTTGACAATTAAAAATGTTAAATAAGCTTTTTATAGAGCACAAACAGTTACTCATCATAGACATGGGGGTCTCTTACCACTCTGATGTCAATATTCCAGCTTTTATTGTGTCAATTTCAAAGAACCTGGTGTACATTTTTCAACAATTTTGGTGGAAGACGTTGCTGTCTACGACAACACCATCTTCCACCAAACTTGTTGAAAAATGAACACCAGTTCATCTTTTAATTTAATTTGAAAATTTAAATTTTTGACACCAGAGTGGTTAATACACGTGACTCACCATACAGCATACATTTTGGATCAAGCAGTCTTTCATCATCGTTCCTAAGGAAACCTCACCCCACCCCTCCCATTGATTGGCTCCAAAAGACAGAGGGGGTGTCTTTTGCACAGGTTTTACTGTATATCTATAATTTTAAATACCTATTGGTGAGCAGAAGATTATGCAGAAACTTTACATTTCTCTGGGAACATGGGTAGAATGGGTGCCGAGCAGCAAAATACATTTGTTCGGTAACATGCTCATTTGTGCCCCGAATATTCCTGGAATTGTACCTTCATATTTCTGTGGGAATGCTGGATATCGATAGTGTGGCAAGATCTGATTAAGACACATACTGGCATAACTGTAGCATGATAACACATGAAGTTCACCTCACACTGGTGTACTCGGCACATCTTCAGGTACGTCGTCGCTATTGTACCGGGAAAGTTCATTATTACTATGCACACTACTATCACTGTTTATGATGACGACTGAGGATCCCACACTGCCGCTTGAGGAAGACACTTGTACTTCAACGTTCTGTAAATTTGAAAACAATTAGAATTCATTCATTAATGATAAAGAAAATGAAAATTTTTGCTCAGACCCTGGCCATTTGCAGGTCAAAAGGTTGCTGTAGTAACTGGTAAAGTTTAAAAAATATTCTTCTTTTGGCTTACAAATGGAAGGAGCCATCTTTGGCCGACCAGATCATTAATGCTTGAAATATCAGAATCTCCATTTCAAGACAACTATATGGGAATGCTGCTGAATAGTTTCAAACTAATTCAACTGGAACCTGTTGCTGCCGTCAAATTAGTTAGAAAATATTCCTTACATAATGAACAATAATATTTTGGCCTGTACGCATAATGGATCAAAGAATGGCAACATTTGCAAAACATGACTAGATTGATCTTTACCCTGTAAACCAATGAAATTGTAGATGTCCACTCAATTCACTTTTCCAGAGTATCCATCGATGACTTGACATCATATGATGTCATAATCACCTAAGCGGCGGGTAGGATGACGTCACAATCAGGGGTCAAATGTTTGAAAATTTGAAGTCATCCATGCCAATGATCTCACATTTAATGATGTCATCCAAACTTAACTGAGGTCATCCTTTCATAATAAGCAATGTATATTTCCAGGATTTGAATTCATCCATGGATGACCTCAGCTAAAATTGAGGTCACCATAGCAATTTTAGGTCTTAAAAACCAGTGGAAGAGTGAACATTTTGACCCCTGGTCATAATCATTACATCATAAATGATTCTATTAGGCCCGTCTTTAACTCTTAATAGTCTGACACGGTGTAAATATTGTATGTCTCTACTATTTAATAAACATGCTGTTGAATATTTTGAAACTAATTTGACTGGGCGCTGTTGCTGCCATAGCCAGCAACAGCTTACCTGTAGTTTTCTGGAAATTGATAGTCAGGGAGTTCAGAGATCGATCGATTCCAACACAAGCGAGGTGTGGGTGGAGCTAAGCTAGAGGTGGGCGGGGCATGACTAATAATAGAAACGTCCATTCCCTTTCATATGACAGCTGGCATTCATCTTGGAAGAAAAATAGTACCACTGCAAACCAAAACCAACCTTTCTTCTTCTGACTTCGTAACAACTAACATTTTCTTCTCAATGTTATGAAGCAACCCTATAATTACCCAAATTTGTCCCAATTTTTTACATTTTCTCATAGATAATGGCAATTTACAGAACGAGAGAAGCCTATATTTGAAAATGTACCACTGGGATGACTGGCTCTCTTATCGAGCCAGTCCTCTAAGTGTTAAATTTTCAAAAATGGGCTTATCTTGTTCTGCAAATTGACATTTCTCAAGACCACTGCCATGACTGCAGAAGCTATTTTGACCAGATTGAGTGTTAAAGTGTAGACACATAAACTAAAACTCAGGCACCAGATATATAAGTAAAAGGTTCAACCTCAATCAGTAGACCAGAACCTTTGGTGAATATTTAATGTAATTATTGTCTATTTCATGTCCTCATTTTTCACATACATCTTAACCCTTTATCCCTCGAATTTGTTCAAGAAAATTTACATTTTGTCATAGAAAATGCCCATTTGCAGACCAAGACAAGGCTATTTCTGAAAATTTACCACTGGAATGACCCGGCTCGGTTATCGAGCCAGTCATTCCAGTGGTAAATTTTCAAAAACAGCCTTCTCTTGGTCTGCAAGGGGACATTTTTCAAGACCACTACAGAAGCCATTTTTGGCTGATATGCCTGTTAAAGGGTTAAGGAAGCCCTGTTTTCTTTTGAGCAGGTTTTACTGTCTATCTATTGTAATTAATATTTAGTGCTGAGTGGAAGGTTGTAATTATAACACTGAAATGAAAATGTTAAACTGTCCCTATTTCCGTGCAGTCATTATCAATAAAAATGTGAAACTCGAACTTGCTATGTAACTCCTTATACTAAAGCTATGTACCGATTTTCCCTTAAATATCTTGAACGAGTGCCAAAAAAAGTGCGGAAAGCTGATATCCTTCGTATTTCTTAAGTCGAAAGGGGGGTATAACGCCATCAAAAATTGATGCATACACTTGAAACTCGAACTTGGTCTGTAGCTTCTCATAGCAAAGCAATATACCAATTCTCAGTATAATATCTTGAAAGACTGCGAAGAAAAGTGTGGAAAACTAATATTTTTCGTATTTCATAAGTTGGAAGGGGGCATAACTCCATGGAAAAAATGACGAAAATGTGTGAAACTCGAACTTGTTCTGTAACTCCTTATACTAAAGCGATGCACCGATTTTGGCTTAAATATCTTGAAGGAGTGTGAAAAAAACCTACGGAAAGCTGATATTTTTCGTATTTCTTAAGTCGAAAGGCGGCATAAATTCATCAAAAATTGACGCATATGCCTGAAACTCGAACTTGGTCTGTAACTTTTCATAACAAAGCAATGTACCAATTGTCAATTGAATACCTTCAAGGACTGCGAAAAAAAGTGTGGAAAACCAACTGCGACAGATGGACGGATGGACAGACGCAGAATACAAACCTATAGTCCCCCCGTTTTACCGGTAGGGAATTAATAACCTGACTTTGGAGTGAGAGAAAATATGTTAGGTATCCCAATAATGAGATTAAATGACGCCTCAGTCTAAAATATGCCACCGCTCGCTATGACGTCACGCCGGGAACGGTGCTGCGAGCTGCGAGCTGGGTCAATATTTCTGTTACAAAGGTAACGTATTCTAAAATAAACGAAATCAAGGATTTCTTTTTTCACGAGAGAGTTGATACTTACCTCCCTAATACTTTTGATATTGCTAAATATCGGCTTTCACTCAATAAACACTCAGATTAAAACAGTTAGGTGCCCCTACTGGGCAGGGAGTCAGAGCGTAGTCTGGCGGATGCCAGCCCCACCACCGCGCATGCGCAGACTAGCACTTCCTCTGACTAATTTATTGGCTGATACACATGCAACTATTAAGAGCCTGAAGACCGAGCCTCTGTAGGGTGGAGAGGCCGGGTCCGTATCTAGGGAGGTAAGTATCAACTCTCTCGTGAAAAAAGAAATCCTTGATTTCGTTTATTTCACATCAAGAGTATACTTACCTCCCTAATACTTTTGATATTGCCAGAATTCGACAGTGAATTCGGCGGGAGGGAGGCGAGGTCAAAAGACCAGCTCATCCCTATACGCTTTTCTGCGTTTAAGGCACTTAAACTTCTGAAACTGTATGAAAAAACAGTCAGGATTTGACTAACCATCGGATAACACCACCGATGTATGAGAGATGACCGAATGTCATATGCGCTCCCCCCCCTCCTTCCTGGGAGGAAGAGTCGAATGACCTCAATGTCCAATACGCTCTCTACGTACAAGTGCCATGTACTACAGGACAGAGACGAAAAAGCTCCATTTTCGTATACTCTCAACAATGAACCACATAAATACACAAAACCATCATCATATTAATAATGGGTAACGTGACAAGACAATCAACAATGGACAACCCATGCACAAGACTGACCTTGTTGAAATGGCTGCTGACATCCTCTTCCCATTGGTGAAGAATGATGCAGTCCCAAAAAAGTGGTTGTTTCCATAAATTAATTGTGAAATATATAAGCAATGAGGAAACCTCATCAAAAATATAAGCCTAGTTATTTTTTCAAAATCGACAAGGCGAGAGGATTAGAGGTGTCACGGAGATAATGGTCTGTAAAACTTGACTCACAGTGCCACTGAGCCACCGACATAATATCATCCACAGGGACCCCATTAAATAGGGCGGTGGATGTCACTACGCCGCGGCCACTGTGAGCCTTGGCCACGTCAACCTGCTTCCCGGTGGCGGATTTATGACAAAACTGAATGCATTCTACAATCCACCTGGAAATGGTGTCCTTAGAAGCCCTGCCATGGGGTTCAATATATGACAACCATAACGCCGACTGGTCGGTGTGCCACTCCGATGTACATTGTTTGTACCGGAGAAGCGCTCGGACGGGACACCATGCTTTAGAATTAGGATCATATCTAGTTAAAGCAGGCAAAACAATAGGTTGACCTGGATATTTCAACGACTGATTCTTAGCCAAGAAATTAATCCTAGGTAGCAGCTTAAGGCCTTCCCCTGAAACCACAAAACGGTCATCCTCGGCTGATAAGGCATGAATTTCACTTCTACGCCTAGCCGAGGCCGCAGCAATTAAAAACACAGTCTTCAGTGTTAATAGTTTCATAGAAATGGAACTAAGTGGTTCAAAAGGCTTATCACCTAGTACTTGAAGCACTAGCGATAAACTCCAAGACGGAATCACAGGGGGATTCCTTGGTCTTAGATTGCCCATGCCTTTAATTAATACATTTAATGTATTTACTTCATCACTTCCCCTCTTAGCCAAGCAAGGAATAACAGACATTAAAGCTGACTTATAACCAGCAATAGAGTTAGGCTTGAGGCTATAGGCATCATACAGGTGACAGAGGAAATCAGCTACTACCTGAATAGATGAATCCATTGGATCAATACATCTTTTTGAGCACCATTCTGCAAATCTGTTGATTTTATAATTATATGCTCTGGAGGTTGACCCCCCTCCTGGCTTTGGCCATAAACATGGCTGCTTGCTCAGAAAAGCCCTCCTTAATTCTAGATTCCTTGACAACATCCACGCAGTCAATCTGAACATTGACGGATTGTTGTGAAGGGCCTTGCCCTGGAAGATAATGTCGTCCATCAGAGGCAGAGGAACCGGATTGCAGACCAGAAGGTCCAGCAGATCCGTATACCATGATCGGCTTGGCCAATCCGGGGCGATCAGAAGCACTTGGCATTCCTCCTGTCTGATTTTCTGAAGAATTTTTGGAATCAGGATTGCTGGAGGGAATGCGTATGCATACATTCTACCCCCAGCTGATAGCTAACGCATCTGTTGCGAAAGCGCTTGGATCCGGAATCGGAGAGACGTACGTCGTCATCTTCGCATTCTTCTTCATTGTGAACAAATCGATGTTGGGTTTCCCCCAATGGTCGAACAGACGATCCGCCACACATTGATTTAGTTGCCATTCCGTGGGTAAAACACTCATCCTTCGGCTCAATGAGTCTGCTAGCAGATTTAACCTTCCCGGAATATGAACTGCTTTCAAGGTAATCTGGTGATCCAGGCACCAACAAAGCAGTCTCCATGTCATCATACAGAGACTGGGCGACTTCGTTCCGCCCTGGCGGTTTATGTAAGTCACAACTGTTGAGTTGTATGAACGAATAAGAACAATCTTGCCCTGAACTTTCTGTAAGAAATGTTCCAGGCCCAGGACTACTGCTCTTAGCTCCAGTAGATTTATATGTTCCTTTGACTGTTCCAGATTCCAAAGCCCTGATATCGTGGATTCTTCCAGGCAAGCTCCCCAGCCCTCCATCGATGCATCTGTATACACAGTCACCTGAGGGTGAGGAGGGGTTAGCATAACCCCCACCAAGAGATTCTCTGTGTCCAACCACCATTGCAGGTGATGAATCAGAGGCGCCAACACTGACACGTTCGAGTCCAGCGAACCTGTACTCTAGGTCCATTGTGTCATGAGAAATAACTGGATCGGCCGCCTGCGTAAGGCGGCCTGAGGAATGACTGGTTCCAATGAAACCATCAACCCCAGCATTCTCAAGTAAACCCGTGCCAGGACATGACGACTGTCGCACACTGACTGAATCAATGAGATGAGTTTCTGAACTCTCTCCTGAGTAGGAAAAACATATCCTGTCTCTAGATCGAAGAACATCCCCAGGTAAACAAACTTCTGGGATGGAGTCAGCTCTGACTTTGGGAAATTGATCATCCAGCCCAAGTCTGTGAGAGTCTTCAAAACAATCTCCAGACTGGCCGATAAACTTTCCTGGGTGTGCGCTTTCAACAGCCAGTCGTCTATGTACGTGTGGACTGCTATGCTTCTCCTGCAGAGGTATGCGGTGATCGCACGAACCACACGGGTGAAAACCCGAGGAGCCGTGGAAATTCCGAAGGGTAACACCCTGAATTCCCACTGCCTGCCCTGGAATGCAAATCTCAGGAAGCGACGGAAATTCCTGTGTATGGGGATGTGGAAATAAGCGTCCTTCAAATCTATCGACGCTGTCCACATTCCCCTCTCTAACCCCGCCAACACCGAGCGGACAGTCTCCATCTTGAAACTGGGCGTCTCTATGAACTTGTTCAATGGCTTGAGGTTGAGAATTGGTCTCCACCCTCCGGTGTTTTTTGTTACTAAGAACAGGGTTGAATAGAAGCCCGGACACCTTTGTGCCGGCTGAATAGCTCCTTTTTGTATGAGGGAATTTATTTCCTCCTCGATACACAACCTTTGCTCTGGATCTCTCGGATTTGGAGTCCAGATCGGCACTATAGACAGTCGCGATGGCGGGCCTGTCATCCAATCGGGATGATACCCGACTGAAAGCCATCGCAAGACTAAACGGTCCTGAGTTAACCATTCCCACTCTTGCATGTGGTCGGCTAGCCGGCCTCCCACCGGTCCACCTAGGGATAGAGGTGGACATAAGGAGTGCAAGAGCGGCACTGTCTCCTTTGCCAGAAACACCGGAGCGGTTCTCACCGCGGTAACCGTCCCATCAGGAACGATTACCACGCCCAGATCCTCGCGCGCCACGACCAGCACCGCGCGCACCTCGGTGCGCGGGCGGCTGCCTGGCTGACTGCGCCTGAGGAGCCTACGCCCCACTCGCTGCTGGCCGAATCGCACGCGGCCGAGGCCGACGCTGCGATGATGGTTGGCCTCTGACCTGGCCAGCACCACCTCGAGCCTGCAGGGGACGATACGCAGGGGGTGCGGCACGAACGTTAGCACGACGAAGCACCTCAAACTGCTCGCGCAGCGCCCTCTGGTTATTTACCAGAGTAACCGTCTCCTGGAGGTGTCGACATCCCTCACCTCCAAAGAGAGCAGGACCTGTCATAGGCATACGCAGTAGCCTATTGTACAGGTCCTGGGACGGGCACAGATTGTCCAAGGCAAATGTGCGCCTTGCCTGGACACTCCTGGTCACCGCCCGAGTCATACAGTCCAGCGCCAGGTTGATACCATCCTGGATGGCTCGCTGGACTGTGACCGGACTTGGCTGGCGCGACGCGGATGCTGTTACTACCCCTTGTAACAGCTGGGAGACGTGGGACAGAGCGGCAATCGAAGCCCTCCCACTCTCCTCCGCATCACGCAACGCGGTATTTGCTGAACGCAACGCGTTCGAACACAAGACTCCCGTGTCAGAACGGGAGCCTGGCCGCGCATCCTCACCCAAAGCCGCGCGGTCATCCACGCTCGGCTTAGGTACCACACCGTACCGCTGGTAATCCAGGGGCACGATGCGGCAACGCCTGGCCACCTCGCGCGGGGCCTTCGCGAGACGTCCACTCGACTTAATGGACGTCTCCGCCGCCTCGACCATGTCAACGACATGCGCTGCCAGCGGCAGAGAAGGCATAGCGTTAGCAGTAGGCTTACCAGCTAACCACGGCCTGTGGTCACGCTGGCTAGCCGACTGCTCCACGGGCAGATCTGGCCTAACACTCACCAACCACTGGCAAGCGTCAGACCAATCCTCCTCCGTGGCTAGCTGCGAGCGCTCTACAAGACGAGGGCCTTCGTCTTCCTCCTGAGCGCAAGCAACAGAGCTTGACGGCGGATACGCTGATAGCCCTGGCAAACCAGGGAGAGCATGCGGGCCTGACAACACCGGCATGCTAATCTCACTGGCTTGACCAGGAGCAGGCGCCATGGTAGAGCGCGGGGCACATACCGCCCCACCACGGCCCCGGCCAGCACCAGCGACACTCTCGGCAAGCCGAGGTATGCGGTAACGCTGGCCCTCAGCGCCCAGGGCCACAGTCTGAACCGTGGATTCTACCCCTGCGTGAGTAGAACCGTGGAATAAGTCGCCTGTATTCCCCGCGAGGGGTGCACAGACGTCATAATCCATGGCCACGTCCTCAGACGGCGACCCCAACAAGTAATCCTCATCCTCCTGGCTCGACAGATTAGACTCCGGGTCAGCAAAGAGAGCTAACCCGGACTGGCCAAGGAAGGTGCCATAGGAGGTACTGACACCCGCGGCGTGTGGATACCCCTGGACTAATAAGCAGCCCGCGGGTTCCAGCGATAACCATCCACGGCCCCTCGGCGCGGCACTAAGCCTGCTGCCAGGGTCGTGGAACGCCCCCTCTAATGGGGCCACCTCTGAATCTTCGAACAACGGAAGCGTACTAAGGAAAGGTGATTCAGAGGTGGGGATTACCTGCTCCGAAGCAGATGATGAGGACAGCAAAGGATTTGGTCCAGGGAGCATGCCACGAAGCAACTCTGGAACCAAATCCTTTATTGTCCTCCTCATCTCTCCCAACATCTCGGTCCGGAAGGCCTCCATGTCCACCGCGGACGAGGCCTTCCTCTTACCCTTCTTACTCACACCCTCTCTTTTCTGCTTCTTCTTCTCCTCCTCCACCACCTTGTCCTTCGCCTGCAAGCACAAGAATTCGGACATTAGCTTGCCCCCCCAGTGCTTACATATCTCGCACTTAAGCAAGGGACCACAGGGGCTACACTGATAACAGAGATGAGGCACAAACTTGTCCTTCAAAAATCGTCCACAGGACGCACAACCAGGTCTCTGAAAAAGGGCAAAGGACGAGGAGTATGAGCAATCTAGTTAAGCTCAGAAACTCAACCAACTCAAGAGAAGGAAAATGATCATAAAGATCAATATTCATCAGAAAACCAGCTTTGGACAAACTTTAATTGTTAATAAAGAGCAAGGCTGATTATGACGTCATTAATCCTATGACAGGAAAAAATCGATCCCCAACAAACATCCAAGTGCAAGGACGAATTGTATCTCTAACCAGAACATGTGCAGAATGGACATTTCGACTACACAACCATCAGATATATACCGATAACAATGGCAAATACTGTTAATTATCTCCCTTTCCTCTCTAAATAATTAACATCACCTCATATCAATAATTAGATACCTGACACTTTGTATAGACAAACCATCCAACGTGATGAACTGGAGCACTCCACCAACTGAACGCCTCTTAACTCTCTTCACCGCTAGGGGAAGGAATTGGATCAAGAGGGCAAAGTGAGAAGACCTTTATACTAGGCCTCCGACTCACTGGACATAGAATTTTTGGTTAGATAACCTAACAGTATTAGTAGGAAATGGAACCATGGTGGAGAGAAAAAAACCCTCTGCTGATGTGATGTCCATTACATATCGTCACACAGACCTGTGGACATAAACACAAAGAGAGATTAGTATTATATAGCACCTAGTTGAAATAAACCAACTAAACAAGGCGCTTATCACGGTAAACGCGAGTCCCGGAAACACATTACACCGGGTAAAAAACTCGCTAATTTTACTAGAAGTCACCTGATTTAAAGGTCCTGGGCCCTCCTGTGGCGAAGTCATCCTTTCTGCCATCTATATCAGGGATTATCACTTCCAAAATTCACACAAAAAGACTATGAATTGAGTTAGAAAAGCTCTAGCACAAAAACATGTGTAGACTCTCTGCCAATAAATTAGCAAAGAGGAAGTGCTAGTCTGCGCATGCGCGGTGGTGGGGCTGGCATCCGCCAGACTACGCTCTGACTCCCTGCCCAGTAGGGGCACCTAACTGTTTTAATCTGAGTGTTTATTGAGTGAAAGCCGATATTTAGCAATATCAAAAGTATTAGGGAGGTAAGTATACTCTTGATGTGAAACATGCATTTAACGGGTTAGCCTTCACATACCATAAGATAATTTATCCCATGTTAAAGCTAATTCCTCAAGAAATCAAAAAATTATGATTCTTGAAAATCTATTAGGACAATAAATGGTTTTATGGGTAGCTATATTCGCATATTAATAGGCCAAGGCTACAACCAGTAAACATTGGACAATAAATAATGAACAAAATTGGCAATATTTCAATGTATGGAACAAATAATCTTTAGGGACTAACAGCAGTAGGCCTAATTGCGATCCAATAATGCCATCCTTGAAAACATCCGGATTGGTAAATATCGGAGATGAATGGCTGTGAGTGTGATGAGGTGGGTGGGAGAGGTTGAAGCTGCATGGCTGTATGTGGTAGGCCTACATAAATTTGCGCACATGCCGTTTTGCTGCTCTCCGATTTAAATATGCCTGTATTGGCGTGAATAATGTAAGTAGTTAAACATTATTCTTTGGTCATTGTTTCATTGCGCAAATGTAATCTATAATTTTGCTAAAATAGTGCCGTTATTCATATCTGAAAGAAGATGTAGTCTACAGAGTACAGTTACAATCGTTTCTGAAAATGATGAATAAAAAATTGTGTGTCATAAGTGAGTTCCAGGAGTGAGTCTTTCCGTGATTTGACCGTAATTGTTTACCTATATGCTATATATTTTAACAAGGTGTTTGCATGAGACAGAGACATGGATTAACACATTAGATTCAACAAAGTCGTGCATGGGGTGGGGTGGGTGTGTGTGTGTTTGGGGTGGGGGTGGGGATATTTCAATTTTGTGAAAAAGTACAACTTTAGTGAATAAACAGATTTTTAATATATAGGCTAACCAGATGTTTAGAGACGGCGAGCGTATCGTCTTTACATACAGTGCAGCCCATAAATGAGTTTAGATGCTTCCAAAACAAAAACAGAACCATGTCAGTTTGTACGTGACCCTCCAACTCGTGGGGGTGGCAGTGAAAGCTGCGCTGTCACTGATTAAAATGTAAACAAACAGTGTGTTCTCCATACTATTTTACGTAGACTATAAAAATAGATACGTTTTATTAATAGATTTATATTTAATTGGCATTTTAGTTAATTTTAAGCGACTAATTGCTATATTGCAATCGTAAATTTATTCATAGGCCTATACAATGGTAAATTGTGATCGTACACGCAAAAAACTTGAAAAATAACTTTTTCAAGTTTTTTGTGTGTACATATATATATATGCATTCATATAACTGTATACCAAAAAGTGTGTGGTGATGTTTGATTAGATATAGCCTATTCATGAACCCTCGCACCTACCATATATACTATTCACGCCCACATCTGTCCATGTACACGTAGCCTACACGCGCACCGTAGGCTATATTACCTATTGCACTATTAGAATAATGTCTAAAGCACATGAGATGACTGAAAATGTATACCACTGGTATTTTTGCATAAGCCTACTTTTACAATTTGCAAATCAATGTAATTTCCGGTCAAATTCACATACACGAAACCCGCTGTTACTGTCACCACCAACAGGCATATGTTAGAATTATGATGTTAGTCAATATACAGGTTTGTCCTTTAATCGACAAAATATCATCCACCTTTGCAATATTACTGAATCTTTGTGCAACTTGAACAATGTATAGTGTCCATGTGTTAACAATGAATTGCCATACAACACCGATCTGTAAAAAAATAGGTGCGTATAGGTGCCTAATACACGCAACAGTAGGTGCCTATGCTCCCTATGGTATTATTTCGAATAGTAATTTGACAGCAATTGACGACCGCTTCCCGGTGTGATGTCACAACTTTAGCTTGATAGCTGAAAACATTTGGTTGTCAAGATGGTTGCTATGTGCTTATCTCAGCTTTGGCTGGGCTGATTTAAAAAACTTAAATAGCATTTTACTCTTTTAGTAAAGGAGAATATTTATTATGATTGTCAAGTTAATCAGAGCAATCGGGTAGCTAGTGCTAACAACATCTTTAAGCTCTCGTGTACAATGTCATTCAGCAGTATTAATGGCAATTACCTCCGTTTCACCATTAACAAGATTTTCCCCTGAATCAAGGCCGGTAACAGTTCCATCTGGAGAATTTATCGATGATGACCCATCTGTCTCTTTAGCGGAGCTAACTGTGGTTGATGCGGTTGTTGTAGATATCGTCTTCTCAAGCTGCCAAACGGGTAAAACTGGAGCCATATTTGGCACTGGTGGGAATTGATGTCTAATAGAAAAAGCAACAAAAGTTTTCTATGTCAGTAAAATTTCTTTCGAAAATTGTGAAAATATGTGTAGTGATTCATTTCTAGCTTTGCCATGCCCATTTCTAGCTTTGGCCCACCAATTTCTAGCTATGCCCCACCTATTTCTAGCTATGCCCCGCCATTTTTTAACTATTCCACACCCATTTCTAGCTATGCCCCACCCATTTCTAGTTATGCCCTGCACATTTCTAGCTATGTCCCATCCATTTCTAGCTATGCCCCACACATTTCTAGCTATGCCTCGCCCATTTCTAGCTATGACCTGCACATTTCTAGCTATGTCCCACCGATTTCTAGCTATGCCCCGCCCATTTCTAACGAAGCTCTGCCCACTTTGTACATGTGTTTGAATGGATGATTCCAGTTTCTCAGTCAATCATGACATCATGATCAACTACATGTGTAGGATGATGTCATAATCAATAATGTTATGAATGGCATAGCTATAACGTTCGTTACGAATGTTTAATTGATGTCGGACTAAGCATTGCTGTATGAATTGCATGGCTTTACTATTTAATAAACATGCTGTTGAATATTTTGCATCTAATTTGACTGGGCGCTGTTGCTGCCCAGTCAAATTAGTTTCAAACTATTCAACAGCTTACCTGCATAGTTTTCTGGAAGCTGAGCCAGGGAGTTCAGGGATCGATCGATCCCAACATGGGTGAAGTGTGGTGGAGCTTAGCTATAGATGGATGGGGTATAGCTAAAACTGGATTTCTCCATTGATTTTAAGTTGTGTACTGCGTTTTCAGAATCTCAATTTCAAGTTAATTAAACGGGTAAGCTGCTGAATATTTTGAAACTAATTCGACTTGCTGCCTATGGAAAATACAACATATATCTATTGTAATAATATTTAGTCATCTGGTACCCAATTGCCAATAGACTAAATATAAAATATAGCTACTGTACAAGTACTCCTGTGCAAAATTTGTAAAAATATTCATACTTTGGCCTGCAAATGGACATTCTTCAAGCATACTGCAAAGAAAGGTTATAACCATCTTGGGAATTAAAGAGTTACGCATGTATAACCAACCAATAAGCAAACCTACTGGATAGCAACTAAACATAGCAGAACATCAATTGGACAAATATCTGCAATAACTGCTAATCAAGCGTGTTAAAAACTGTACATAAGAATTCCGCAGAATTAAACGCCTCGCCTGTCCCCTGTTTGTCAGTTACCTTGACCTTTGACCTTCTGCCCTCAATGTTATCATGCTGCTTCCTAACATTATAGGCAACCAGGTTTCCAAGTTGTAATAGCCTTAACCAATGCTGAAATATAAGCGGAAAAGTTTTGCTAAACGCAAAAACTTAATGTTGAAATAGCAGAGTTCTATATCGAGGTCGCAGTGACCTTGACCTTTGACCTTGTGATCCCAACATCATCATGTTGCATCCTATCATCATATGTAACCGTGTATCCAAGTTTAGATGCAATAGGTTTAACCAATCCTGAAATATAAGCCGAGACATTTTGCTAAACACAAAAACTTAATGTTGAAAAAGCAGAGTTCTGTATCAAAGTCACAGTGATATTGCTCTTTGACCTTCTGAAACCAACATCATCATGCTGCTTCCTAACATTATAGGTAACCATGTATCCAAGTTTAGTTGCAATAGTCTTAACCAATCCTGCAATATAAGCTGAAAAGCTTTGCTAAATGCAAAAACCTAATGTTGAAATAACAGAGTTCTGTATCAATGTCAAATTGACCGTGACCTTTGACCTTGTGACACCACCCTGCTTCCAATCATTATAGGTAACCATGTATCCAAGTGTAGTTGCAATACGCTTAACCAGTCCTGAATTATAAGCTGAGAAGTTTTTCTAAACGCAAAAACTTAATGTTGAAATAGCAGAGTTCTGTATCAAGGTCACAGTGATATTGACCTTTGACCTTCTGACCCCAACATCATCATGTTGCATCCTATCATTATAGGTGACCGTGTATCCAATTGGATCAGGCATTGCTGAGATATAAGCCAATAACTTTTGTTTAGCGCAAAAACTTAACGTAAAATATTAACAAAGATTATACCATGACCTTTGACTCCCATACCCTTGACCGCATGATGTTTGCATCAGCATGCTGCTTCCTTTTGATGTATATCACCATGTACCCAAGTTTGGTTCCAATTGGATTAGGCATTGCTGAGATATAAGGCAATAACATTTGTTTAACGCGAAAACTTAACGTAAAATATTAACAAAGATTATAATGTAACCTTTGACCCATGTAACCTTGACCTCATGGCCTTTTCATCGGCGGGCTGCTTCGTTTTGATGTATATTACCATGCACCCAAGTTTGGTTCCAATTGGATCAGGCATTGCTGAAATATAAACTTAACTTAAAAGTTTACGCCGCCGCCGGAAAAGTGATACCTATGTCTCGATCCTGCTTCGCAGGCGAGACAATAATACAGTACTTACCTGTTTAAAAGTAGTCCTTTCAACGAGGTAATTTCTGTCTTCAGCTCTTTGACTGATTGTGTATCCGTCACAGAATCATATGACTAAAATCAAAGTAATAAACAATATATTAGTTTATTAAACATATACATGGTCAGAAATTTGCTGCATTTAGGAAATTTAATAATAAAGTTATAGCCGTCTATAATGTACACTTGCATTGGGTGGGGTGGGGGTAGGGTGGGGGATAAATGGTAGCTATTTAACCCTTTTAATTCTCAAATTTGTTTAAGAAAATTACATTTTTTTCATAGAAAAACCACGATTACTTTTGAAAATTTACTACTGGAATGACTGGCTCAGTTATTGAGCTAGACATTCAAGTGGTAAATAGAAAAAAATAATTATCCTTTAGTCTGCAACCCCAATATGACTATAGGGACTGTTTTTGGTCGTGTTGGTCATTAACCCTCAAATATATTCAAGAAAATTTAAATTTTCTCATAGAAATGTCCATTTGCAGACCAAGAGAATGCTCTTTTTGAAAATCTACCACTGGAATGACTGGCTCGGTTATCGAGCCAGTCATTGATGCGCTAAATTTTCAAAAATAGTCTTCTTTTGATCTGCAAATGGATATTTCTCAAGACCACTGCAGAAGCCATTTTGGCTGATATGAGTGTTAAAGGGTTAATGTGTTAACAAAGGGATATGTATGTAATTACAATTTTCATAAAAGGAAGATGCCGTTTTTGGCCAGCCTGTGTGTTAAAGGGTTTATATAAGGGGTCCTAAAACCATGTATCTTAGGAGCACCCATCTTAGTGAACCACCAACAGTTGGCCCGAAAAGCTAGCATAGCCAGTGAGTTTTATTAAGTGACCATCTGGCCTTAAGTGACCAGTCTTTGTGGCCCGTATAGTAACAACTATAGATGTTTGACTGTAGGCTAGCAACATGTCATAATGAGGAAGTCATTACAGTGGTAAGTTTACAAAAGTGATCTTCTTTCGACTTGCCTGTTCGGCTGTCCTGTATAAAGCGCTAAATATGCTGTCTAATCAAAAGTATTTTGTTTGTGTTGCTGTAGCATACATTTGTCACAATAGTTGTGTTACACAGGTGTAACAAGAGGCCCAAAGAACAGTGGCACTCGCTTAGAACAATAGTATTCGAACAAAGACTGGAGTTAGTCAGGAGGTGAGTGTGTGGGTGGGTGATTGGGTGGGTGGGCAGTAGGGCTGGGTGATATTGGCTTATAGAAGACGATAACGATAGCTAGGAAAATATCACGATATATCGTCTAGGCGATTGGGCTTGAGGATACGTATTTTAAAGCATGTAATAATTGCCACAAAAAACAAAAGCCATGAAAATCCTGGCTCATACCACAAATTGAGCATCAATAATATTACTAATAGCCAGTAGCATGGATTAAATTGGTCTCTTCTTCGCCTTTGCCCACTGTGTCTTGTCCTCAGCCAAAATCCTTAGCTTCCTCAGGTCCATTCTTGACTTGAGTGTACCGAGTCCTGCTTTCTTTAGGTCACCTTGTAGCACGCTTAGCAGATTTATGCAATGACGTCCTCTCACATGGACCATCTTTGCTGGGCAACTTTTACAAACATCGTGAAATATAAACATGCAAGCACAAACTTCACATTTTATGCCGTTCTCACCAGTTTATTCAACCAGTTAATGAATTTCTGCTGTAAAACGAACATTCGCCATTTGCAAAATGTAAATCCCAAAGCTCAAATCTGATTGGCCAAGACAGAACTGGGTCTAAAGATACGTTCAAGTAGCCAAATATACATGTAGTTAAACATTGTACAGTTGAATGCACTATTTTCCACTGACAAATAATCAGCTACTGTTATTAAAGTTCGCCAGTTGAACAGGCTCTAGATCCATGTTTCCAGTAAATCTGACTGTCTGATTGGTTAAGATTCACTTTGACAGCTATGTACTGTAGGATACAGCCAGTTATGGAACGGACTTGTAATTGTATTGAAATTTTACAACTCTTATAACGAATTTAGATTTTATTCCATGTAGGCTTGCATGATTTTTTGATTTAATCGTGAAGTTCGATTTATTTTTTAAATCATGGTTTTTACGATGTAATTGAGGAAAAATTGGAAAATCGTCAAAAATTTCATGTTTTTAAAAAATCTGAAGTGTGTACTTTTCCGTCGCATTTTATCAGTACATGGTTACAATTATAATCGATTAACGCCCGTGTTCATATCCCGCCGTGCCGAATAATTACTAATCACAACACAAAGCGCTACAATAAACAAGCTACAATTAACAATGGCGAGGTAACACCTTTGTCATTGAGAAAACCAGCTAGTTACTCCGTCGAATCGCCATATAATTTTCTTTCTTTCGCTGCAGACCCCGAGTCTGTCGTGAAATGCCAAGTATATACTTAGTTACAGAGTGTTAGGCAATCAGTGAATATAATTCTTTTTAATTCTAGGGTTAGCAATTTCAGGTGGTGTAATAATTTTTCCTTTTTGATTCGGTTGTCATGTCAAATTAAAGAAACTAAAGCAACAGCATTCCAGATTGTTTGATTTTGAACTGTGCGTTCTGTTGATTACTCTTAAATGTAAATCGTACATTCTGAAAGCAACTATAAACTGCTCTATAGGACGAGTTTACGCCGTTACACTCGTACCTACTCAAAGCTCCCATCCTATGTATGTGGATTGCCCAGTATCTCCCCGGGTACTAATATTAACGTCTTCGCGTTACTCCGATAATGACCTAAACTCATCCTACAAAGGGCGGCTATAAGCGGAAGCTGATACATCATGTAATTTATATTTTTTTCTTGGCGACATTTTATCTCAAATTTTGATGAAATAAATAGTGTTTATTAAACTACCGGTATACGCAATATATAGGCGGTCCCAATTAATAATTTCACTCCTGCGATGATGGATATAAGGTATACATTAAGCATAGATGTAGGATGGTACGAATTCGGCATACAAAAATGTGTTCCAATTTAGTGCTATTTTTGTATCATTTATTTCAACTTTTTCTAGAAACAAGTCACGTTACACCGGTTTATACTTTTGGGAATTTGGACCTATGATTTAATTGAAAATCACAATTTTTTTTATATAATTGATCGCGATGTTTCAAAGCAAAAATCGTGCAAGCCTAATTCCATCCCACCACCTGAGCTCCACATAAGAATTAGTTTTTTGAGTATTTTACTCACGGGGGTGATTATAATTGAGTATTCTTCGTATTAATTGGGTATTTCAAAATACCTTTACTCATAGGAAGTGGAAGGAATTGAGTATTTGAGGCCCATTTGAATGGGAAAAAACTTTTTGTATTACTAGAGACTAATTGACTGTACTGACTCAGTATAGTCTATTTGTCTCTAGTAATACACATTCTTTTTACTTCAAAAGTGACTTACATGTATGATTATGACTTTTTGACATGTACATTATTTACGTAATTACATGTACATACATGTAGACAACTTAGACAAGTACACAGTCTAATCATGGGAGAGCTGTGGTGCTGCAGCAGACTTCAGAAAATCACAAGCCAGTAGGCTATGGCCCAGTAATGAGTGACCAGATGAAAATGTTTTATATACACCTGTGCAAAAGTTAAGCACCAGCAAAAACAATAGAACGTAGAAACATGATGGTACAACTAGGCTGCCATACTTTTTGTCCCCGCGTTAGCTGACATAATTCCAAGTACGAAATGCACATGCATGCATGACTTCACGCCGCTTGATGTCCGTGCGTGGCGGGAAACAGCACACGTGTTCAGTTATGTAAAAGTCCAGTTTGAGGTGTAGAACATTACATACAGATTTAGGCGACAAGATTAGGAATTTTGTGTTCATGACCGTGGTTTATTTGTACAGAGAGAATTAGCTCTTGATTGTGAACCGCTACGGCAAGACGAAGGTTAAGTGATCGTGTGAAATGGCAAATCATAGGCATGCATACCACTGGTATGTCATGCAGAGAGATTGGCAGACAGCTGAACATTAACCATACTGTAATCAGTCGTTTGATTGCAAAACATGGGCAAACTACCGAGGTGAAGGACAGGCCTAGATCTGGAAGACCGAAGAAGACTACTGCCCGTGATGATCGAGCCCTAGTACGCCTTGTTAGGAGATCTCCATTCACCAACAGCAGAGTGCTCAGCCAGCAATGGGAAACGCGCAATAGAGTGTCAATGTCTACCGTCAAAAGGAGACTGTATGCTGCTGGCATGAAAGCTAGGAGACCTGTCAGACGTCCTCTCCTCACTGCACACCACAAAGAGGAGCGTCTGAGGTGGTGCAACGAAAGAAGACACTGGAACATGAGATCCTGGAGACGGGTACACTGGTCCGATGAAAGTCGGTTCCTGCTTCATGCCACAGATGGTCGAACTCGTGTATGGAGGTCCAGACGCACGGCGTATGACCAACGTAACATCATGGAAGAAGTTCCATTTGGTGGAGGTTCCGTTATGATATGGGGGTGCATCTCATTTGATTGTAAGCTGGGTCTGTTGACTGTACCTGGAACACTAAATGGACAAAGATATCAAGATTCCATACTGGATAGAGTTGTGGTCCCTCATTTTGTAAATCATGCACCTGGAACCCACACTATATTCATGGATGACAACGCCCGACCACATCGTGCTAGAGCTGTGCATGAATACCGCCTCCAGAATGCCATCGAAACCCTACCATGGCCAGCAAGGAGCCCTGACATGAACCCTATTGAGCATATCTGGGACATTCTGGGAAACATGGTGAGAAGGAGGGATCCTCCTGTGCAGAACCTACAGGAATTAACAGACGCACTCCATCTTGAATGGCAACGAATACCACAATGGCGTATCAGTCTGTTGGTGACCAGCATGAGACGTCGTGTCCAGGCCGTCATCCAGGCACAAGGTGGATATACCCGGTATTAATAATGACAGTCTCAAACTCGTGCACAGATGTTAAACTTCGTTTTCAGACACCATTAATGACAATCTAGCCACGTGTGTCAACTGTAGGACAACAGTTGTCAGTTGTGTCAACGTAACCATATTCAGGCCTCGTTTTCAAGTTCAAACAAAAACATACAGTGTTTCCCCACCATCATAATCAGCATTCCTCTAGTTGCATTATTACCTCTTGCACTAAGATGGATGGGTACATAAATGTTTATGCTATTGCTTTCTTCATAGCACATGAATATACCCTCGCAAGTGCGTAAAAATAGAGTGGTGCTTAACTTTTGCACAGGTGTATATATGTTTCAATTGTGAGTTGTGACTGCTGAGTCTGATTACGGTATCAGTCTATTAGAGTTACTTGACCCACTCTACAATTACATCAGAGACAGCCTGAGCCAGTATGACAATATCAAATCATTTGATATTGTCATACATTCATACTGTCTCTGATATAAATGTAGAGTGCGTCAAGTGATTCAAATCATTCATGCTATTTTACATGTATGATCACTATGATGTATACATGGAATCCACATTTCTTAAGTTGACTGATGAATTGAATTAGAAATTAGGCAACTGTGCTAGTCTGTAACAACTGGCAATCCTTGTTTTGTTTTCTTTACTGCATTAAAAGATGTTCCTAGCACAGTGCCACTGCATGACATTAATGACAATTGACATACTAATTTTCTCACTTCCATTTTCCCTGACTTTTATGGTTTGATGCCTATATTCCAGTCAAAGATTTTAGGTCATAGGCAGTTGCTACAGCTCGGTTCTGCCAAGAAATCATTTAGTGGGGCCAATGGCCCATTAGTAGTGAAAGCTAGGGGTCATTTTCTGACTCTTAAAATTAAATGTATATTGGCCAGTATGATCCCCTACCAACAACAAACCCCCATCCCACCCACCCCCCCCCCCAAAAAAAACCCCATGCACCCAATGCAAAACAAACAAATGAATATCTTACATTGTTGTGTCATACTCAGTTGAACAACCCAGCCCCACCCACCCTTTAACCCTACAACATATTCACGAAAATTTACATTTTCTCATAAAAATGTTCTATTGCAGACCTAAAGATGATTATTTTGGAAATTTTACCAATGGAATGACAGGCTCATTATTACTGGAAGCCCTAAGGCAGCAACAGCTTCCAGTAATATATTTTCAAAATATTCAACAGAATATGCTTTAATTTGTAAAGAATTATACCTGTATCAAAGAACCACCATCTTAATGGACCCCAAAACAAGTGTCTACTATACGCATCCAGGTTTGACTGTGTATTGAATAGCGTGCAGACGACATGGTAGGGGGTTTCCCAGTAATGAGGCAGTTTCACGGTTTCAGTTCACTTTCACTTTGCAGACTACATGCGCTAGGGGATTTCCCAGTAATGAGGAAGTCAGCAGCAGCAATTTCCAGGAAATAGGACAGCTATATTTAGACAAGTAGCCACAATGTATCGGATTTTGGTGAGAAATAACTCCAGCAAAAGAATCACTGTTAAATATTTAGGAAACCATTTAACCACAGGTTGTTGCTCCCTTAGGCTGCAACAACCTTCTGTTAGATATTTTTTTAAATATGCAATGCTAATAGTTATACTGTCATGACTGTAGTGGCCCTGTTGCACCTAAGGTTTATAGATCTATGGATTTGTCATTCTCTGCAAATTTGTTGTTTTAAAATGTGAAAGCATATTCTCGTTATAAGTTGAGATTCTTCTTTATAATAACTATAATGATTAGCAGTTCACCCCGAATGAGCGTAGCGTACGCCGTTGCAGGGCACATTGACGATTTTTAATAACAGGACACATTTCCCCTGGTTCAAATTATTTCCATCTTACAACTATGCTTAATGTATACTAGGTCCATTTTCGCGGGAGTGAAATTATTAAGTGACACTGTATTAAATATTGCGTCTGCTATACTAATCATTGTTTTTACACCAAAATTCTTCATAAAATATAACAAAAATTTGTTGTGAAAATACACAAATCATGTGATGTCAGGAATTTGCGAGTAGATTCAATATTTAGAGCGAGTACTCGGCAGTCACCTGCTACTCACGGATCATTCGTATCTCGCGAGATCTTCGATTCAACTTATTCACTATTTTACGTATTTGGTAATTGGATTGCGTTTTTAATACGCTGGAGGTGTGATTTAAATTGGGTTTGTAAAATATATTTTTGTGTATTTACGCAAATACGCTACTTATCTGGAGATCTGCCCACCACCACCACCCAAGGCTAGTTAATACGTGTCCATATATTGACATGGGTGGGATGATAGAGATCTACGGCGAAGGCGTGAAAATAACATATTTCACCCTGAAAGCTGAAACATGAACTGTAGGCCAGATCTTTCTTGTTAAATCTTAATAAATAAATAGTCCAATTAAAATGAATTATTTTGAAATTATTTAATGTAAAGTTGTTGTCACAGACACCAGAATCTTTCAATCAAATTATTGGTCCTATTTCATTTCTTATTCTGGTTACATTTAAAGCATTCAGCTTAACGGTGACTTGGATGACCAATCCTCCAAAGCGCTGTGTAATTAATTATAGGGACACGCGTGTTGTGATTAGTGTTGAATACATGTAAATGTAAATGATCATAAACTGGTTTAATTGACTTCCGTTACCGTATTGAAATATATATTACGACAGACTGATCAGATCTGTGTTATATTGCCTTATTTTCCTACCTTTCTATTTATAGCATGTAATTCATAGTACAGCTTGTCCATGCGGTCATCCTGTCGCCTCAGTATGTCCTGTACAGTGGTCAATGTTTCCTGCACTTTACCCAATGTTTGCATCAAAATGTTTTGCATATCCTGCACAGATTCCTCAATTTCTTCAAGTCGTTCATCGTATCGCGATTTTCCGAATAAAAATGGACGAATAACATCCTGAAAGTAAATTGTTGATAGGATATACATAAATTGTGTAGAAGGCAAACACACCATTGAATTTGTGGTATAAAGCCGCCATTCTTGATAAGTTATTTATAATAAATATATAATAAATATATAATAACTATTTTAGTCCTTTTCCCATATTAGTGAGGTACCTTAGTGACATGGGGTGTTACATTCGGACAAAAGCACCAAACTTTCAGGGTTTGTAATTACACACATTTTATTTGATTTTTTTAATAGATCCAAAAATTAGAAACATTATTGTCCGGATTATGCAATATTTTCAATATTGCCGCCAAAATGCAATATAACGGCACTGAACAGTACAGTTCAAGAACTAGAATGTATCCAACTATATTGACACACCAACTTCAAAGCGGAATACACATATAAATAGTATAGACATCCAGGCTTGATTTTATGTTATGTTATTCATGATTCTAACAGCATTATTCACACAACAGAGCAAAACCTGTCTAATAAGACCACTTGTTTTGTGGATAGAAGACGGTAGCTACTTAGTATATATGGTCATAAGACCACACATCTTAAATAGCCAGCATCCTGTAACCGCAAGTTACGCCTTTTCTTATAGCAACGAAAATGTAATATCAATCTATAAATATGGGAAAACCTGCTTATAATGACCACCTGTCCTTGGAGCAACAATATGATGAATATTTAAGATATGTGATCAAGAGCAAGTCATGTAAAAGCACAAACCTGAAAAGTGAACTTATTCCTTAAATAGTCTCATATGCTTCATTATTAGGAATATGGATTTCTGTTTCTAATTCAATTCAAACAAGAGGTTTAAGGGGCCTGTGTCGCTCTCACCTGGAGCATTATGCATTTTTGTCACAATTGTTAGTGGGTGGTTTAGGAGTAGTCTTGTAAATGAGTTTGTGGACATTTTTGCAAGTCCAATATGGCAGCCAAACATGCTACATTTTGATTGGTCCACTTCTGCCATGTTTCTGACATAGTGCCTTCCCTTGAAAAAACTGGAGTAATTTTGACAAAAATTAAGTTCTCCAAGATGGCCACCAACCCATTTGGCCAATCAAGTTCCCTTGAAACAAACTTGGTGCAGCTCTTGCCCTAGATGATATTTCATGCATTTTGAATTGATCCCCCCAAGCGGTTTTGGAGAAGATTTTTAAAGACATTTTAAAGCGCCCAGTTTTTTTGACGGATCAACTTCTCTTGAACAAATTTTAATCTTAGTCCCTAATCATATATCACAAATTTTGGCTTGATCGCTTCTGTGGTTCTGGGAAAGGAGTAATTTTTGTGAAAATGGATGACCGCTGAACCATTTAGTCAATCAAGTTCCCTTGAACAAACTTGGGTCAGCTTTTACCACAGATCATATTTCATGAGGTCTGAATTGATCCCTCAAACGGTTTTGGAGAAGATTTTTAAAGACATTTCTAAAAATCAGCTGAAATCCAAGATAGCCGGCAGCCAAATTGGCCGATCGGTTTCGTTTGAACAAAATAGAATCTCTATGCCCTAAGGATGCTTCCTGCCACATATAATTGAAATCGGCCCAGCAGTTCTCGAGAAGACATTTAAAATTTCCCATTGCTTTAGTGTGGGAACTTTTGGCAGGAAAATGATCCAAGATGGCCCCCAAACCATTTACCCGACAGTTTCGAAGATTGCAAATTTGAGGTCAGAATACCCAAAAACCTATATAAAACCAATTTTGGCCTCAAAATCCATCAAATAAAAAAATCCAATATGGCCACCAAACACGCTATATTTTGATTGGCCCACCGCAGCCATGTTTTTTGACGGATTAACTTTTCTTGAACAAACATTAATGGCCCTTAGTCCCTAATCATATATTACAAATTTCGGTCTGATCGCTTCAGCGGTTCTGGGGAAGAAGTTGTTTTTACGAAAACTAGGTCATCCAAGATGGCCACTGAACCATTAGGTCAATCAAGTTCCCTTGAACAAACTTGGTTGAGCTCGTACCCTAGATCATATTTCCTGAGTTCTGAATCGATCCCTCAAACGGTTTTGGAGAAGATCTTTAAAGACATTTCTAAAAATCGGTAGAAATCCAAGATGGCCGTCGACCAAATTGGCCGATTGGGTTCGTTTGAACAAACTTGAATCTCTATGCTTTAAGGATGCTTGCTGCCAAATATAATTGAAATTGGGCCAGTAGTTCTCGAAAAGAAGACATTTTAAATTTCCCATTGCTTTAGTATGGGAGCTTTTGGCGGGAAAATGATCCAAGATGGCCGCTAAACCATTTATCCGACAGGTTCTAATATTGCAAATTTCAAATCAGAATACCCAAAAAGCTATATAAAAACAATTTCAGCTTCAAAGTCCATCAAATAAAAAAATCCATTATGGCCGCCAAACTTGCTATGTTTTGATTGGCCCACGCCGGTCATGTTTTTTGACGGATCAACTTCTCTTGAACAAACTTTACTGGCCCTTAGTCCCTAATCATATCTGCCAAATTTTGGCCTGATCCATTCAGCGGTTCTGGAGACGGCATTTTCGCTAAAACTAGGTCAACCAAGATGGCCACCGAACCATTTGACCAATCAAGTTCCCCTGAACAAACTTGGATGAGCTCTTGCCCTGGATCATATTTCATGAGGTTTCCTTCAATCCCTCAAGCGGTTTCGGAGAAGATTTTTAAAGATGACATAAGCTCACTTGGCCTTAAAGGCCTGGTGAGATAATAATGGATTGGAACATATGTAAAGTGTGCCAAAAGGATGATGGGAAACCTCTTACGACACCCACACACACACTCAAAAGGCAGAAGACACGATGCTCTTGCCATATACGGAAGTCCCAAAAACGACACCGGATCATACCAGTACAAATAGCAAGCAAAGAAGATCAAAGAGAATGTCAACATCATTAGCGACGTAGATAAACATACATTTCTTTTGTGACACTGACCAACAGAACCTAATACGGTATTCTACTATGTGTGCAGAGCAGTTATTGAGCGATATGACAACATTAATGGAGGATGCAGCCATGCTTGCAAAAATATCCGCAGGCGACTTAGTTCTCCTTGAGTCAAAGTGCCCCTTTGATTGCTTAACTAGATACAGAAATTTGTAGCAACCCAACAAAGTCCCACATTCGTTAAACTCAAACTGTTGATGACATCATCAAGGTTTGCGAGCTGACAACGACAGTCAGCGGCAACTCTGATCATGTCTAAGCTTCTTTAAAGAAACTGTATTCAAGATCCTCAGTCGTCGTAATCTCCCCCATGAGTTTGTAATCACAACATGAGATGCATGTGGCCTGGCCACCACATTTAAGCATGAAACATCAAGATCAGACCTTGAACACTATACCACCGATGTTGGATGCATTCAAGAAACAAACATATCCACTCATTCAAAGTAGGATCTGTAGACTGGTCACAAGCTGATTTGTAAGCAGCACTAACAGGCAACATACCGCAGTCTGAGCTTTGTAATGTGGCAGCGGCTCTTAATCACATCCTACATTTTTGATTCGTCAGCGATCGCGCTGCATTCATTGACCTGGCAACGCCATTGTGAAATGGTACCGCCACCAAGTGCCACAGTGTGAATGCATATTGTTTGAAAAAGCCTCATCAAGTTTTTCTATGCCGAACTGAGTTCTACCATCAACTCCAACCTAGGCAAACCCAGCAAAGTGGACATGGATGCAGGATACACGATGTGCACGATTGGGGTCATACGCTATGTGCAAACATAAGAGCAATGGAGATGCGCTGGTCTTTTTCATCATTGCTCACGGTCACTTTGACACAAATATGTCCTTCAAGCACTCATTTCATCACCAAACAATATGACCAGCACACATCACAGACCATAGAGCAGAGACAGGCTCCAAGCCCACAACAGTTGTCTTCAAGCAAATTGAGTATGCTATGTGTAAGATAAGTGCAAATCCACTATGTCAGACTCCTGTTCATATGAAAGCACAGACCTCAACTCTTGACCATAAGGCAGTCTCGGTCACCCGCCTTCATATGAAGCCCATTTGTCTGCTGCATAAAGCACTATGGCAACCAACATCCCAATGTCAACTTTGAATAAGAGAAATTCATCAATTACACCACCACTCAAATGCCATTCAAGAAGACCCGCGAGGAACAGATAAGCAACAACTGACATGAACTCGAACTCAAACTCAAACAAGACTTTATCGACAGTACTTAAATGCATTGCTACATCGGTGACCAATGTAAAATGAGTTGTCCAGAATAACATCAGAGCTGTGCGCTACACTATAGACTCACTCCCCGTAAAGCTGTCCGAACAACAGAAGGCACTACGGCTCATCATCTATGAAAGTGGTCAGCGCATGGATCATACAATGCAATGGCATACTTCACCAGATCAGTGAACGACTGAAAGAACTCACCACCATATAAGGAGGCTGTTTGGCAGACATCACAGCCATATATGATTGCCATAAAATGTTTAGGGTGGTCCGGGCTCCGAGAGTTGCCCGTCCACCACCATTGGTTTCCGTGCATAACTCTGAAAGCAGCTTTGTTTGAACCGACTAGTGAAAAGCAGATGTGATCAGCATATAGCTTAAGAACCAGTTCACGGACCCTGACGACATTTGTAGGTGATTCTAGGCCACTACAAACTGAGATTGATACGGCACTTAAGGCCTTGAGAAATGGATGTGCATTTGAACCCGATCGCATCAGCAATGTCCTCCTGCCCTCCTTAAGTATGCAGGTGATAGCATCTCCTATGCTGTACCCTTGTCGACCTGCCTAAACCGAAGAAGCATCCTGGACCACAACCAAACCTGTGGGCTACAGTTTTCCATAAAAGTATCTGGAAGATTTTGGCCAATGTGACAACGTGCCCCACCCTAGAAAATATTGGCAGATTCCCTGGAGCCTTCCAGAGGATCTTTAAATGAGGAAGCAGCTGTGCAGACTTCATATGGGTGCAGCCAATGGTCATGTACACTGGACTCAAAGTACACCCACAAACAAGAAATCAATATCTTATGGTTTGCTAACTCCATTTGTAAGCAAATTTTAGTAGGTCGGCTGGTGTGTCCTCACCTCCTTTGAAAGCAACTTTACTCAGTCAGTGCATTAACCAACATAGATCACAATCCATCCTCCACAACTGCACAGGAATCATTCTGTAGTACAGCTCTCAGTATCGATCAGTTCTGTCCAAAATGCGAGCAAGTGATGATCACACACTGCCCTACACCTTTCACAATAGCTTCTGGAAGTCCAGATCTTTCAGATTTATACACAATCGTAGCAGTAGTTTAAGTGAAGTTTGCAGAAGCACCTGCCCTAAATGCCACTACAAACCTAGTAAAAGAAAGATTAGTCACTGAAAGAGGCAAAGAAGAAGCTTGGTTTCAATTACAATACCTTGTGCTGCAGAAGCCTGTAATGAACAGCTCATCAGATGCACACCCAAAGAAAGTGCAACCAGATATTTCATATGTAGTCGTGCAAAGGCTGACTTTCCATGTACACAACTGTTTAAGTGTCATGCTAGACATAGTGGATAGAATGAAGAGCATACAAGTCGTCTACAGGATGTTTATTTATGTATATCTACATCTACATGCACTGCATATAGTTGTAATAATCTCTGATCAGTTGAGTGATGTGTACGACGTCAAATGCAATTTTAAACACTTTCAATGAAAATCTGTCTATAACAGACAATTTAAGGGGTAACACAATGCGGCGACTCTTAAAGAAAAATGATTGTTTATTTTTTTCGGTCGCTAAAAGAAAAAGCTTTTGCAGTTACAAGATGCTGACATTTTAAGTCGGCTGATCTTATGGCAATCCATCTTAAAGAGCCACCATTTTCTAGCCCCAAAACAAGTGGTCTTAATAGACAGGTTTTCCTCTATTTAATGAATAATGCTGTTAAAATAATGAATAATATACCATACAATCAATCATGGATGTATACACCGATCATAAATGTATTCTACTTTGAATTTGTTGTGTCTACATCCCTCACCCCCAGAGACATGGACCTGTCATAGGCGTACGCAGAAGCCTGTTGTACAGGTCCTGGGATGGGCACAGATTGTCAAGTGAAAACGTGCGCCGTGCCCTGACACTCCTGGTAACTGACCAGGTTAAACAGTCCAGAGCCAGGTTAATACCATCCTTGATGGCTCTCTGGACTGTTACCGGACTTGGCTGGCGCGATACGGATGCTGTTATTACCCACTGTAACAGCTGGGATACGTGCGAGAGCGCCGCGATGGACACCCTCGAAGTCTCCTCCGCATCGCGGTGTTTGCTGAGCACAACGCGCTCGTGCAGTGCTCCCGTATCAGATCGGGAGCCTGGCCGTGTGTCTTCGCCTAGCGCAGAGCGGTCATCCGCACTGGGCTTAGGCACCCCACCGTACCTCTGGTATTCACCAGGTACGATGCGGCATCGCTTTGCCACCTCGCAAGATGTCCATTCACCTTAATACACGTCTCTGCCGCTGAGAACATATCCATGATATCCTCCGCTGGCGGCATAGATGGCATCGTGGTAGCAGCCGGCTTACCTGCTAGCCACGGGTGCTTGTCCTGCTGGCTAGTCGGCTATTCCACAGCAAGATCTGGCCTGACATTGATTAGCCAATGACAAGCGTCAGACCAGTCTTCCTCTGTGGCTACCTGTGAATGTTCGACTAGGCATCCTCTAGAACATTCACAGGTGATTGCGTGGCTGGAGGTACCGATACTCCTGGCAGGCGAGTGAAAGCATGCGGGCCCGACAGAACAGGCATGCTAAAAGCACTAGCTTGACCAGGTGCAGGTGCCGTGGGATTGCGTGGGGTATAAATACGAGCCACACCACGCCCATAACCAGCTACACCATCGGCAATCTGAGGTTTACGGTAATGCTGGCCATCGGCCCCAACCCGGGCTACCTTCTGCGCCGTGAATGGTACCGAGTACATCCATGAAAAAAATTGCCTGTGTTCCCCGCGAGAGGTGCGCGTTCGTCAGTTTCCATGTCCACGGCGGTAGAACGAGAACCCAGCAAATAATCCTCTTCTTTCTGGCCAGAAAGATTAGACTCCGGGTCAGCGAAGAATGCTAATCCGGACTGGCCAGGAAAGGTACCATAAGACGATACGGTACCTGTAGGGTGCGGACACGCCTGAGGACCCGATAAGCGGGAACCAGGATCCAGCGAACCCTGCCCACGAATGACCAGCATGGAAAGCATGCTGCCAGTGTTCTCATAGTGAGCTTCTGTCCCTTCAAAAGGGACCACCTCTGAATCATGGGCAAAAATTGATAAATCCCTAAGGAAAACTGATTCAGGTGGGGATTTTTTGCTCCGGAGCAGGAGACAACAAAGGATTTGGTCCAGGGAGCATGCCGTGAAGCATCTCTGGAACCAAATCCTTTATAGTCTTCTTCATCTCTCCCATCAACTCAAGATGGAAGGCTTCCATATCCATGAAAGTGGACGCCTTCCTCTTACCCTTCTTACTCACACTTACACTCTCCCACTCCTTCTTCGAGCATTTCTCATCTTCTAACGCCTTCTCCTGGGCCTGAAGTGACACACACACACACACACACACACACACACACACACACACACACACCCACCCACCCACCCACCCACCCACCCACCCACCCACCCACCCACCCACCCACCCACCCACCCACCCAAACACACACACACACACTGTTTACATACATCACAGTTTAACAGTGCCCCACAAGAACTGCAATTAAAGCATAGGTGAGGGGCAAATCTAGGCTTGATGAAGCGACCACAGTTGGGACAACAAGGTTTCTGAAAGGCCACAAGACAAAGACAATGAGTATTTTAGTTAATGAATTAGTAAAACCCGAACCAAAATAAACAGGAGAGGACTACTGACCATAAAGACCACTACTACAATAGATAAATCAGCGTTGGACAAAACATTTTTGTTAATACTGAGTGCAAGGCTGATTATGACATCATATCTTTAAAAATAAGAAGGTAATCCGACTGGAGAATAATATCCAGGTGTAAGGATGGATTGTATTCAAAATCCAGAGCGTAAAGCTGGAAAGGTTAGTGATACAAGCTATGTAAACACCTGATAAACAGTGATAAAAATTGGCAGCAGATTTCAGAAATATTTCTAAATAGTTTGAAGTGCCTAATATAATAACACTAGATTACCTGCTTCATAAGCATAGACATACTATCCGATCTCATGAACTGGATAATGCACCATTCTCTATGACCTCTTAAATCTCTCCACCATAATGGGAAGGGAAATGGGTCAAGAAGGCAGTGAGAAGACCTTCTTATGAGACCTCCAAGTCACTGGCTATAGATTTGTTCCTAACATGTTAGTGGGAAATGAAACCTTGGTGGAGAGAAAACAAACCCTCTGAAGATGTGCTGTCCTTTTCAATCATAGATAGATACCTGTGGACACAAACACAATGAGAGATTAGAATTTCATAGCGGCAAATGTAAATAAATCAGTTTTAATGGCGACTATCACGTCTAATCGTGAATCCCGGAAACACATTACACACGAGATTAAAACGGTAAATTAGACAAATATAGTAATTGAAATCACCTGATAACTCAGTTCCGGTCCTTCCTCCGGCGAGTTAGATTGAAAAGACATAGTTATCCAGATGAAATTCAACCAAACGTGTGAAGAAACAGCAGAAACTTCAGAATATGAAAATTTGTATGTGTCTCTTTTGCCAGTAAATTGGAAAAGAGGAAGTGCTAGTCTGCGCAGGCGCGAGGTTGGGGTTGGCATCCGCCGGACTGTCATCTGACTACCTGGCCAGTAGGGGCATCTAACTTTTTTAATCTGAGTGTTTATTGAGTGAAAGTCAATATTTGAGAATATCAAAGCGTGTTAGGGAGGTACGTATACTCTTGAAGTGAAAAGGGTTAATTGTTAGGCATGATTGTCAGTGACATTTTTGTTCATCCATTATTTATATACATATATAGCTAGTGACTTCATACCTGGTAGAATTGATACAATGCATAGGAACCTCCGCTGATAACAGATATGAACGTGATCAAGTCACGCACCTGCGTCAAGCGACTGGGTGCTGCCGAGAGGAAGAACAGAGATAAGAAATAGCACAAATTTGCCAGCCCTGTGGAGTGGACTGATCAGCCTCATTGGTTAGTAACAAATTCAAAACTACCTCTTACATGCATGGGCCGGCTGGCTATGGTAGCAAGGAATTGCACATTATTTTGTGGGTCATTCAGTCATGTTATTTAGTCCAAGTTTGAAGATATAAGAAATGTTCCGTTGAATATTTTGGACTTAATTTGATTGGAAGTTATTGTTTGGCTTCCAACAAATTATGTTCTAAATATTCAACAGTACATTTTGTTTTGGAAACTTGTTAAGTTATTTCTGAGTTGTACTTGTTAAGTCATTTCTGAGTTGCATTTGTTAAGTTATTTCTGAGTTGTACTGAACATGTGAACTTGTCTGATGATCCTACTACCAATAGATGTGTGTATAAGAGCTATCTTTCTGGTTTTACAATAGATGAGACATGTGGACAACCAAGTTCAAGATACATGGGACTCATAGGTTGAGAATCTTTATGAGGACATGCAAGCTACATGTAGAACGAACCCTGTAATGGCAGACATTTATCAGAATTTTAACGGTCAACCAGGCCAACCCCGGTCTCTGTAGTGGGGGTGAGAAATGTCCATTCACAGACCATGATGCTTTTTGAAAAATTAATAACTAGAATGACTGAGCCGAGCTAGTCATGCTAGTTGTAAATTTTCAAAAATAGTCTTCTCTTAGCCTACAAATGAACAGCCATTAAGCAAAAAAAATTATTTCCTGATCATTAACTCTCGCCGTTACAAGCCACCGGACAATAATTTCAATGGGCAATAACTCTGAACCTGCTGAATATTTTGAAAACAATTTGACTGAAAGTTGTTGGTGGCTTAGCCACAAGCAACTTTCAGTCAAATTGTTTTCAAAATATTTATCAGGTCCAGCGATATAACCCTTTGAATATGTCATCTACAAAAACTCAGCAGTCAGACAGTTAAACATGTTAAAAGATGAGATAGTATAGCCACAAACTCATGTAAATGGCCACAGGATGAGCTAAAAGCACATTCCCCCAAAGCAAATCAAACAGCCCAGTATTGGATCCAAACTCTAGCTCATTGCCGCTACAAATAAAGTAACACACGGTCAAATCTACCTAAACACAAAGCCAAGCTTTCTCAGAAAAAAACCACTCTTTTATTCATAAGTGTGTTTATACGTTTATGTGCATGCATGCATGCATGTGTCTGTTTGCACGTGTATCAGGGCTTGAAAATTAGACAAATTTCATGTTGCCCCTGGGAACAAGTACTTCATTTAAATTAGGCTACCCTGCTGGACTTCTCAGTTGCCTCATTTTGAAAGTTTATTCCCGATGCAATTATGTACTTTTGTAAGCGATACAGAATATTTGTAAATACCAAGTGAACTATTACATTAACAGATTAAATCCGCAACATGATTACTTATAGTCAGGGTCACAGTGTAAAAAATATTTTTTTCGTTCAGAATTTTTGGGGATTTGTAAAACTATATATTTTCGGAAAAGCTTTTAATGTGTCAATTTCAAAAACCAATGTTTGCATTTGCATAAAAGTCTTCATGGCGGCCATCTTGAATTTCAAAATGGTCACCATCGAAAATCTTTGAAATCCAATATATCTGCAACCATATGACCTAGATTAATAATTTTGATGTCTATATCTATGTTTTCTGGGTCAGTGAATGCATTGGTAACATTTATAATAAACTTCAAATAACAGAAATCATGTTTTGGTAGATAAGTCCTGACTTAATATGTAATTTACAGACAGCATCTGCAAATTTGTAACTTTTTGTGATAATGTTGCAATGATGAATTTTATTTGGCATATAACAGAGTTATCTCACCAATTTAATCTAAGTATTCAAGCAACAATCAATGTGCTGCATCAGTTGCTGTCTACCTAGCAACATTGGTGTCATCTTCATCATCTGATATAGACATCAACGATTGAGTCATCATCATTTTCACACTCTGCGCTGCATTGACAAAGCTCAGTGCATGGTAAGTCTTTGGATTTGCACGAGCATCGATGAGAGGAACAATTCGATTTGCATTGACACCTAACTATCTCAATGAGAGACTTTGTAGCTGGTAAAACATCTGGGGGGGGGGGGGTGTTTTTGCCTTTAGTTGGCCACCTGTCTCCTTGTAGTATCCATTCTGTAGTGATCCAGAAACACATGATGTGAAATGTCTGCCTGACCCCACACATTTGCCTGGACGTGTACTTTAAGGACATGCTGTTTCAAAGCACCAATAGTAGGTGGTAGACTTTCACTATCAGCAAGCTGCTTACAGAATAAATGCCAACGTAACTCTGGGATGTTCTCGACTCTAATAGACTTTGGACAGTATGCAGCACACACACATTTTGCCAGAGTTGAAAGTA
The DNA here is from genome assembly GCA_034401795.1 of Chaetoderma sp. LZ-2023a. Lineage (NCBI taxonomy): Eukaryota > Metazoa > Mollusca > Caudofoveata > Chaetodermatida > Chaetodermatidae > Chaetoderma > Chaetoderma sp. LZ-2023a. The sequence goes on from CM067359.1 coordinate 142,255,563, forward strand.
GCTCATCTGTGACCTCAGTGCTTCTCGCTAAATTTATCAGAGCGTCGATTACATCGCTGTCTGCCTTTAGGAAAAGCTTTAACCATGTTGATTTACCTATCCTAGAGAACCTGCCAATATTGTCTGCTCCAGTAAAGGCATGGAATGCGGGTAATGCTCTTACTTTCTCCATGCCTAGAGTTTTCCATATAGGCCGTAGCTTAATGGTACCAGAAACCATTGAGATAGACGTATTCTTAGGTAGATTGTCATAATATGCTATTGTCAGCACTAAGACATCAGTGTCTGGAGAGAAAATCACCAACTCTGCTGTATCACGATTTCGCTGTGTTGCACATATGGCATGATAGATCATTAATGTATCAGCTTCCTCATGATTGTTGTTCTCAAAATGTAGGCTTCTATTACTTATCGTCTGGCCTGATGCTGATGCTATGACCAAGGTAGATGAGTCTTTATTGTACTCAATAGTCTTCTCTGCCAGATACTGCGCAAGGTCATTCTTTGTTTGGTCATGAGACAAAAGTCTTGTCATAGGGATATGCTTGATACTGGTATCATCTTTGACTTGATATCTAATTGGATCCTTCCCATGTCATCGTTTCTCTCTGGTCATGTTTTTCAGGGAATCTGCTTGATATGTATTAAATACAAGAATGATCTCATCATATCCTGCTGTCAAACTCATTCACCTGTCATTAAAACATTTACTAAGGTCGTTGACTGTCACAATAGTTGCTGGTTTCTTTGCCAGCTTCTGGACAAGAACCATTCCATCCACAACTGCGATTCTCCTACTAGATTTCTTAGTTGCGACGGCAGTTGCTTCTGTTGCACCTAATAAGAGTGAATCCTCTGTGCTCTCGGTTTGTGGTAGGTCAGTCAGGAGCTTGATTAACTTCGACTTGTCGGTGCACTGTAGGACAGAGCCACACGGAGCAAACAGCACCCTCAGTGACAGTGTGAATTCAAAGTTGCCGATCGAATACTTCAAATCAATGTCTCGACTCGACTTTGCGAGAATCATCAGCCCAGCATATAGATCTTTAGTTTCCTTGAGATCAACAGCTTTGTCACGAATACGTACTGTTGTCTTTTTGTTTCCAGATGTATACATCTTGTTTTTCTCACGCTTTACTGGTGCCCAAAGGCTTACCTCTCCATTAATGCGCTCTTTCACATACTCTTCATATGTCTGTCCTCTTTCGTCTACATCCAGGATTTGTGGTACCGACTCTTGTGGTACATAAGCAAGTGAGATAATGCTGTAGATCATGTCACCTTCAGCAGCGAAAGGATTACCATGAGTCAGTATGGCAGCCTTTATCTTGTCGATTGTGGTGTGTTCGTGTTCAACAGCACTTGCTCCAATGCCATGGTGATCTCTGACCTTGTCTTCTTGCAAATCAAATTGACACTTGAATTCCCGGGATAACCGTGGCAGTTCTGGAGCAGCGAGGAAAAATCGCTGTCTCGCATTTGCATTGTTAGATATTCCAATTAGTCCTGAGTGCACTTTCATCATTTTGTTCAGATGCTCACATGCATGATCCGCACCAATTGAAGTGAATGGAATGTCATTCTTAGTCACTGCAATGTTTTCAGTTTCAAATTCTTGCCATGTGTCTGGATGATTCTGCTTGAGTGCATACATATCTGCTATGTATCTTGGCCAAAGACGTTTGTATTTGACTCCATCAAAAGCAAAGAATAACTTGCTCAGTGCTTCTCCAGCTTCAAGATGAAGGGTCAGATCAGTATTTCGGGATGCTGCGACAAAGAAAAGGATTGTTTCCACACGGTGCAGATAGTTCATTAATGACTTGAACATCGCATGTTGGGACCTCTTTGTCACCCATGTCTGAAAGAGATTCAGCATATCAGTATTAGACAGCACTTGGAGAAGATTGCTATGAGCAGGCATCACTGATTCTGCCCGGCTGGCTTGGTTTGATTTACTGCATGCCTCTTCTATGTCATCTGTAGCTGATATGCATGCATCCCTTAGATTTGGATACTCTTTGAAGAATTTGTCAAAGACCAGTTCATACAATGCGATGTAAGAGTAGATATGAGCATGAAGAGAATGTGAGTAGTGCTTGCATTTCAGGATTTGTGTCGTTGTGGTAGAGCTAAAGACATCAGCCTCGATCCATGCATCGTCTATTACGGAATTCTCAATAGAAGTACCGAGAGCTCTCAATGCAGCCATGACGACATGGAGTTCACCAAGTCTTGGGATAACACCACTCTTTAAATTGGCGTTGACATCTACAAGCTGCACTGCTTTCTCATACAGGGCCATGTCAAAAGTAATGACTGTTAGATGGTCTTTACCAACAGCCATCTCCTTCAATGTTTGTGCTTGTTTAATTACAGTCATTAGCGTTGACCATTCATGAGCCAGCTCTGGGGGAGAAGAGGCAATGCACCAACACTGGTTAGAGATCTACTTGATGACAGGAGTGAATTATACCCAGCCCACCCAGGAACCAAACATCTCTTTCCTTTCATCCATCCTCGCAACAACAGATGCTATGACCCAACCCATATGGGTCAGCTGATAAGAGTCTGCAACACCAGTTTTACTCAACACAAAATTACTTTGCATTCCAGGTTGAGCCTTTGGTTTGACGCATGGCAACATAGATGTGTGTTGTGGTGTAATGGATAAGCTCTTTGCATCACCAATGTTTAAAGGTGGTGCAATGGATTCCCTGGGTGCAGAAGCTTTTTGATAGACCGCAACAATTGTTCCATGTGTAGTATCTTTACCATCAATGGTATCCTCAGCAAAATCGGTGTTGTCCACAGCAAAGAAAACAAATGTCCCTTTCTTTAGAAATGGTGGTACATACAGATTATTGAATTGTCTCATGTTTTCGACAACCGAGTTAGCTATTGCTGTTTCTAGAAGCATGGTACGGTGGGAGGATATGCAACAGTTCTGTGCATGAAGAAGATTCACAATCTTCTTATTCCTGGTGTCGTGATGCACAGATAATGCCAATCCTAGAACCTGAGAATTTTCTCTTCTTTGCTGGGATCTGAATTTTTCAGAAGAGGCAGCTTTAGGTTTATGCATCACTTGCCTATCCGATTTAAGTCCAAACATGAGGGTTTGACAAGATGTAAGCACTGCTCTATCAACGAGACACTCTCTGATTTTGCTATCCAAACTATCTACAGGTCCAACCATTATCCATCGTATCAGTGTGTATAGTTCACATGGGATGTCATCCATATTGCTGGAAACAAGGACTGAACCAGGTTCACCATCATTCTTAGTGAATGTTGTGATGCTTTTTCGAACAATCTGTGCTGCCCTATAGATCGCCTTCATGCCTTCCATACCATCATCTTTACACATCGCAGAATGAACCATTTCTTCCTCACATGCTTCTAGCGAGTACAGAACGGCATACTTGCGCCTGTCCTTTTGAAGGACAGATCTTACATGATTTAGCTCAGAAAGGATTTTCTCTTTCAGCCACTGCCTACTAAATGCAGGTGAATGATTGTCCAAGGATTTACGGTCAAACATGTTTATATATGTTATTTCTATGTCAGCCATAGACAGATAAGCCCCATTTCGGGTGTGTGTATTAACAATATGGATAATTTCAATCAGACATGCCATTTCCCGGGAGAGATCATTCTCAGCATTTCTTGTAGTATCTCAATCTCGTAAAATGTGGAAAACATGCTTCCTCCAGCATGGCTTGTGATACCGGACATCAATTGCATGTGCATCACACGGGGAAAGCGAGGTATTTAATCTAGTAAGTAATGCTGTATCTTGTGCTATTTCCAATGCATCTCTTAGGCCTTTACCAGCATTATGAATTCGTAATTTGAACAACTGCTGATTATGATCGTCTGTCTGGCAGAAGAAACACAGTTCCTTACACAGTGGAATTGTCGAGGAACGTGTAAATACTGAAGTTGATGTCGATGCCTCATCAATAGCACTTTTCCTCTTTATCCCACGTTTCTTAGTAATGTAAGACCCACTAGATAGTGCATCCTCTATGCGATTTCGTGCACGTCGATTTCATCTTTGTTAGTGGCAGTAGAGTAACAACTGCGATGCCAACCCGCTTTATGTGAAGATAGGTCACCATATGTGCAAAGTCTAAGTCTTTTCTGAATTTCAATGTATGAACCAACTTTCAATGTTGCTCTCTCTTCGACTGCTTGCAACAAATTGGTAAATGAGTCTATTCTTGGATGCTGCACCATTGGTCCTTTAACAGTAGCATCTGTCTGGCATAAAATGCATAGCTTCCAGTTTGTTAACTCCTGTATTGCATCAAGCTGTACATCGCTCATGATTTACTCAAATTTGATGACAAAATATATTTGATCAATGCTTATTGCAAGATTACAAATGATAATCCTGAAGATTATTGCTGTCTGATTATGCTTATTGCAAATCTATGAGCAGGCGATCATTTGAACAACTTTTCTGCATAAATTTGCTTTCAGTTTACTTTTACTGGTGAATTTGAAAATTACCCTGGGCCATCCATTATTGTAAAATTGTTACACGCCGCTCACCATATACATACTCTGTCATAATATGTTTATTAATAAACATGATGACAATGTGATTACGTAGATAACAGGCCATTGGGCTATATCGTCATTTTATCCCCTCTATAGGTTTACTATGGGCTACTGTTACCGTTAAATATTGTAACAAATATTGATTTAGAAAAAAGGTGCGACATTTGCAGATGTTGTGTGAGAATTGCTTATTATTTTGGGAATTATCAACCAAAACATTATTTCTGGCACTTGAAGTTTATTATAAATGTTACCAATGCATTCGTTGACCCAGAAAACCTAGATATAGACATCAAAATTGTGAATTTAGGGTATATGGTTGCAGATATATTGGATTTTGAAGGATTTAGATGGCGGCCATTTTGAAAATTCAAGATGGCCACCATGAAGACATTTATGCAAATGCAAACATTGGTTTTTGAAAATGGCATATAAAATGCTTTCCAAAAATATATAGTGTTACAAATCCCCAAAAATTCTGAACGAAAATACATAGTGAACCCTACTATTAAGCAGGCCCTGAAAATAAACAATTCTTTAGCCTGTCTCCAGGGAAACCAGTCTGTTAAAATTTGGTCATCCTGCAGCAAAAGGTGGTTGTACTGGACAGCAGGAACGTGGAATTTTCATGTCCTGTGCATCTGTGTACGCATGTATGTACAATGCCATCCTGCATAACCACTTAACCCTTTAACACTCATATCAGCCAAAAATGGCCTCTGCAGTTATCTTCAGAAATGTCGATTTGCAGACCAAGAGAAGGCTATTCTTGAAAATTTATCACTGGAATAACTGGCTCAGTTAGCGAGCCAGTCATTCCAATGATATAAATTTTCAACAATAATCTCTTGGTCTGCAAAATGACATTTTCTATGATAAAATTAAAATTTTCTTGAAAAGATTTAAGGGTCAAAGGGTTAATGACTAAATCTGGTTATGAAAGTCAAAATATTTACTTATTGAATGTTCATTCGCAGGCCAAGAAAAGACTTTTTTTTTTTTTAATTTACCACTAGAATGTCTGGCTCGGTTATTGAGCCTGTCATTCCAGTAGCAAATGTTCACAAATTATCTTCTCTTGGCATACAAATGGACATTTCTCAGGAGTCAGGAATATTCAGGAGTCAAGATTACTGCAGAATCCAGTTTTGTCCATCTTCGATATACGAGGGTTAAATCCTTACCTGGGTATGGTGAGTGATACATAGGTCCATGATATAGTTGCTGAGCTGGATGGGACTGAGCTGCATCACCGGCCTCATTATAAGATACTAATCCAGACTGATTTGGAGAGGACACCGTGTCTAGATTTCCTGATCGCTGAATGGCTTCGTCTACTTCTGCAGTTGTTAAACCTGAATATAACAAGAGTAGGGCCACTGGTTTTCCGCTTCAACATTTGCCATTTTCCATTTTACAAAATGTTGATTCCGTTTCACAAACTTACATCATCCAAGCTACATGACTGTATACTCAATAAAGTAAAAAACCCAGTAAAAAACAGCCAAATTTGTGTTGTGCATTGTGTTATTAGTACGCGGCATGGTTGGGGGTGAGCACAGGCAGCTGTACTGAGGATGAGTACGAGTACTTTGGCAAAGTACTTGAGGCCGAGTACAAGTACATGTACTTTTTAGCACTTGTACCGAGGCACAGACAGTACAAAGTTAGGGTGGGGAAGAGATGGGTGTGTAAAAATTTACGTGAGACTATCTCACATTCTGGAGGAAAATGGCTTTAATAATTCGTTAATTTCTGCTTGAATATAATTGTTTCCATTTCAATTTACAACTGTTTTACAGAAGAATTTGATTTTCCGTTTAAAAATACCGTTTCCGTTTCAAATTACCAATTCCGTGAATTCCATTTATTTTCCATTATCGTGGAACACAACTGGCCCTACAAAAGCAATCAGAGATTGCATAACCTCGTCCCCCTGTTTTTGGCATTTTGTATTTTCCTGATCATCACCAGAGTTGATTAATCCTAAATGTATGCTCACACTGTTTCTTGACATATATTTCGAGCCAAATCAAGGTTTTATCACACTAGTAGTTTTCGAGATATCCATAGATCCAGAATGTGATCTGAACTGGATCTGGGTTCTTCTCCGGATCACAGCCACTGTCTGGAAATCCACTTTCAGAGGAAGATTCATAGTTGTGTTAAAATCTGAGCCAAATCGGGGGAGCAGTTTTTGAAGATACAGCTCCGAATACAGAGACATGAATGCAATATCCTCTTGCCAACAGGGGGTTCGGACAATAGAGGCATCCAATTCCAGCTTTGCCCCGCCCATTTCTAGCTAAGCTCCACCCACATTCTGTGTGGGTTCGGATTGATTTATCTACATGTACATTGAATCCTGACTTCCCAAAATCCAATTTTCAAGATAATTATACAGGTAAGCGTTCGAATATATTGAAATCAATTTAACTAAGTGCAGATAGTTAAATTAATTTCAAAATATTCAGCAGAACGTTTATTAAATAGTATATACATTAGACATACAATTCATACACTTGACAGACTATTCCAGCTTCATGACAGAGTATTCTCTGTAAATTATGATTCTAATGTCAGCCTACATGTCATGTAATTCACCTTTCCAGAGTACCCACCCATCATATGACATCATAATGAACTGTGTGACATGTACAATGACATCATAAAGAATGACGTCGATAAGTACATCACGAACGCATATTTGAAGACGGTCTATGTGTTGTTGTACAAATTGTTTGCTTTTACTATTTAATAAATATTCTGTTTAATATCTTGCAACTAATTTGACTGGGCGCTGTTGCTGACATAGGCAGCAACAGCACCCAGTCAAATTAGTTACAAAATATTCAACAGTTTCCCTGTATAGTTTTCAGGAAATTGATACATGTAGCTAGGACATTTGGGGATCGATCAATCCCAACACGGCGAGGTGTGGGTGGAGCTTAGCTAGTGATGGACGGGGCAGAGCTAAAAAAGGAAAGGTCCATTCTTTATGATGTCATATACACGCACTTGTTTGACTGGTACATAATCATACACATTGAATAGTCATGACAGTGGCAGACCTTTAGTCCTTTTATATTATGAAGTTAGGCGTGTTTACAATTTTTCAATTTAATTGTGAAACTTAATTTCTTTTTAAAATGACAAGAATTCCGCAGAATCAAATGTCTCGCCTTGTCTCCTGTTTGTCAGAGTGGCACTGACCTTTGACTTTGTGACCCCCGTGTTATGATGCTGATTCCTACCATTATAGGTAACCATGTATACAAGTTTAGTTCCAATAGGATTAACCAATCCTGAAATAAAAGCCGAGAAATTTAGCTAAATGACAAAACTTAATGTTGAAAAGAGAATTCTGTATCAAAGTGACCTTGACCATTGAACTTGTGACCCCCAACATCATCATGATGTTTCCTAACATTATAGGTAACAATGTATCCAAGTTTAGTTGCAATAGGCTTAACCAATCCTGAAATATAAGCTGAAAAGTTTTGCTAAACGCAAAACCTTAATGTTGACGCCATCGTTATCGGAAAAGTAATACCTACAAGTACAGTACGCCACAAAAATAACTTTACGTTTGGGTTATAAATAGAAGGAATTACGCGTGTGCGGAGATCTCGGCACTAGTAGTAAATGCCAGGACGACCACACGCAAGATAAATAGTTTGTGTCGTCGTATTTCCAGCGCGTAACACTTTAAGACATGCACCAAATATATAGCACTTCCTCCTAAATTTAAAATTATTAGCACATTTAAAGATTTCAGTAGGTGCGTCAGAAAAAAATAAATGGGTCATAACAAATTAGACGCATCAAAACAAGAGTTTAGGCCCGTCAAAAAATGTCTAGACAACGCGCTCTATATAGCATTTTGTTTTACTATGCATTGAAAAATGTGCGCGTTTTTGTTTTCCTTTTAGCGCATTTTTCGTAAGATATTTTTGCGGCGTACTGTATGTCTCACTTTCTGTTTCGCAGACGAGACAAGAATTGGAAAATCAGGTATATTTTTATGAATAGTAATATTTTTAAATGTCTCAAATACGCCGAATAAATCTACTACGAAAATATTGAACATGTGTACTCTATATCGCTACGGTAATTCCCCGATGAAGAGTGATCGTACACATACGGTTGTTTGGCATTTTATTTTTTATAAACAACCAAAGCAACCAGATGTGCCGAATGAATGGCGAGATAGCTAAAGAATTGCATCGACCAACACATAAAATATGTAATCTAGAAGCTGCTTATTAATAAAATTTCTTGTGCCCAGTGTTCAGTCTCGTAATTTTGGCGACAAAATTAATCATTTTAACTCCAACAAGTCCTTTCAACATGCATCGCGTAATAAATTCTGAGTTAGAGGCAAAAATTACTGAGTAGTCTGCGAGTTCTGTGTTCTGCATAGTGAGTTCCGAGTTCCCGATTCTCAGTACTATTATAGTATTACATGTGCGGAACAATTTGATTAGAATTGCAGATGGAAATTAACGAGTAGTTTGCGAGCGTTGCCTAGTTCCTGATTCACTTTAGTATAGCGTTCAACCAGGAACCACTTGACGAAAATCACCAGACATTACAGAGACGAATACAAGTAGCGACTACATGTATTCTTACAAAAACATATTCCTAGAAAATCAGTAAACATCAAATAAATATGTAAGCTATGATCACGCTCATAAGCCTTAAAATGCTGTTCTATTCTGGGACCGGTACTATTAGAAGCGAATGCATGAAATTGTATGTGACTGTTCGCAACCCAACACCTCTCAACACAAATACCACTTCCTTCTCTTGATATGAATTTTCTGGATTTTTAATGCACTTTTTGTGATTTAAATCTTTTAAAAATTTTAAAACACCTGCAGTCAAGTAAGTTGAATTTTGATGGAAGAGTGCTTTCCCTTTAGCTGTTAGTAACCTGTGTCATTCAGGGTTCTTTAAGAAGCAGGTTTAGAAATTTCAGAATTTGTCAGAACCCATTTTTAGGTTCCGTGTTGTGTTGATGGGAACCTCCTGGAACCTGAATTTCGGTTCTTTGAGTCAACCATTATGGGAACCCATTTTTACGCTAATGGAAATTCACTAGTACAGATATGAGTTTTAATATAAATCATCTGTGCTTTGTTATTTTATGTTGTGTATTTAGTAATTACTTTGTCTAATACCTTTGTTCCAGCATGTTAATCTCAGAATCAGTCTGACTCAGTGTGAGCAAAGAGAGAGGCATTTGAAGACTGTCACTGAAACATGAGCCAATCTAGTCATTTACCCATTCACTGATGAAATATAACTGTATATTAATTTCAAATCAAGGCAATCTTATTGATACAGGAAACTTTCCTGTATCAATAAGATGGTCTTGGAATCAAGATACACTGTAACAGTTATAATTCATCAGTGATTATATGATTCAGATAATTTGGCTACATATTTGACTTAAAGTTGTTACTGGCTAAGATATCATCAGTAATAAGTCAAATTTAAGTTCAACAGATTGCTTTCTTGAATGGCAATGCAGAATGAAAGTTAAAAAAATGGAACAGCAATTTATTACTTTTTATTTAAATTTATTATCCCACATCCAAGATTTTCCTGGTCAATTATTGAATTCAAATTATTTATTGGTGAAATCCACACATGCATGCACGCACACATGCCCATCCCTGTCTCCTCCCTCCGCCCCACCCCAAACCGCCATCAAATATATTTGCTGAAAATGCTTCAGAATATTATAATGGACGATGTTGTCATGGGGCGGATTGACAGACAGCTCTTGGTGGCTGAAAATAAATTTCAATCTCCGCGCATTGCTATTTCCTGTCATTCCGCTAGCATTAAAATAACCTAGCGCCAATCACACAGACACAGTTTGTGTAATGCTCTACAAAACCTTCAGTTCCCGCATCGTTCAATTATTTTTTTAGCGCTGTCTTAATGGCGCATTTACAACCGTGTGTTATTATGTTTAACGATGTAATGGCGAACTCTGATTTGTAAATCTCGTGAGATTCTCGCATCGGGCAAGATTATCAATGTCATAGAAAATGGCAGCGCCCGTATATTGCAAATTATAAAGAAATTTGCGATTTCTGGATATGATTTTTGCTAAAATCTTTACTTTTTTACGTCATTTACTGCACTGGCCGATGAACATCTATGTAATGTTGTCCATTAGGCACATTTTGATGGGAAATCATCTATTGGTACTGTGATTTAGCTCACACGGAACCGACATGCTACGGGTAACATTTGTTATCACAAAATTTCTAGGCCTGTGAAGTGAAATACACTGTACATTGTCAGTAGTGAACATACTTTGAAGTTATTCTAAAGATTGGCAAAATCAAGAAAAACTTTCCGGCCCTGTAGGTGGGGCTTAGAATACACCTTCCATATCCTCTGCGTGTCGTACGAGGCGACTAAAGGAGGTAAGGGTGAGGTAACCCTGACAGAAACCTCGAGTGCTGAAGACGGAGGTTCCAGGCCGCACGGCGCACTCTAATAAACCATGGATCCACGCACTTAACGCTTATGATCATGTCGATAGTCACTTACAGGACTGGCGGTATGATCAGCGAACGACAAGAAGAAGAAAAACTTTCCATAGAGTGCATATATAGCAATTTAACGATTTTGAAAATTGCCTGTATGGTTGTATAAATATTATATATATATATATATATATATATATATATATATATATATATATATATATATATATATAGAGCACAATCATGACAATGTTTTATAACCTTACCTTTCCTTCCTAGAAATGCTCGTTTTTGTGCCAGAGGACTTTGTTGTACCCTAGAAAGAGTCAAGAACTTAACAGCAGTTGATATCTGCAGAATTAAAAAAATAAATAATTTTACAGGAAAATGAAACAAGAATGACAATCGGCGTTGGATGAAATCTATGCTCCACACCACGATCGTGGAAAGGAACAATATAGCATGAAGATTGTCTAGCAGTGCTGTGTCGAAGGAAAAGGAGGAATACTGTTTTAGCTATGCCCCGCCCATCTCTAGCTAAGCTCCACCTACGATTTGCCTGTGTTTGCATTCACTGAATCTCAATTTCCAGAAATCTATACAGATAACCTGTTGCACATTCTGAAACTAATTTGACTGGGTCTGTTGCCGCCTACGGCATCAAAAGCGCCCAGTTAAATTAGTTTCAAAATATTCAACAGAATGTTTAGTAAATAGTAAAGACATACAATTCGTACAACAACGCTTAGTCCGTCATCAATTAAACGTTTGTGGCGAACTTAGCTCCATCATTCAATTGATTATGTCAGATGTTATCCTAGACATCACCTAGTTGATTATGATGTCATAGGACTGATTGAGAAACTGGAATCCTCCATTGACATAGCATATTGTGTTCATGCTTATTTATGAATGCACGCATGTGCAATATACTGTCAGCCATAATGGCCATTATTATTATTAGAATTAAAGTCACAATTTCCTTAATTGGGTTACTTTGACCTTGACCCTTGACACATAAATTAATAGGGTTCCTCAGACCCCAAGTAATTCTTATGTAATTAGTTTCAAACAATAATCTAAACATAGAGCGTAATCAGTGATTGTAATTTGTAAGTATGCTCACTTTTGATTTGGTCAATGAACAACAACATTTCACGAATTTACAGTAGCTACATGTCCTTTGCCTTTGTCTAATAATTTGCAAAATCAAACACGTCACATTTAACAAGACCCAAGGGGACAGGAAACAAGAACATTTAGGTTACAACGAAGGAATATGTGTAGCCGTGTCCAAAATGCACAAATTTTGGTATGAAACAAAATAATCTCCACTAACCCAATTGACCAATCAGTTTGAAATGTATCAAGTTACGATGTAGCAACCCACAAAACCCATACATGTATATATTGCCATTTTTATTGTCAAAATCCCATTATCCATAAATAAACAATAAACCTATTTTGATTGGTCGATGGTGGCCATATTTTCCGACATATAACCAATTCCCTTGGAAAGATGCAAATTTATAGTCTTTCCAAGGCACTCATCAATTTGACATGATCCCTTTAACCCTTTCACCGACGAATCCCCATACATGCCATATTCTTATTTTTAAGGCAACCATACAGGAACTGTTCAATATTTTGAAATTAATTTGACAGGAAGCCATTGCTGGCTGCAGCAAGGGCTTCAGTCAAATTAATCACAAAATATTCAACAGAATAAGTTTTATATCAAACAAATTTTACTTGTTCATGAATTTGTCGGTAAAAGGTTTAATGGTTTATTTTTGTGAAAAATAAGTCATCCCAAAATAATAGCTAGGCAGATTGACTAAATCAGATACCTCTGGTTAAGTACTTATAGGTAAGTTAAAATATATTTCCATCATTTTCAACTGAATGATATATACATGTACACTAGAGATCTGGTGCATGAAATGTTCTGTTTAATACTTTGACCATAATGGACCTTTCCATTTTTAGCTATGCCCCGCCCATCACAAGCTACGCTCCACCCACACCTCGCCGTGTTTGGATTGATCGATCCCCGAATGCCCTAGCTATCAATTTCCTGAAAACTATACAGGGAAGCTGTTGAATATTTTGTAACTAATTTGACTGGGTGCTGTTGCTGCCTATGGCAGCAACAGCGCCCAGTCAAATTAGTTTCAAAATATTCAACAGAATATTTATTAAATAGTAAAAGCAAACAATTTGTACAACAGCCCATAGACCGTCATCAAATATGCGTTCGTGACGTACTTATCGACGTCATTCATGACGTCATTCATTATGATGTCATTGTACACGCCACGCAGTTCATTATGACGTCATATGATGGCTGGGTACTCTGGAAAGGTGAATTGGATTGCAAGGCATTGCCAGGCCTCGAAATAAGCTACCATGGGGAAATCAATAAAATGATCCTGTACTCTGGCTCTGAGATCGATTTTTTGATCGCCTGTTCCAACCACCAGGTAATCCATCGATTACCAACACAGATGACCTACATGTACATGTAACATTGCAGTTTTTCAATGAACAGAGTAAATTTCCATAAGAAATCTTTTGTAATTTACCACTGGAATGGATGACTCGATTATCGAGCCAGCCATTCCAATGGTCAATTTTCAAGAATTGGCCTTGATTAAGGAACATTTTTTTTAGATTTTCTTGACCATAAAAGGTTAAACAATGTAGCGATAGACATTTTTGTATTTTATCTTATGCAACATTAACAGTTTTAACAGATTTATACTTATACCCCAGCCATGCCATCAGAAACTAGGAAATCAAAATACTGCTCTCCTGAAATTCCATTCAGGCGATCAAAAGGCGATTGATTCTTTTCTCCTACTACATGTATTTCAAGGCCTGCATTGCTGCCGTAGGCATCAATGTCTTCCAACCCAATTATGTCCAAAATATCCAACACTGTTTTATTTTCTTTGGAAACATTCTAAGTTATTTCTGAGTTGCACTGTACACAGGAATGAAAGGAAGGGCTTACCAATTCCTCTCTTGGAACAGCCATCGTAGATCCACTTTGCTGGCCGCTAGTTGGACTGGGTACCTAAACAGTGAAGAGAATTTTATGATCAATTGCATTCTATAAATACGCAACGAATACATACAATGTAGTGTCCAATTTTTGCTGCTTAATTTGAAACAAATTCGAAGTAAATAAATTTTCAAAATATGCAACAGACTCACACGTTTTGATCCATTAAAATTAGGGTTGGCAATTTCCCGGAAAATACCATGTACCGGTATGTATAAATCTCAGGGCAGAGGGAAATATTTGGAAATACTTAGACGATAAATTTAACCATTTACTTGTCGCACAGGCCAAAACCGGACGATAAAGTAGTCTTGCAGAATGGATATTTGCAGGGCAAGAGATCATTTTTGAAAGTTTACCACTGGAATGACTGGCTTGGTTACCGAGTCGCTGCAATGATTTATCGTGTATCGTGATATCGCGATACAGTAAGCGTATCGTAATACACGACACACTTAACTGTGTATCGTGATACTTACTTAGAAACACTAATAAAACAGTTTAACTCCAAGCACTTTGCTTTACCCAATGGCTTTATATGGTAGAAAACCTAACCATTTCAACGACAAATCCCTGAAAATTAAAATCCCTTTCACGGTAAGTATATTTTGCTGAATATTTTGAAATGAATATGACTGAAAGACATTGCTGCCATGGCTTCCTGTCGTACTAATTTCAAAATATGTAACAGCGTTCCTGTATCATAGGCATGAAATTGAGATACAAGGAATTTATGGGCAAAATGGTTATGTTAACATTTGCATTTTATTGGTAGTTCTCCCCAAAACAGATTGCTCCCACTATTGTGCTGTAAATTGCATACTTTGTTTATTTTAATAGGTTTCTATGCATCGCGTGATATGTATCATGTCGTGACACACCCATCGTGATATGTATCGCGTCGTAATTTAGGGAATCGTTGTAGCTCTAGTCATTCCAGTGGTAAATTTTCAAAAATAGTCTTCTCTTGCGCTGCAAATGGACATTCAAAAAGGAAATATAGAGATTTTCTTGACCAAAATTTGACCATTAAAGGATTAAAGCTCATCATGGTTATTTATCATGCCTAAAGTTATCCCGAAGCAACAACATTTGGAAAATATTTGAAAATTTCAGTGACGGTCGTCTTCTTCAAAGCCGCCACTTTACTGTGATTTTTGCAGCCGCCATTATTTGGGATTCTATTGTTCTCTATCGCACAAAGTCCAGCATAAAACCATTCATGTAATGTAAAGTCAGTCTACTCTTGAACTCCGCGCTGAGCTTATCCATTTGGATAGTGTGTATTAAGCGCATAGTAATTTGATTCTAATTGTGTATTTCCAATCATGCTAATGGTAGACGTGAAACATGCTAAGCTAGATATTTTTATAGCAATTTGACTGATAATTGTTGCTGGCAATAGCAGCAACAACTTTCCTTCAAATTATTTCAACCAAATTGTTTTAAAAATAATCAGGACTTTCAATGTGGTCACACATTCTGAAGATATGTCGAGCAATTCGATTGGCAGTCGTTTAGTCATTGACCCAACAACTTTATTACTGGGCAATGGGGAGCATCCCTGTCAAGGAAAAGGAAGGGGGGGGGGGGGAGAAGAGTCAAGTAACCAGCCATCTGACAATTGTTGTAATTTGGTCAGGTCAGATTGGAGTATTTAATTATGCATCCTCTGGGTCTACTATATCTTTGTATTGTCCGCTAAAAAAGGACTTCCGGACCGATTCTTGCTTGAGAATCGATAATAGTTAAATACTTGTCGAGTATTTGGGTTTTTTTGCATGATGCAGCATCATATAAAAAAGTAACAATTCTCATTAAGTATTGTTCACAATTCCCAAGCGAGAATTGTCATGTATGGATGGACAAGCTGGAATGGATAAGCTCACCCCAAGGACTGTGAGGCACTCCCACAAGACATAAACATGTTAGGTAACTGGGCTACCACTTGGGGAATGCACTTCCAACAATGCAACATGAGCCTAACCAGGAAAAAACCCAAAACCCCATCAAATTCGATTACACGCTAAAAGGAATGAGCCTAAGTTTTGTTTCGTCAGTAAAGTACTTGGGCGTCAACATAACCAATGACCTAAGCTAGAACAAACACATCACTGAGATCTGCAGCAAATCGTACAGAACCTTAGGACTATTGCGGAGAAATTTATCATTCTGTTCCCAAGAAATCAGATTTCAAGTATACATGGGACTGATTAGACCAGTTCTGGAATATGCAAGTATAGTTTGGGACCCTCATCAGATAACTCTTCAGGACAAACTAGAAAATGCGCAAAAACCTGCAGCTAGATTTATCACCTCAAACTATTGAGCTACGAACCAGGCAGTGTGACAAATATCATGGAAACACTAAAACTCCCACCGAAAGAAGGAAACAAAACCGCCTCATCTTGTTCTACAAAGGTCTACAGCAACAAGCAAAGATATCATTAGACAGTCTACAGAATCCAATTCGGAAAACCAAAAACATGCACAACAGCCACTTCAACCAAATTTACGCAAGAACTGACGTCTTTAAATTCAGCTTTATTCCCAGTCGATAAGGGATTGGAACAAACTATCACAGGATCTTCTAAGCAGTTCAGAACTCTGCAAATCCTACAAATAAATTTAATGAATTAATCAGAGGCAAAAAACATGTCTAAACCAGCTACTTGACGAATCAGGGCTGAAAATTAACTTTTTTTCATGGTGATCCATACGGATCAGTACATCAGAAAAGATACCGATCTGTGACAATTTCTACTGATCCGTATGGTAACCATAGCATAGGCTTGCGCGATTTCACGTTTTATTAAAAAATCGTGATTTTGAAAAAGATCGCGATTTTCTACGATGTAATTGAAAAAAAATCGAAAAATTGTGAAAAAACTGAGCAGACTATAAGATTTTAAAACTCACCATTCAACAATAAAAGAATACCGTTATAATCCATTCACGCATGTATCCATTGTGTTTTTTCTGTTCTCTACATGTAAGCCCTAATCAAAACACAAAGCTCTATGGTAAACAAGCTAACAATAGCGAGGTAACACCATTTGTCATTGCGAAAACCAGCGCTGCAGACCCTGAGTCTGTCGTGAAATACCAAGTATATACTTAGGTGCAGAGTGTTAGGGAATAATCACTGAAAATAATTCTTTTTAATTCTTTTAGCAATTTCAGGCGGTGTACTAATTTTTCCTTTTTGATTCGGTTGTCATGCCTAATTAAAGAAAATAACGCAACAGCACTCCAGATTGTTGTATTTTGAACTGTACGTTCTGTTGATTACTCTTAAATGTAAATCGTACATTCTGAAGGCAACTATAAACTGCCCTATAGGACGAGTTTACGCCGTTACTATCGTAGCTACTCAAAGCTACCATCCTATGTATATTGATTGCGCAGTATCTCCCCAGGTACTAATATTAGCGTCTTCGCACTACTCGGGTAATGACCTAAACTCGTCCTACAAAGGGAGGCTATAAGCGGAAGCCGATAAATAATGTGATTTATATTTTTTCTCGACGAAATTTTATGTCGATTTTTGATGAAATGAACAATGTCTATTAAACTATACGCAATATTTAGGCAGTCCCAATTAATAATTTCATTCCCGCAATGATGGATATAAGGTACACATTAAGCAGAGACGTAGGATAGTAAGAATTTGTCGCACGAAATTGTGTTCTAGTTTCGTGCTATTTTTTATATCATTTATTTCAACTTTTTCTAGAAATTCCAAGTCCCAGTTTTCGTGACCTGTTTATACTTTTGGGAATGTGGACCTATGATTTAATTGAAAATCATGATTTTTTTCTACATAAAATCGATCGCAATGTTTCAAAGCAAAAATCGTGCAAGCCTACCGTAGTATGACAGCATTTTTGCTGCATATATGATTATTTGACAAATTGGCATAAATTGGTTTGCATCAGTAAATAAACATTTAGCGGTATTAATGGTTGAAAGCAGTGACGAAATTTAGCACTCGCCCAGTCGCCCATGGCGAGTAGATTTTGGTCTGGGTCCCTAAAAGTTAAAATTCACTTGCGCAGATGGCGAGTGGAAATTGTCTCAAGTTATATTTTATTGTTTTAAAGTCTAAACTAACCCCTTGAAAACTATTTTCTCATACATACGAATCAAGGAATCGTGGAAGTGTTAAATAAATAAATCATAAGTCGCGTTGTTAATATTGTTTTATTTTCAACCACGGCTACCTAATGTTTTATTTTCAACAACGGCTACCATACGCAGCTTTATCATTCCATGTTACCGATTTACATCGACGTGTCAAGAATACACCATTCCCACATTAGCGTATTTTGGGAAAATACCTTCCCTGAATGCATCGACGTACCACTTCCGACTGGCCACTGTGATAGCCGACACACAAACAGCATTACTTTACTATGGGAATCAGATACAGTGACTTTAGGCAGTGCATATGAAAAACTATGTTCATAATATTTTTGAAGTCATACATCATCGGAAAGCTAAGCCAATTTTCTATACATTTCTGTATTAGTTTTTATAGTGTTATAAAATTTAATACAGTTGATTGCATTTTTAAACTATCCCCTATTGTCCACTTGATTTAATGAACCTAAGTCGAATGGTGCGCTTTATATATAGTGTTGTGTCAGAAAATTTTCCGTTATACTATCACTATAGTTCAGAAATAACAAATTTCCAAACAATGTTGTTAAATATCTTGAACCCAATTTGATTTAAAAAAAGCTATTGCTGCTATAAGCAGTAATGACTTGGCAGCAATGGCTTCCTAGCAAATTGTATTCAAAATATTCAACAGGAAAGTTTTTGCATATTATTCAAAATTGAAGAAAATGTTAATTCTGTGTACAGTTACCTTATTTCTGGGTTCAACTGTACACCAGCTGCATGGAATCATGGATGATGCAATATTGCACACACACACACACACACAATATATATATATATATATATATATATATATATATATTATGGTTAAAAATATACACATATTTTTCCAATTTTCTGGAAAAATATCGGAAAATTTTCTGTAAAAATATTTTTCCGGAAAAATAACATCACTATATACACAAAGTGAAAACGTTACAAAAATATAAGAAATAATGCATTAATGTGTCGGCAATTGAATGCGCTTTCCAATGATATATGATTCAGATAATATAATGATTTTAGTTTAACATAGGAACGGTTTAGATGACGGCGTATTTTAGTGCGAAAGTAACTCAACGCGGGTCAGCGGCTTGTTGGCGGCGGTACCAGACAGCAGTTTTGCTCGGAGCATTGATTTAGCGGAATCCCGGCGTAATGACGTCAATGTGGGAAAGGTGTATTGGTAACATATGTTGCACAGTAGCACTGATTGGCTCGCACTCGAACATTCGCTAAATGTGATTTAGTTATATCTCTAGCTATTCTTATTAACAGTTGGTTGTTGCAACAATAAAACTTGATTCTAACACGAAAAAAGTTGAAAATTGGCTTATCTAAAACGGTTTTCTTGATAGATTTTGTCGTAACGGTCATTTTCGTAAAATAGCTCATTTATAATTTATGCGGGTACGTCATATGCTGGATATCCAGTCGACCAATCAAATTATGAGAAATAGACACACCTCCTTATGATGCGACCGCGGAGATAATTTGATTTGTCTGATGACATGTTGTTGTGCTTAACTCTAATGGCTAATTCAATCAAATTCGGCACAGTTGGCAGAGGTTTGCAATTGACTTCTTACATTCGCGGTTTTAGAAGATAAATTACAATTTTAAGTGACAGAAAATGTACTAATCCACTCGGATCAGTTGTCATTATACTGTGATAATCTGGCACTGATTCGGACACCAAAAATGCCTACGGATCACCGGATCAGTGGTTCATCGCCATAACTAATCAACAAGAAGATCAGGGTCGTCATGGATTTAGGATGCCCATACAAACAGACAGTAAAGTCTAAATGGGGGGGGGGGAGAGGGGGGGGGAGTAATTAATTTAATAAGAGCACATGGCATGTAACATGTTATTAATACGGTATTGTACATAGACTGCTTATAGCAAGATTATTGTGAGTGCCTCAGACACTCAGACAGCTGACAAAGGTAATTTCAAAATGTTACCGAATTTGTGCCCTGGTCGAATTGAACAACGTGTCCACGAAAACTGGTATTGTAGCATATTGAATGCAGGCTGCGAATATAACAAAATGTTTTCTCTCGATTATTGATTGCTTTAAAGGCAAAGCAGGCTGAGAACTAATAATTTCAACTGCGTACATCTCGGTTCTTTTTATCTCCGTCACTTTCTGCACTAGAAGACATGTTGACAAACCTCCACTAAAACGCTCCAGTTAATGTGTTTAATACGTTCCAGCACGCTTTGCGCCTGCAAAATCGGCTTTTCTCGGTTTGTCTATGATAGCTTATAATTAATGCGAATACAGCAGATTGTCAATAGTTTAACGATTTAGCAAAACGTTTTGAAACGGTTTCTCTACTGAATGCAAGGCTGGTTTCAGTTTCTGTTAATGTCAAGGTCGCATTGTAATGACGTCAACAATTCAAGATTCTACAAGTTCAATAGATATTATCAAGAACTGAAGTAGAGAGAGAGAATGTATTGAGATTTGGCATTACATTGATGAAAACTTCCCAGGTAGGTTGATCTTGATCTATCATCTATGCTACAATTTGGCCACAACAAATTAAAAAAAATTTAACATCTCTAACTTTTCTTATTCAGCATACAATTTGAATTTAAATATTTAGTTATATTAACAACCTGAATTCATTTTCAGTTATTTAATCTGGTGTTATGTGTGAGCTCTGTATTCACCTTCTTAGCAATGGCGGGTGATCGGTTCGATGGTTCCACTTATCTACTAATGGTTATCATATCTATCTCTTAAACTAAAGGGGCAGCATTTCTTGTCTCCTCTAGTGTAGTTCATTTGGTTAACTTTACCCAGAAAACACACAATCAGAATAGGCTTGCGATATTATTACTTTGAGTAATCGCGATCGATTACTTAAGGATAATCGTAATTACTCGATTAATCGGCCTGGTTACAGATTACACCGTTATAACAACAAAGGTATATCAATGACGAAAGCTGCAATGGTGTTTAGAAATGTTCATTTGCAGGCCAAGAGAAGACTATTTTTGAAAATGTATCACTGGAATGCCTGGCTTGAGCATTGGCTTCCATTCGAAAAGATCATGCAAATCAACAGAGAATACCGTGACAACATCCTATCAAAGACACCAGCGTGATACAACACTATTATTAACAACCAGATTACGTCACACTGAGTGGAGAAAGCCCTATAGCGCCTAAAGCTGTCAACAACAGCGGGCCAGATTCAGATTCCAGCAAAAATACTCAAAGCAGCATCAAGCAAAATAGCACCAATTCTTGCGTCATTACTCCAGCAGCCACTTTAGGAATGTATTATCCTTTCAGACTGGAAGCAGGCGACCATAACACTGATTTTCAAAAAAGGCAACCAAACAATGTCATCAAACTAAACCTGTCTCACTAACATCGCTGACAGCCAAATTATTTGAACACATTATTGCTAGCCAAATGACAGCACCTATGTTGACAGAAACATCATCCTACATCCAAATCAACATGGCTTCCATTCGAAAAGATCATGCGAGCAGCGAATCACAACTCATTCTAACAGCCCATGACCTCTCATAATTCTTGAACCAACAAAAGCGGACCGATGTAGCCGTTATAGACTTTGCAAAAGCATTCGACAAAGTACCACACCAACACATGACCAACGCCTACTGTTGAAACTCCAACAGTATGGAATCCAAGGAGAAATATTAAGCTGGATAGAGTCTTCTCACTAATAGACAGCAGACAGTCATATTCGACAGGATGTCATCCAATTCAACACATGTCTTGTCTGGAGTTCCACAACGATCAGTATTAGGACCCTTCTTGTTCCTATTGTTCATAAATGACATCTCTGATGAAATTCAGTCAACAATCCGACTCATCGTGGATGATTGTCTTCTGTACCATACAAAAGACTCAAAAGAAGACAAAAAAAACTACAGAATGACCTTGTCACTCTCATAGCATGGACGAAAACCTGGCAAATGGAATTCAATGTTTCAAAATGCAACATTCTCAAAATCACACAACGAAAGTCTAGCATGAGCAGAACATACCATGAATGGGCAAACTCTTACCGAGACATTATCAAACCGATATCTTGGAGTCGAGCTGTGTTGCAAGCTTAATTGGGACAAACACATCTCAAACATCACAAGCAAATCTCACAGGACACTTGGCTTCCTATGTCGACAAATGTCAAGACTACCAGACAAAGCCACTCACAGAAGCTACAGTCATTCCAACATCCATCAGTCAATACCAGCATTCATTCTTAGAACAGGGCCACTCTGGAACAGCCCTGTCGGCTCAACCATCCCAGCACCAGATGTAATCGATACCTTCAAGAGCTACATCCGCAAGGCAACCATCTGAAAATCCCAAACATTCCATATAAATATGTACATAGCCTGTTAACTATTATGTCTGTTCAAATGCTAATGGTTTAAATACTAATGGGCCAGGTGAGCGTTAAGAACCTTGAACTGTTTATTACAAAATTACATGTACAACATAAAATGTGTCTGGACATCGATAAATCAGGTCTGGCCAGGGTTTCTCATAGCGGTCCTTTTGAGGGTATAGACCCCAAAATGCAACTGGGGACCCCCAAATGTTGTGGTAATGGGTCCCATGGGACCCCTGACAATCTTTCATGATTGTTAAATATTAATTAGATTTATAGGTTTTTGCCCAAAGACACCCACAAAAGCTAGCATTGGACCCCACAATTTATAGCACCCATGATACTCTAATTTTAGCATGGATGAGAAAAACTGCATGAGAATCCAGAGTTTCAGTTTGGGACCCCCAGATTTCAGGTTGGGACCCATAGATTTCAGGTTGGGATTCCTAGATTTCTAGGTGTGGGGTCCATAGAACCTCCAAAATTTAGATGCCATTAGAAACACTGGGTCTGTCATGTATGAAAAAGGTACGATACATGTATGTATGGAAAAAGTATGGAATTTCATTCTACAATCCGAGGTGTATGAACACTGATATATGATTACAGTCAAACATGCTTTAAAAGCAACATCTACAATTATATAACTTAGGCCATGTCTATATAGATGCCAGTTTTAAGTGTCAAACAATGTGTTTGACCTAACATTGAAGATCCATCTGTCTATAAACTTCACTTTTTTCTGCGCCCTAGAGTGGCTTTTATAGAGGTTTGAATATACTGGGTTTAGCTAGATTTTTTGTTTGGTTTAAACGTGATTTATTTGTTCAGATGGGAGCACGATAAGACTTAGAGTCTTATGCCCGTGTCTCCCATACACATACAGATTATTCAAAACTTTTTTACAACAAAATGGCGGCAAATCATAATAGTTTAATTAATTGTAGTCTATTGGTGTGCATAAGTATGTGAATGTTGAGTGTGAGGTGGGGGAGAGTAGGATTTTTTGTTTGTGGGCCTGTTGCTAGCGTTGTTCTGATTAATTGATTTGATTGATGGTTGATTGGTTTGCATGTTCAATCAACCGATCGATCATGATTTCAGAAATCGTTTTTGCTTGTTTTTAAATTGACCTTATTAATGTATTTTAACTGGTCAAGCTGGAAAACGAATACTTTTTGGAAAAGAATTTAAATTTAATTGTTACAACTATATAGTATTACTCCTTAGTGGAAGACAGTAATTCTTTCTGTACTGAAATAGTATGTTAATTACAAAGCAACCATACCAATAACGTGTTGAATATTTTGAAATTTATTTGGCTTCCAGTCAAATTAGTTTCAAAATATTCAACAGATTATTTCTTAAATTATGAAGAATCTGTCCGCGACTTGGTTTGAAATGGGTAGCTATCCTTGAACATGCAATAATTACTGCATTCAAAATGGGTAAAAAATGAGAACCTGTTATGATCAATCATTAATTGATCATCGGTTAGTATATAAAACCAATCATCGATCACAAAAATAGCATCAATTCCCAACACTACCTGTCACCATAGATGGCACATGCAGGTTAATTTGATCACTTGTTTTTTGTTGTACAGAATCTTGCAATACAGAGCAGGCAGCTAATGAAGCCATGCACTAGATTCTGATATATAATAACTGTGAGAGTACTGTACAGTGTACATACAACAAGGACCGTAGACACTCAACACTAGACTTAGCTGTATACCCGAGAAAACATGTCTTCCAATATCAAACCATATAAAGTGTGGAGCACAGATCGACATGTGAAGAAATCAGTCACTGCTGGAAATTTTTGCGAGTTTGTGGAAAAAGGTAAAGTTTATCATGATAAGGAGTTTAGCTCTTAAATCAAAGATTTTGACTGTCAATATCTGGCAAGTACAGTCCAATTATCAACAGTTAACCCTTGCCATTCTGATGTCACTATTCTTTATTTTACTGCACCGGTAGCAAAGAAACTGCTGTACATTTTTTAACAATTTTGGGGGATGATGGTGCTGTCTATGACAGCAACATCTTCCACCAAACTTGTTGAAAAGGGAACACCAGTTCATCTTTTAATTTACTTTGAAAATTAAAATTTTTAGACCAGAGTGGTGAGGGTTAAAATTAAATAATAAATATCTAAGTACATGTACATGTATTTAGAAAATAATTTTCAGTAATTTTTGTCTTACGCCATAGCGAAAGCAAGACTATGGAGTTGGGCTAGGGGCTTGGGAACATTGACATACAAGGGAAAGCATAATTTCATCAAACCTAAGTTATTTAGTGAAATATTTACGCTTATATGCATTCATTCGTGGCAAGCGAGGGGTGTCCACCATTTTGAAATTTACGCAAATTTTGCACTAACCATCTGAACCGTGCTCGGTCGACTATAGTTGACTATAGCTAGTTAACTATTTCAAGTTCGTCTGGAAATCTAGTTAGCTATAGTTAACTATGGTTAGGAGTCGAACTTGACCCGACGTGTCATTAGCAGTGGTATACAGTTACAAATGGTTAAAGTAATTCATTGTCCTTATTATTTAACAACACTATCAAATTGATACAAAATTTTGCGGAGATGTTTCTATGAAATGCAGAGATACAATCTACATCATTCATAATTTAAAGTTTAAAATTTTTTCATCATTTTGGACCAATTTTAAATATTTTTTATGGCTATTTCAGCAAGAGTTTTTCATTGGCCTATTTTTCAACAATGTCTCATCAGATTTCAATGAAAATTAACAGAGGTGTTCTCAATAAGGCTGAGATGCAATCTACTACATTTGCAGAATGAATTTTGAGAATATTACCTATTTTTCGTTTTTTAATAACATTTTTGTTGTTAAAGCTTCCATTTTAAAGTTTTTACATTGACCTTATTATTCACCAAATTCTTTTTATAGTAATTGTAAGCAAAATGCGTGTGTCTTGGTGGTGTGGGTGGATGGGTGTATGCAGGGAGAGAATTAAATGAAAAGATCTAGTTACCCTGCGGGCAGCCTATGACGCCATTTCATGCATTTTCAGGTTGCCCACCCCAGATTAAGGTTGTCCTTATATGTTAAGCTAAATTAACAAAGGAAATTAGAATCACTATTGTTTTGTCAAGTAAATTCTGAAGAATGGCGACAGTTACTAAGAAATGGCATTAAGCATACTGGTTACTCTTTCTAATGATTAAATAAATAAATGAGTTAAAACAAAAAAAGTTAGTCAGTAGGTATCAAAAACAGTATAGTATTAGTCTGAGTATTTATCATGGCTGCCCTATGTGCAATTAACAGCCAAAACTTAGTTGCCCTATTGAAAATCAGGTTTCCCCGGGCAATAGGGCAAGTGGCCATTTCGATCCCTGGTGGGGCATAGCCCAAAGTTGTGAAATCCTAGTGTATGGCCACACCCTTTCTTACGTTAACATTTATGCCAAATCAGACCAGTAGTTTCCAAGATGGCCATAGAGCCAGAATTTGATCCTGTATAACATTTGGAAATCCTCTTGTATATGGCAAGTTACATTGTATGTTTTTGTTTAAAATTGTTACAGTATCTACATTAACTTCACACAATATTTAAACCTTTTACACTCATATCATGCAAAGACGGCTTCCAAGATGGCCATAGAGCCAGAATTTGATCCTGTATAACATTTGGAAATCCTCTTGTATATGGCAAGTTACATTGTATGTTTTTGTTTAAAATTGTTACAGTATCTACATTAACTTCACACAATATTTAAACCTTTTACACTCATATCATGCAAAGACGGCTTCTGCAGGAGTCTTGAGAAATGTCCATTTGCAGACCAAGGGAACACTATTTTTGAAAATTTACTGCTGGAATAACTGGCTCGATAAGCGAGCCAGTCATTCCAGTGGTAAATTTTCAAAAATAGTCTTCTCTTCGTCTGCAAATGGGCATTTTCTATAAGAAAATTTCAATTTGATGTCAAGATTTCTCAATAATATGATTTGTGATTTATGTCCATTTGCATGATGCATGTATGAATATTCAATCTGTGCAAACTTTACAAAAATAGTTTCTTGACCAGCAAATGGATCTTTATCAAGACCAAATTACAGAAGCTGGTTTTGGCTAAGTTCAGCATTAACTCTCTAACAGTCATATCAGCCAAAAACTGCGTGTGCAGTGGTCTTGAGAAATGTCCATTTGCAGACCAAGAGAAGACTATTTTTGGAAATTTATCATTGGAATAATTTATTGAGCCAGTCATTCCAGCGGTAAATTTTCAAAAACAGTTCTCTTGGGCTGCAAATGGACATTTTTTGTAAGAAATTTCTTGAACAAATTGAGGGTTAACCCTTTAGCCCGTGAATTTGTTCAAGAAAATTTCAATTTCTCAGAGAAAATGTCCATTTGCAGATCAAGAGAAGACAATTTTTGAAAATTTACCACTGGAATGACTGGCTCGGTTATCGAGCCAGTCATTCCAGTGGTAAATTTTTTAAAATAGTCTTCTATTGGTCTGGAAATGGACATTCCTTTTTGGCTGATATGAGTGTTAACCCATACCACTCTGGTGTCAAAAGTTTTAAATTTCCAATTAAATTAAAAGATGAACTGGTGTTCATTATTCAACAAATTTTGTGGAAGATGTTGCTGCCATGGACGGGAACATCTTCCACCCAAATTGTTGAGAAATTAACACCAGTTTCTTTGATGGTGACACAGTAAAAGATTGAATATTGACATCAGAGTGGTAAGGGGTAAAGGTTTAAGATGTTTAAGAGGTTGGATTTATTTTCCGATAATTAAAGGGGGATAATTGCTGGCTATTAAGGGTGTTTGGATAGTTAATAGTTCAGTTACTTCCCTTGAATAAGTAATTTTCATGCATCAGGAAAATTTTAAAGCAGAGACACCTTTTACAAATATTATTTAATTCATTTGAGATATTTTACGGGTGGTAGTTGTTTTATTATTGTATGAAGCCAGCAATCAGCGACATTTGATCGTTCTTTTGTCTCTTCCTTTTAACTTGGTGGATAAATTATTGTCTAATTATTAAGTAGCTGATAATGTACATACATGTATATGTAAAGGTTTAGTACAAATGAACATTTTCTGTGGGCCCAGTACACATAGTAATTAACTCTTTTAAATTTTCAACACAGCAAAGTGCCATACAACAGCCTCCACCCAGTCAAATTTGTTTCAAAATATTTAACAGAATTCATTAAGATTTCTGGTTTTAATAGTTAAATGTTGACTCCTGGCTGGCGGCCAGGTTCTCATGAATCATCTTCTCTTAACCATTTATCACTGAAGCCGGGCAAATACAGCCTCTGCAGTGGACAGTGGTTCTGAACAATGTCCATTTGCAGGTCAAGAGAAGGCTGTTTTTGAAAATTTACCACAGGAATGACTGGCTAGATAAATGAGCCAGTCATTCCAGTTGTAATTTTTCAAAGATAGTACTCTCTTGCTTTGCAAATGGAAATTTTCTATGAGAAAATTGACATTTCTTAAACAAATATGAGGGCTAATCGATAATCGATCCAGTCATTCCGATGATAAAAAGTCTTCTCTTGGCCAATAAATGGAAAAATATTTTGATTTTCTTGGCCAAATTTCGACATTAAATGGTTAAATGGTTAGGATAGATCGTGAAAAGCAAGAGTTCTGCTTAGTCAATGAACATTTCCAGGCGAAGACAAGATTATTTTGTTTGTTTGTCCATTTGTGTGTAATCATTTCTTGTCAAAGCAACTACTGGTACTACATGTAGTACAATTTAGTTGCAATTCCTGTGAAAGTTGGTAAATGTTACCAGTACCAACTGAAGATGTGCATGTGCCTTTTTCGAGGACATACTGTAAGTTAAATACTAGTAAAAAATTTATTTTAAAGATGTTCTTCACAATTAATTTTCTTTACTTAGAAACTATGTATAATAATATGATTTTAATCATTAGCCAAATATTTCACCAATTCTGCTTTTTATTAACCAGATCTCAATTTTACTCTCATTTGACATGTTTGGCTAATTGGTGAATGGGTATGTCAGTCCCTGAAAATATATATTGACCATCTCAATCCTATCCTCAGGAAAACAGAAGTTAGGTTTTTCCGGACATGATAACGTGAAGGTCGTACTCGAGGAGGACGGAACAGAGGTAGATGAAGATGATTATTTTATGTTTTTATCGAGTAACACAACATTCATGATGATGAGACAGGAGGATGCCTGGAGACCAGTGGGAGCAGGTATGTACTCGTAACCCATTAACCATTGAAATTCCAGCATCTCAATTTCAGACAACTACAGTCCAGCTCAGAAAGTATATTTCCAAAACAAAACAGAACAGAAACATGTTAGTTAGTACAATTTTGAACACGATGTAAGAAATAATCTGTTGAACATTTTGAACATAATTGGATCGGGAGACATTGCTGATGTCTTCCTGTTCCAATCCAATGATGTTCAAAATATTGAACAGTACGTTTTATCTTTTTGGGGGGGGAACATTCTAAGTTATTTCTGAGCGATACTGTATAGAGGAAAGCTTTTGAATATTTTGAAACTATTGAATTCAATTCAAATTTCTTTTATATTTTGCATGTATATATGGATTTTTATTTTTACAATAGGTGATCCATCTGAAGACGAAGCGTATAAGATGATGAAATATGCAGTAAACGCTCCCAGTCAAATTAGTTTCAAAATATTTAACAGAATGCTCCTTACATCATAAACAATTAGTTGTTTTTGGTCTGTGCATGTTTCTGGGTTAAAACCTTGAGAGCGGTGGGAACATGTATGAAATGTTAAAGAGATACTCAACTGAGTCGCCTCGTCTCACACGCCACAAGATCAAAGCTTACATTCCCTTTGACCGTGACATGCTTGATAAAACAAATCAAATTTTTCATGTTAACATTTTGCATTTATCTCCACATCTAACTTCTTTTTCACGACTGCTCAATCAGTAAGCAACTAGACATGCACATGGTCGCCAAAGGGAGGATAAAGCCTCATAAATTAATTTCTGATCATGGTCCAAGGTTGTGATCATGTTGAACTTGGTACAAAGATTCGCTTCTAATATATGTCTGAACTTCTGGGTGCTTAAATCTCATAAGTGTATTATCTTTGGGGGAGCTGAATTGGCATTTTGATTTAATGGTATAAAGATTCGCTTCTAATATATGTCTCAACTTCTGGGTGCTTAAATCTCATTTATAAGCGTATTATCTTTGGGGAGCTGAATTGACATTTTGATTTAATGGTAAGACCATGGTGAACTTGGTAAATGATTAAATGTTATCCAGAATATCAAAATATTTGCTTATAGAATGTCCATTTGCAGGCCAAGAAAAAACTATTTTTGAAAATTTAGCAGTCGTATGCCTGGCTCTTATCCATGAAAGGGTTAATACAATAACCTTTTAAGCATACATTTTAATCTTTCTATAATGTTCCTGATAAATTTGATTTCAGCTCTGACATTTGGCAATAAAGTGGTTTACGGGGTAATGTGTTTAATTCCATAGGATTCTTGAATTAACTGTCTGCCTGTGGAATTTTGGCAGACTATATTTTCCATGGGGTTTCCCTCTGGATATGGTAAATATTTTGAAAACATTTTGACTGAAAGTTGTTAGTGGCTAAGCCACCAACAACTTTCAGTCAAATTGCTTTCAAAATATTCAGCACGTTCATCGGTATTACCCAGTGAAATTATTGTGTGGTGGCTTGCAGCAGTCAGACAGTTAATCTTTCTCATTCCCTTATGTAACATATGAGCACTAAGTCACCGATAGTTAATTATTATTGATGTGTTTTTAACAGAGCAATCATCAACGGATGAGCCCGATTATGCAAGCGGTGATACAAGTGGTGAGAAGGAGAGAGTACGGCACCTTATATCAGGATTGCAGAATAATGTCACACGCCTAATAACATTCTCAAATGAAGACTTACAGGTATAGGTTCAAAATATCTAAGCACAATATGATTTTGTGACCATATATTGCATGTCGTAACCCTTTGACCCTTTCATGTTGAAGCCGGCAGGGTCCCCAGCCACTCTGGAAATCAGGGAACACCTTGAAAATGGGTTTCCATTTTTTAGTCAGGGAAAACTCATGGAATTTGGAAAAAACACTGAAAATCAGGGAAAACTCAGGGAATTTGACGATCGTACAATGACCCAGAAGCGAAAGTTTTACATTTTGCCAGTTTGATGTATGTGCGCCTTGTATCATGTTTCCATGTTGTGTCCTTTGACTGAAAATAGAAGTAAATTACAATTGTTGTATGCATAGGCTGCCACATTGTTGTATAATTTATCAGTATTTTAGTTGCTGTGCTGCAACTACATTTGTGACATTTGACTTTCCAGCAACCTCATTAAAGTGAAATATTTCTCATGGAATTTTGGAGGTTACTCAGGGAAATATCAGCGAAAACTCAGGGAATTTTGTTTTGAGAAAGTGCTGGGAACCCTGAACCAGCCTAGAGTTGCTGTTGTCTTAGGAATGAGCATTTTCAGGCCAAGAGAAGACTATTTTTTTAACTTAGCTAAAGATGGCCGGGAGATAAAGCAACTGTATTCCTCCATTAGATAAATATTTCGATCACACAAGCTGTTATTGTTAGTCTAGCACCAGTTATTCATGTTAGTTACAGAAAATGAGACAATACACCTTTTCAGAGTATCCGTCTATCATATGACATCATAATCAGCTAAGCGGTGGGTAGGATGACATCATAATCATTACGTCATAAATGATTCTATTTGGCCCGTCTTTGACTCTTAATAGTCTGACATGTTGTACGAATTGTGTCTTTACCATTTAATACATATTTTGTTGAATATTTTGAAACTAATTCGACTGGACACCCAATAAAATTAATTTCAAACTATTTAACCGCTTACCTGTATAGTTTTCTGGAAATTGATAGTCAGGGATCGATCGATCCCTACACGAGTGAGGTGTGGGTGAAGCTTAGCTGGAGATGGGCGGGGCATGGCTAGAAATGGAAAGGTCCATTCCAGACGCCTGATCCTGTTAAGCCAGCTCTATGAGCTTGATTCATAATTTGTTGTCAAATACACAATTTGGGTTACTTTAGTTTAAATTTACATTCATGAAACTGTTCCATTTTAATTACTTCTGGCGGCAGTTTCACAAAGGTGCGTAAGTTACGCCTTGTCATAAAGTAGAAAACAGACCAATCAGACTGGTTCATTTGATATTTACGCTGTACTTAAGTACTTTAGTGTATTTAAGTACACTTTGTGAAACTAGCTCCAGGTCTGCTACTGGCAAAGTTATTGTACAATAATCCTATTCAATTAATGCTTCCTTTAATGATATAGAGCCAATGGAAGATTCCAGTTTTTTAGTTAATCATATGACATTATAATCAACTACATGATGTGTAGGCTGACGTCATAATCAACTACATCATAAATGACTTGATTTAGTCCATCTTAAATGCTTAATAGTCTGTCAGGTTGTCCGAATTGTGTGTCTTTAATAAACACGCTGTTGAATATTTTGAAACTAATATTACTGTGCACAATTGCTGCCTAGCACTTTACCTGTGCAGTTTTCGGGAAATTGAGATTCAGAGAGTGCAGTGATCGATTGATCCCATCATGGGCGAAGTGTCAGTGGAGCTTAGCTAGAGATGGCTAGAGATGGGTGGTGTATAGCTAAAACTGGATTCCTCCATTGCTCAATACTCTAATGTTGATATCCAACATAATATAAAACAGCAGAGGGGATGCTTAGGACTTAGGTAGAGTAATAACTTTGTCAAGGCCACAGTAGATAGCATTTTTGGTCACTTGACCAGTTGACGGCAATATATGTGCACAATTTGACTAGCCAGGCATAATGCTAATGCTAACATGCAGTCACCCTACAATTTGACCATCTACCTTGCAGAACGTCTTCTAATATTTTGGAAATCCTGGTACTGGAACGACCTTTATTCAAATTCGAAATGATGACATTTTTTATGGTACAGTATTCTAGTAAGTAGTTTTGAGTAAATGTTCTTGGTATATGCAATTGGACGTATGCCAAGACAAAACAATGGAAGCCATTTTTTGGTGATTTAAACCTTTAATGGGCAAATTTGGTCAAAAAAATTTAAATATCTGCCTATTGAATGTCCATTTACAGGCCAAGAGAATACAATTTTTGAAAATTTATCACTGGAATGACTGGCTCGGTTATCGAGCCAGTCATTCCAGTGATAAAATTTCAAAAATTGTGTTCTCTTGACCTGTAAATGGACATTCCACAAGACCATAACAGAGACTGGTTTTGGCTTGTATGACCATTACATGGTTAAGGAGTGAATGATTAGAGATGGTTATTCATGTATGATTGTGTCTTACAGAACATCGTATCCATGTCACCAGAAGAGCTGGCTAGCCTGCTTCAGGATAGTCAACATTATGCCCGGTCACTACAGGAGGCGTGTCAGCGGAATCTCGATGAACGAATGCAAACGACTGAAGCGCTGGATCTCTTACGACTTTATCATATTGCCCGACAGAAGAGTCCATATATCGAAGAGGATCAGACAAAGAAACGAAAGATACCAAAACAATAGTGGGAATATTAAGTGTTTTGTCGTCAAGCCAGAAAATGCTTCTGCCTTTGTCTTATGAAATGTTCATGTGCAGGCCAAGAAAAGACTACTGTTGTCGAGCCCTATGTGAAGAATAGGATGGCTCGACATAGCGATCCAAGTGGCGTGCAGATAAATGTCTACATCATAATTAAAATAATTTAACCCTTTCGTGACGAAACTGGCCAAAACCAGTCTCTGCAGTTGTTTTGAGTAATGTTCATTTACAGGCCAGGAGAAGACTATTTTTGAAATTTTACCACTGAAATGACTGGCTCGGTAACAAAAATAGCCTTTCTTGGCCTGCAAATGGACATTAAATGAGTAAATATTTTAATTTGTCAAAGAAATTTAGTCATTAAAGGGTTAAACAACTTTTACACCGTTGAGACCTAGTCTATGTTTCACAGAGTTAGAGCGTTAAAACTTTTTAAGGTACATTTAATTCATCAAGGACTTATATAGTCTTAATAAACCTGCAGATTTGATCTATATACAATCTTTGCATCTAGTCTCCATCATAAGTGAAATGGTTTTCAAACTTTAACCATATTTTTGAGTGGGTTTGTACTGAGCTTATTTTGCACCAAGAATTAGGTAAATGTTAAGATTTTTCAATGGACATTTAATTTATCAAAGGCTTGTCCGGTGTCAGTGAAACTTTAGAGATTTATTTTATGCCATCATTGCATCCAGACTCCATCATAATGAAATTGATTTTCAAATTGTTTGCATATTTTGATGTAGTTTTTCAGTAGACATTTGATTCATCAATGTGTTATACTATTTTAAGAAATATTTATTTAACGACACTGCCACACATGATGTATAGTTTGCGGAAAACCAAAAGGGCTCAACATATGGTACACAGTCCATCTAGTTTAAAACTTATCGCAGGAATGTGTGGCTCTGTTATTGACCTAGGCATTCCGGTGGTAAATTTCCAAAAATACCTTTCTCTTGGCCTGCACATCACCATTCAAGAAGCTTTTATTGACCATTAAATGCTTAAGTACTGGGTATTATTATACATTGTTTCCCATGGACTGGACCACAGATCTGATGAACCAGTCTCTAAAGCAACTTACTCCAAGTTTGGGTATAAAAGGGCAGCATCTTTAAATGTTTCTATTTTAATAGTGACATCATATCATGATTATAACTGTATAGACATAATGCTCATTATAGTAATATGACATCACAGCATCATAACAGTAATCTATGCTGACCAAGAGAAGAATATGTTAGACAATTTGCCACTAGAATGACTGGGTGGATGGAGATGTTGCATGATAAAATTGTGCCTCTTGTGGCCAATATTACTAAAGATCTCCGGTATGCTGAGTCGAAAGTTCCTCTTGGTTTCACCAACATATTGTCTTTTTTTATTTGTAGAGACTGCGAGTGAGAATACTAAGTTACTGGTACATCTTCTGTAGTTGTCAATGATTTTGTCTAGTTCAAAATATTGCCGCTCCCGGCGATTAGTGTTAAGATTTTTCTTCTTTAAATTTGCGAATTCTTAAATATTCAATGATTTGATATAACATAAAATGGGTCATAAAATCGCAGAAATACCTAGAAAAGAGATTTGAAAAATGTTATGGAATTTCTGTATAAACATTGAGACTGGGTCTATTGAGAGAGTACTTTGGCATAGTATATCCAAACGTACAAGTAAACCTGCGTATAGTAATTGATAGATCTGATCTGTCACTCAAATATATGATATCATAATCAATTACGTCATATGTAGGCTGACATCGCAAACAATGTATGTAATGAGTCCGTAAATATTGTATAATATGTCAAGTGTTCAAATTGTATGTCTACTATTTTATAAACATTATTAGCTCACCTGGTCAGAATGGCCAAGTGAGGTTATGCCATGGCGACAGTCCATCGTCTGTCCATCCATCTGTCCGTCCGTCAAGTTTTTCTTTAAATTACTTCTCAAGAACTGCTGGGCCGATTTCAATCATATTTGGCAGGAAGTATCCTTAGGGCATACAGATCTAAGTTTATTCAAAGGAAGTCGATCGGCCAATTTTGCCGGTGGCCATCTTGGATTTTGGCCGATTTATAGAAACCTCTTGAAAAATCTCCGGAACCACTTGGTGGATCGATTCAAAACTCACGAAATATCATATAGGGCAAGAGCTGAACCAAGTTTGTTCGAAGGAACTTGATTGGCCAAATGATTTGGTGGCTATCTTGGATGACTTAGTTTTCGTGAAAACGACTTCTGCATAACAGCTGAACGGATCCGGCTGGAATTTTGGGGATATGATTATGGACTAAAGGCCATTAAAGTTTGTTCATGGGAATTTGATAGGTAAAAAACATGGCCGCCATGGACCAATCAAATTTTAGCATGTTTGGCTGCCATATTCAATTTTTTTTATTTGATGGATTTTGAAGCCGAAATTGGTTTTCTTAGCTTAGCTTACTTGTCAGTCAGCTGTCGTATAGCAATGACCCCATCCGTCTTCTGTATTTCCATCCATCCATCTGTCTGTCCGTCACCAACAATGGCGGCTCATTTTGTTATTTCTTGACGGATTGACGCCAAACTTAGTCACAATGTTAATGTCTGCATCTAACACCTGTGTTGTGAAAATCAAACTGATAGGAAGTCAAGTGCCAGAGTTATCACCCCTTAAATATTTGCAGTCACTTTCATAGGGGAAATACAGGTTTGTTCCCACCGTCCACTGATTTAACACCATGTCTGAATTTATTGCCAAAGTAGATTAAACTCCAATTAACAGATTAACCTTTCCATCACTGCCTAATATTTAAGATATGTATTATGTGCTCTGACATCTATCCTCTTAAAAACATTTTGAAATGTATTTGATTGAATGTTGTTTCTGCCTTAGGCAGCAATGAAAGTTGTTGCTGCCTAAGGCAACAATGACTTTCAGTCAAATTATTTTCAAAATCAACTCCAGCTCACCCTGCCCCTGCTGCTAACTTGGTGATTCAGCCAGATGCACATGTGTTAAATGGATTGTGTGGTGGTGGGGAATAACCTGCTATAAAAATCACCTACCTGCCTTTAGAGACCATTTCTTCAATTGTATTTAAACCTCTAGTAACCGTCTGACTGCTGAGTTTTTGCAGACGACATATTCCAAAGGTTATATCGCTGAACCTGATAAATTTTTTGAAAACAATTGAACTGAAAGTTGTTGGTGGCTAAGCCACCAACAACTTTCAATCAAATTGGTTTCAAAATATTCAACAAGTCAAGAGCTTTTGAAAATTGAAATTATTGCCTGCACTGGCTTGCATCAGTGAGACAGTTAAGAAACCAGCTGTTGTTAGCACTGATATCATCTATTTTTGCTTAAACATTGTTCGAAATCACTAATGCAAAAAATCAGTCCAGAGATTGTTAGTCTGTATCTCGAAAACTAAACCCTTTGACTGAAAGTCATTGACAGTGACACCGATAGATGTAAAACTTAAGTAAGATTAGTTAAATGCCAATGTTCCAGGTGAGCAATACTGGCCTATTGGGCCTCTTGTAGTGAATATTTTGCCACAGTCAAATTAGTTTCACAATATTCAACATCTTGCCTGTATACTTACAGAATGCGTAATGAGTGGCGTATCTAGGTCCGTCCTGAACATTGAATAGTCTCTCAAGTGTTCGAATTGTATGTCTTTAATATTTTATAAACATTGTCGAATATCGCCAGCAACAGCACCCAGTCAAATTAGTTTCAAAATATTCAATAGCTTACCTGTATAGTTAGTTTGATATTCTGATGCTGGGAATTCAAGGTTCGTTTCAATCCTAACATGGGCAAAGCGTAGGCAGCGCTTAGATAAAAATTTGCAGCGCTTAGCTAAAAATGGGCGGTGCTTAGCTAAAAATGGGCGGGGCATAGCTAGAAATGGGCAGGGCATAGCTAGACTTGGATCCCTGTATTATCTTTAGGGGACAAAAGATGTTGGTTCCTTATGCTGGGTGGTCATATGATCGATAATTTTACTGAACCACAATTATTTGGCCCCAAAAGCTAATTAGTATAGTCACTGAGTTGCATTAAGTGACCACCTGTCTTTAGTGACCACACTGTCAATTATAGACAGGTTTAACCCTTTAATGACTAAATTTGGTCAAGCAAATTAAAACATTTGCTTATTGAATGACCATTTGCAAGCTAAGACTAGACTACTTTTTATAAATTTATGACTGGAATCACTGACACGGTTATCGAGCCAGTGATTTCAGTGAAGGATTTCCGAAAATAATCTCTTGACCTGCAAATAGACATTCCTCATGACCACTGCATAGGCTGATTTTGGCTGTCTTCGCCATGAAAGGGTTAACTGTATTTAAAATTTAAAAATACAGATACTTAGCAAAATAAGTCATCATAGTGTTAACCCTTTAAGTCTTAAATTTATTCAAGAAAATTTCAATTTTC
Organism: Chaetoderma sp. LZ-2023a; assembly: GCA_034401795.1. NCBI lineage: Eukaryota > Metazoa > Mollusca > Caudofoveata > Chaetodermatida > Chaetodermatidae > Chaetoderma > Chaetoderma sp. LZ-2023a. The sequence goes on from CM067359.1 coordinate 142,293,338, forward strand.
TCAAAGAGAATGTGAATTTGCAGACTAAGAGAAGTCTATTTTTGAAATTTTACCACTGGAATGCCTGGCTCTGTTATCGAGCCAGTCATTCCAGTGGTAAATTTTCAAAAATAGTCTCTTGTTCTGCAAATTTACCTTTTTCAAGACCACTGTAGAAGCTGTTTTGGCTGACTTGAGTGTTAAAGGGTTGATTCAAAAGTAGCTTTTCTCACTTTCAATAACTGACAACTGATTATTAATAAAATGACAATTATCTCCCTTAGAATACTACGTGTTGAGTAACTTGTTACATCACTACACAGTGGTGAATGCGTCTCACAGATGTTTTACGGTTGCGGTTTGAATTTTTTCCTTACACATTTTATACGGGCCTTCCATAAATTGGAGTAAAATCAAAATACACATCAAAACGGGGATGCGTTCAGGAGTGCAAAAAAATGTTTTCCGTTACGTAACAGTGTTCAATAATGTGCCATATATTCACTATATATTTCAGTTTAGTATTGTAGACGACACATTACTGAACATTGTCCCACGAAGAATGCGAACATTCGCTGAACATTCCCCCTTCCTGAACGGACCCCAGGTATCTGTATCTGTTATGTGTTTCATAGCTTTCCTTTATAACTTATGATGTAATCAAACAGCCCTCGAGCGATATTTGGACAGACATCGTGAGCTGGCCGGTTTGTTCGTCATATCTATCTAAATATCTGTGACAGGACCGGTTTTAGGCTGAGAGCAGATTTGGCCTACTAATATCAACACCCCTGCCTGCAAGACCATCGAGCTGGCCCTGTTAGCCAGAGGCAAATAGATACTTGTTAGGATTAGTATTCTTTATAAAATGACCAGTGAGTAACAATTTGTATACTGAACCTTACAAGAACACTATATAAAAACAGTTATGAACCCATAACAATTTAATATCTCAACCTTTTAGATGGTCAAGATCGCCAAAATCCCCTCTGCATTAATCTAATCTCCATTTGCTGATCCAACATGTCTAAAGAAAACTATTTTTGAAATTTTACAACCGAGATCTGATAAATCTGCAAAAATAGTCTTCGCTTAGATGCAAAAGAAATTTCTCTTAGAAATATTGAAATTTTCTTGAACAAATTTCATTAATCCCTTTAACCCTCAATTCGACCAAAAATGGCTTATGGCAGCAACAGCGCCCAGTCTAATTAGTTACAAAATATTCAACAGCTTCCCTGTATAGTTTTCAGGAAATTGATAGCTAGGGCCTTTGGGGATCGATCAATCCAAACACGACGAGGTGTGGGTGGAGCTTAGATGGTGATGGGCGGGGCATAGCTAAAAATGGAAAGGTCCATTCGACCAAAAACGGCTTATGTGGTGATTTTGAGAAATGTCAATTTGCAGACCAATAAATGAGGCAGCCATTCCAGTTGTAAATTGTCAGAAATAATTGTATCTTGGTCTGTAAATGGACATTTTCAGTGAGAAAATTGAAATTTTCTTAAACAAATTTAATGATTAAAGTGTTTAGTTACACCGTATATACCAAGTAAGGGCTAGAGGAATAAGCCATGTTTTCACAACTGAAGACCATGCTTTCTCCCAGATGTATGTTCAGTGTCTGAGTTTTCTAGGCGCACTGCAGTCCAAATTAGAGAACCATGGTGTTTGTTCGAACTATTTTTGTAATACTATTTTATTTTTATAATATATACTTTCTTTATGTCATATATAAACATATTACATATTTTTCATATTTCAGTGTCATTTTGTCATTGTTACCTCGCATGGCCTAAGAGTCCAAGTAACCGTATGTCATTGCGACCATCCATCATCTGTCTGTGATCTTTCATCTCCCGCCCCCAACCCCCATAATATATATATATATATATATATATATATATTGGGGATATATGGCCATTTGTCGATTTGTTTGTTCGTGCAGGATTCTATTTCTGTATTTCTAACCCTAACCCTCTCTCAAGTTCTACTATAGATATCATCAAGAGGCTTGGGTGGTAGGGTGCACTTGAACTATATTGATTTTGGTGTAAAACGGTCAAGGCCACAATGATCCAATTAAGGAAATTTGTTTGTATTTCTGGACGATATCTCAAGTTCTACTGAAGCAATCTTCAGCAAACTTTGACTGTGTGTTGCCCCTGGGGGTCCTTGGAACTGTATTAATTTTGGTGTCAAAGGTAAAAGTCACAGGGACCCAATACATGTAGTTTGGCTTCATTTATGGTCTACTGGAAGGATATTTACCAAACTTGACCTGTACACTGTCATTAGGGGTGTCCAGAGAATGCTATTAAGTTTGGGATCGAGTGGTCAAGCTCCCAAAATTAAGGAAATTTGCTGATTTTCTGGAAGATAACTAAGTTCTACTTATGAGATCATTGCCAAACCTAGCCTGTCTGTTGTCCTTGGAGGTCTGACGAATTCTCTTAATTTTGGTGTCAAAATGTCAAAGTTAAAGGTCACAGTGATCCAATTAAGGACATTGTGATTACCCTTAATTCTAATACTATGCTCGTTAAGGCTGAATGAATGACATCAGTTCGCTACCTACTTAAGCATGAACACAATAGGCTGTGTCAATTTCCTTTTGATTCCACACTGCAAGATGGTGGTTGGATGGAGGGAATAGATTTCAGCAATTTCTGATTGCTTTTCTTGCTATTGTTGTTAGGCCTCTTCAATTTCAGATTACGGATTTTACTTAGCTAAGTAGCTTTATAGTTACTCATGCAGCCGCAAAGGCCGTCATGAGTATTGCGATCATTCCTATCTGGATCATAATTCTGGAAAAACTCAAGAAGCTAAAATCACCAAATCTGGCATACTTGTATGGCTTCATATTGGACATGGGGAGGCCAAAATTTGTGTTTTTTTGCCATAACTTGAATGCCACATGGTAAGATTATCAAATTTGGCACAAACCTTTATAATGTCAATGATGTCTTTGATCACTTAATTGGTCAAACGGTCAAATATCTAGGTCACATGGTAATAAAGTACATACCAAAATTTAGGAAGTCATGAGTTAGCCCCTCCATTGAGTGCAGACAAGTTTCTGAAAGGCATGTATATTACTCCACGTTTGGAACATGTATCATGACTCTGCAAGTACAGCATATATTGCTGAAAATGCATGTTTAGGCACAATCCTACGTATTGAAATTCTCATGATGTGCAGCAAATAGCTCAGGTGGATTCAGGTATACTTACTAAAAGTTCAAATAGCCCACGAGATAACCTGAGGAAGTTAATGAACGAAGGCTCATCATCTTCCTCCTCCATCTTCTGACTGCCAACGTTTCAAATCTCTCCTCTCTCCTGATAAGCGATGGCTTCACCCAAAATCTCATCTGTCACATCTTTCTGATGCTTCGCAGACGACTCCAAGCAGCCTTCAACCTTGCTTTCCTCTTTGCTTTCATTCTTTTATCATTCACGGTGAAAACAGGAAACAATAGGTTGGCAAGCAAAGCCCAACCAGAAATGAAGAAAATGCTTGGATAAATATGGTAATGTGTGCAGGAAATCTGTGTTGAGCTGTCAAGACTACAAGGTTACAAGCAAATGTAGCCATCCAGCAAAATTAAATCATCCAGCAAAAAGGATCGGTAGATGAGCTTCCAGCTTAAAGATCTCGTGTTCCATTAAATATAGACACTTCTGTATGAGATATAAGATGCCTGTTAAATTTACCCAGCATAAAATGCTACATGGCATTCAATGCTACCCAGCATGCAATGCCCTGACTCCATAATCGTTGGAACTATTGGACGCCATATTCGTTTAGTTTATTGACTGCACAAGCCAGGATTTCTCAAACAAAACCAACCTGCTGGCACATGCAAATAGTCATTTGTCCTCTAGCTCGGGAAGCGTAAGCATGCGTATTCACGGCAGTACATTCGACAGTCAGAAAATAGGAGCGCTTTTATATACATTGTCAGTAATTTGTGTGAAAGTTGTTGCCATCAATGACAGCATCAACATTCAGTCAAATTGTTGTCAAAATAATTAGTATGTAATGCAATTATACATGCTAAAATATGTACCTAAATAGTGCACAAAGCTATGGTGCTCTACTCCAATGTTATTTGCAGTTACTATGTAGAGATAAAAATTGCACGATCATGTTTGAACATATTCTTTATTAGTTGATGCAGATCAGGATATAGCAGTCAAGTATGGGGCAATTGTTGAAAATAGCAGCAGATGCGATTCTTCAATCAACACATGTGTTAGGTGGTGCTACTTTTTATATGTATTCTTATAGATACTGCGTATCTTTATAACTATACAAAACATTGAACAGCTTTCATTTATCACAAAAAATATATGCCATGTCAAAAAATGTTTCGGGAGGACATGTTCATTTCGGAGAGGACATTTTTGACACGTCAGTATTGATTACAAATTTGTTGTTTCCAAGGTGATATTTATTTGACTCGCAGTGATCACTGAGATTGACAAGGCATACTTTTGTCTTCTCAATTTGAAATATATACAATTGTATATTATCATCTCAGTGTTTTAGTTACACCAACCATAAATCATGTACATTGAAACTCTGAATGTGGGTGGTGGGCTGGGTGTGTGGTGGTGGTGGTGGTGGGGAGGTGAGTGTGTGTGGAATAGCACATGCAGCGTATAGATCTAGAGCATTGATTCATCATTTACACTGTCAGCTGGGGTGCTGGTTGTTTGTTCTAAGCATCAATATTTCTGCAATAATAAATTACATTTAATCATTTGATGGAATATTTCGGAGAGGACATCTTTTTGACACATGCCAAGGCAATCAATTTATTGCATGCACAAGCTAGATATTTTGCTTGGTTTGTTGGATATGAATTTGCAGTATCCAAGCTTCAAATCCGGATTTCTAGATTGGAACCTTTTGAAGGCCACAATGTAAGAACATTAAAAAGAAATGGTAATTGCCTTTCTGCATCCTTTTCTTCAGCGGCACTTCCCTGGATATCCCATCTAATTTCCAAAATGCATTCTCTTTGGCCCGGGTTGTTTCAGATATGATATTGTTTCATCTTTCCCTATCATTGGTCCTTTTCTTAGCATATCCCTACCAAATACAAAACTCTGGGCAATCTTCTTCAACCTATATTTAGTAGTACATAGACCTTGTAAAAGGATACTATATTGCCTTGTCTTCTCTTCTGTTATTTGGTTATTTCGCAAGGAGGCAATTTGAGCACACAAGGAGTTGACAATGCGGGTCCTCTAAGCTTCTTCGAAGTTCAGGTTTTTCAAGTTCCCTCTTCTTTCTTGGCGATACCTTTTGAAGGATGTTCATAATCACACAAGCACGTGTCAGGGGAGATGTTGGTACATGTTCCTGAATCTTGTGTTCTATATATTGTAAATTTTTGTGATGTCCTGCACTTTGATTATAACCTTGTCTAGTAATGACCCATTTCATTCTAGTCCTGGCCTTCTTCTTACCTTGCACGTTATTTTGTCTTGGTCTTTTTGCATGTCTCTCCATTCCTCTTCTTATTATGATCCTTTTTTCTTTCTGTCATCTCTTTCAGCTTTTTCTTTGTGTGGCATGTAGCTTCACATCTTCCTGAGTAGACTTGAACAGTTGTTTTAGGGATCGTCGTTGCTTCTATGCCCACCAACACTTGCTAGTGCATGCGTGCGCGTGTGCGTGTGAGCGTGTGTGTGTGAGCGCGCGAGGGTTACAATCTATATTTTTAAACCATAAGTGCAAATGCGCTGGTAATTGTGATCATTGATTTCTCGTGTCCCCGGGATTACCTCCCTTTACCTTGTATTTGTGTTTCGGTTTCTCTCAACGATTGCCTCACTTAGCACGTTGTAACAAGTTAACAAATTTCTGATATAGGCTAAAGACTTCGAATCTAGCAAATGTATATTGACTGTCATTGGCAGCAACCCACCCACCCGCAAACGCCCCTCCCCTAGCCCCAGTTAAATGGTATTCAATATATTCAACATCTTAGCTGCATAGTTATCTCGAAATTTAGATTCTTGGAAGTCAGGTTTCAGAGTTTCCAATCCGGTGTGAGGGTGTGGTGGGGTATGTGTGTGTGTTGGGTGTGGTGAGGTGTGTAATTTTACATAGTACATAGTCAATTTCTAAGCACATGTAGGGTGTGATTTGTCAACATAAGTCAAACTAATAAATAGGCCTAAATGTCCTGAGATAATATTAATACGATATCTCTTTATCAATATTTTTTAGCGTAATGCCGGAAATAATGAATCTGACCTATCACCCATGTCTATGACGTAATATTCAATTAGGGCTTACGTAACATATAGGCTTACGTCACAATCATAATTGATAGAAATACAGGAATATCGAGTCCGTCAAGTATACGAATTGCATGTCTTTCATGGATTTACACTTTAACCCTTTAACACTCATATCAGCCCAAAAAGGGCGTCTGCTGTGGTCTTGAGAAATGTCCATTTGCAGACCAAAAGAAGACTATTTTTGAAAATTTGCCATTGGAATGACTGGCTCGATAACCGAGCCAGTCATTCCAGTGGTAAATTTTCTAAAATAGTCTGCTCTTGGTCTGCAATTGGACATTTTCTATTAGAAAATATATAATTTCTTGAATAAATTCGAGGGTGGGCCCCCATCCAGTGTTCAGACCATGCCAGGCAAGTACAGAACTTGCATTTAGACCTACAACATCATAAGTTTATTCACGCCAGGCACATACAAAACTTCCACTACAAACTGTAGTACACTACTGGTTTACTCATAAGATGCCGAACCATGGATACACACAATCACAATAAGTTCACAGATGAGGTGTATTACAACATGGGGCTCACTGCGACACCTCACAGTGAGCCATCCGTTCCAGAACTATACAGGAATGACAAAGCAGAGACACGCCTGCACCCATACAGGAAGGCCAAAGCAGAGACACACCTGCACAAGAATCTCACAGATGAGGCACTCAACCTCCTCTTCGACAGCCTCATTGATGATATTACTCTAAAATAAAAAATCTAGCAACATATTTATTTTGGTCCGATAGCATCATTCATATTGATACTGTGGATCGTTAGCAGATGATCTAAATACTGTCTTAGTTCTGTCATTGCCATTTCTGTCAGTGGATAGCACCTTTTGGGTTTTTTGGGCGAGTACCTCGTCTGCTACTATTGCGAATGATAGGTCAGGAGAAGCTCTCCAGGACTCGAGCGATGTATTTGCAAAGTCACCCAGGTCATGTAATGATCTTGCCATTTTTCCCGCCATGCCACACAGCCTACACGATGCATGTAACTCCATAGTTTTTGGGGGTAACCCATGATTGAGTTTCAGATTCAGTTAGCTTGATTACCTATGCAGTTGCATTTCTCTAATAGGGCATCACCTGGTGGTGGGGGCCCGTTCTGAAACACTTATTTTATAATTACTGATGATGATGATAGACATAATGCTGATGATGATAGACAATGCTGCTGCTGATGATGATGATAGACATAATGCTGATGATGATGATAGACATAATGTTGATGATAATGATAGACATAATGCTGATGATGATGATGATAGACATAATGCTGATGATGATTATGATGATGATAGACATAATGGTGGATTACAAATACATGCCCAGCCTCATGTCTCTGTATCAAACAAACTGAATCAAACAAACACGTAGTCATGACCGGTGTCACATCGGCATTAGGGGATTACATACAGACCCTTCCAGCTGCCTTGGCAATGCTCACTTGGCAGAACGCTAAAGTGTCTACCATCTGCACAATGGCAGACTCTGGCATGTTCACAGGTGACACAGAGAATCTGGTGCCGCATCAGCTGCCTTAATGACCACCTAGCTGTAGCTGATGAGACCTATGGTAGGTGCTGACCTGTCTTTAGTGATCACCTACCTTTAGAAACGGAATTGTGCTCTATGTGTGCTCAAGCTGAATACCAGCAGTGTGCGATACACACACCTTGGCCCAGCCGAAGTACAGTACTGTCACGCCTACTGTGCGATTGCCCACTCGCTCCCCAAAGCAGGTTCTCAACATAAAAGCTTAGCCGGTTGCCATTAGGTGAGATGCTCTTACTTCCGTGGTGGTACTGACCCTCAAGTGCCATCTCCAGATCCTCGTGTCCACTGGTTAGACGCAGTAAGGCATACAACTTCATCTCCTGTTGATAGAGACAGCAATTAGCCCGATTGTGTAGCTCACCGAGAACATTGGTCCCAGCCACTATAAGTTTGAAGTCATTTGGCTCAAGATGTTCAGTGCACACCTGAAGGAACAGCTTGTCCCACATCAAGGCCGGGTTCACGTGTATGTGCTCGAGGAGGAAGAAGAGTGGCACCGCAATAGGCATTTCTATGTCTGGCTGTAAGCTGAATTCTGTGAAACCTTCATTACATCCAACGGCGAAATACCCCTTCCCCTTCTCATAGTAGGCCGGTCCACGAGCTACAGGAACCAGGACTCGATACACATCGTTTATGTAGGTGGTGATGTTCTGCATAATCTCCCACCTGCCCACCATATGCGGGAGTTCTACATCCTTCTCCTCAGTGCTCGCGAGCTTAAACTTGAGCACCATACTCCTAATCTTGTGGATCTCTCCGGAAATAGCGATGTCGATGTACTTCCCCGCAGTAGAGAGAGGGTGTGCACCATGGATACTAGGTTGAATGACTGTCAAGCAGTCCCTTTGAGGGTCGGTGTGGCGCGAGGCCGTGGATTCAACCGATCCATCAGGATACCGCACTTACTACATCATGGTTAATGTCTAGCAATATACAGGTTTAAACGGCGATGTTTGGTAAAGTTCTCCAGCAGATCATCTTTGGAGGGCAGAAACCAGTGCAACCCTCCAAGAAGAAACCAGTACAGCTGCCGATTGACAGGGTCCGACGACTACTTCATGATGTCAACATTATCCATGAGCGAGCCAAGTTCCCACCTCCATCTGATGCAGAGATACAAACTGCCATAGAGGAGACCATGCCGGCCTGCAGTACAAAGGAACTCCTGACTCGGATACTCCAATGGAAGCTTGACAGCACCCAGAGCAGGTTACTAGATCTCCCCAGGACAGCCACTAAAAGTCCTTTAATTCTAGCTCTCCAGAAGGCTAGGGTTGATCCCAAAGATCTACTAACGGTCGGGAAGTGGGCTGGCGTATTCAGCCTCCACACTGATGATGAACACCAGATGTTGGATGCTATATAGGCTGGGGCCACAGATTACTTCCGAGAGGAGATCGGTGCAGCCGTGACAAAGGGGCATAAGGCTGGACATGCCACTGGTCACACCGAAGGTAGAGAGGAGGAGTTGGCTGCAGCCACAAGGAGGCCGTTGAGTACATCTTCAACGAAAGAGGGCGCAAGCAGTTAGAGAGTAATCTGGAGGTCTTTCTAAATTCCCCGCCGAGAACTACCAAGACTACCTCATCAAGCCTGTTCGCAAGTCAAATGCCAAGAAGGCATGGACGAAGTGGGTCTTCTGTGAGCAGTTTCAGAAGAAGAGAGTCATAGCATCTGATCCTCAGTGGATAGAGTTTCAGAAACATTCTCAAGCTTCTGACAAAGTTCCTCAAGCTTCTGAAGCAGTTCCTCAAGCTTCTGACAAAGTTCTTTGACCCTGAATGCGAGACGTTTCAGAAGAAGAGAGTCATGGCATCTGATCCTCAGTGGATAGAGTTTCAGAAACATTCTCAAGTTCCTCAAGAAGCTTATGAAGTTCCTCAAGAAGCTCATGAAATTCCTCAAGAAGCTCATGAAGTTTCTAAAGAAGTTCCTCAAGTTTCTGAAGAATTTCTTCAAGTTCCTCAAGTTTCTGAAGAAGTTCCTCAAGTTTCTGAAGAAGTTCCTCGGCCCTGAAAAAAGTGCTCACTGAGCGCGTCCGGTACTCAGTATACTGGTACACAGTAACCCTGATGATGAAGGCTTATAACCACCACTATCTGGCAATACTGTTTACATTTACTAATAATACATAGCGAGATTTGAACCGGCGATTTTAAATGTAATTCAACATATAAACGATTAATGCATTAGCCATCTCGACTATGCATCCAATAATAAAAAATGACCTAGATTTAGCTGATAACGTGTTATGCGTTATCTATGAGATGAAACCTAAGGAAAGAATCTGTACACATATCGGCTGTAATATCCTTGTCTAGGTCTATATCTTTTGTAACAGTATTGTCGTTTGTAGGTGTTTTAGGACGATAGTATTAATCTAGTGTGTGTAATTTTTTAATGTGATTGGGAGTATTATTTCACTGTTTACGTTTACTAATAATACATAGCGAGATTTGAACCGGCGATTTTTAAGTGTAATTAGCCATCTTGGCCATGCATGCATTATTGACATCACAGAGCAGTGGGAATATATGTCTACAGATTGTCATCTGTAACACCATTAAGCATAGGCCTACATGTTTATGGACTTTTGTCAATAATTTCAAAATGTAGTTATCAGTGTGTTGCTGTAGACTGTTGTCAATTATTTCAAAATGTAGTTATCAGTGCCTTATCAGTCAGATTGATCTGTTTGCTATTATTGCACAACAATTCATAAAAGATAAATGTCATTATTTGTGGGCTAGTTATCGGTTCCCCGCCGGTTCAATTCATAACGGTACCGAAATATAAAGAAAAAAAACCATGGTTCAAATCTCTCAAAGACCTCAGCTAGATGGTACATAGTGTTTTAAGCATTAGCTATTTTGTGTGCTTAGGCGCATCGCATATTTTCTCGGGACAAACTCCCGAGTTGGAATGTGTGGAATGTATGTGCATAATTACTGTTCTGACAGCCCACCTCCCTTCCTGTATCCGCTGATCGCGGATCGGCGGCTCCCACCGCGTTCTGTTCTAGCGACCCTAAATTATATACTATTTATATATGCTATTAATCCGTCGTGACTTGTTTTGTCAAATCCCTGCATACCATGCTTCCTTTTTGCCTGGTGTATCGATAACGTGCAGTAAAACCTGTCTAAAGTGACCACCTTATGGGCCACGGACATTTGGTCACTAATATAGATCTTAATACACGTCACATGATATAGGATATGACTTTTGGAGCCAAAAGATGGTGTTTCTGTTAGATAGTGGTTTATAGCACCTGTCTTATATAACCACATTATTTAATTTGGCTCCAAAATACGGATATGGTCTCATGAGCAGGTTGAAATGTCGTTGATAATGAAGATGAATTGTCTCTATTCAAAATGACTAGTCTCCCTCAGGAACTCCATTCAGACGCCAGACAATAAAACAAAGCACGACT